>JALXJV020000004.1:23977179-24067631 GCA_024633595.2 Lepomis macrochirus | reverse complement strand
TGCGAGGACCCTATTGAAATTGTAAGGATTATTTTTCTTTTTTTTTCTTTTTCTTTTTTCTGCAAAGTAAGCTCAATTTTCGCGTCGCAACATGCTCGAAAACTCACCAAATTTGGCACGCATGTCAGGACTGGTGAAAAATTTCGTATTTTGCGGGTTTCGCGGATGGGCGTGGCAAAATGGCTCGCTAAGCCCACCTAGAAAATTGGAAAAAATTAGCCCCTCGTCCACGTTCCACCTACATGCACGAAATTTGGTGGGGACGTGTATCATATCAAGACGCACAAAAGCCTCAAGAACCCATACCCTAAACCCGACAGGAAGTCCGCCATTTTGAATTTGGCCGCCATTTTGGGACGATTCACACACTCCGTACTTTAACTAACTCCTCCTAGGGATTCAGTCGGATCGACTTCAAATTTCTGCTGTGCCTTCTCAAGGCACTGACGATGCAAAGTTGTGCTATCTGCGCGTTTTCGTCAATGGGCGTGTCCGTGGCGTCGACGATTCGCCATGAAACAGGAAGTTGTTGTAACTTAGCTGTACATGCTCAGATCTGCACGAAATTTTGCACGTTTAAGAAGAGTCCCGCCCAGAACACGTGTACATGCCGACATTCAACCACAGTCAAAGCGCCACCTGCTGGCAACAGGAAGTTACGCTTAACGAAGCAGCCCCCGCCACGACGTTTGACCGACATGCACGAAATTTCTGTGGCACATCTGTCATGTCCAGACGCACAAAAAGCCTCTTGGAGCGATGCCCTAAACTCAACAGGAAGTCGGCCATTTTGAATTTTGTGGCAATTTTTGGATGATTTACACGCTCCGTATTTTGACAAACTCCTCCTAGGGATTTAGTCGGATCGACTTCAAATTTCTGCTGTGCCTTCTAAAGGCATTGACGATGAAAAGTTGTGCTATCTGCGCGTTTTCGTCAATGGGCGTGTCCGTGGCGTCGATAATTCGCCACGAAACAGGAAGTTGTTGCAACTTGGCTGTACATGCTCAGATCTGCACGAAATTTTGCACTATTGACAAGAGTCCCGTCCTGAACACATGTACATGCCGCCATTCGCCCACAGTCATAGCGCCACCTGCTGGCAACAGGAAGTGACCTTTAACGAAGCAGCCCCCGCCCCACGTTTGACCTATATTTAAGAAATTTCTGTGGTAAATCTGGCATGTCCAGACGCACAAAAAAGCCTCTTGAACCCATACCCTCAACTCGACAGGAAGTCCGCCATTTTCTATTTGGTGGCCATTTTGGGACGATTTGCACACCTTGACTTTAACGAACTCCTCCTAGGGATTTAGTCCGATCGACCTCAAATTTCTGCTGTGCCTTCTCAAGGCATTGAAGATGTAAAGTTGTGCTATCTGCGCTGTTTCGTCGATGGACGTGTCCGTATGCGTCGACCATTCGCCATGAAACAGGAAGTTGTAGTACCTTCGCTATAAATGCTCAGATCTGCACCAAATTTGGTACATTTGACAAAAGTCCCGCCCTGAACAAATGTACATGCCAACATTCAACCATAGTCATAGCGCCACCTGCTGGCGACAGGAAGTGACCTTAAACGAAGCAGCCCCCGCCACACGTTTGACCTACATGTACGAACATTCTGTGGTACATCTATCATGTCCAGACGCACAAAAAAGCCTCTTGGAGCGATGCCCTAAACTCAACAGGAAGTCGGCCATTTTGAACTTTATGACCATTTTTGGACGATTTACTCACTCCCTACTTTAACTAACTCCTCCTAGGGATTTAGTCGGATCGACTTCAAATTTCTGCTGTGCCTTCTAAAGGCATTGACGATGTAAAGTTGTGCTATCTGCGCGTTTTCGTCAATGGGCGTGTCCGTGGAGTCAATGATTCGCCATGAAACAGGAAGGTGTAGTAAATTGCCTGTACATGCTCAGATTGGTATGACATTTTACACACTTCACAAGACTCCCGCCCTGAATAAATCTACATTCCCACATCCCCCCCAGTCATAGCGCCACCTGCTGGGAACAGCAAGTGACATTTAAGGAAGCAGCCCCCGAAGCATGTTTGACCTACTTGTACGAAAATTCTGTGGTACATCTACCATGTCAAGACGCACAAAAAAGCCTCTTGGACCACTCCTCTAATCTCAACAGGAAGTCCACCATTTTGAATTGTGCGTCCATTTTGGATGATTTACACACTCCGCACTTTCACTAACTCCTCCTAGGGGTTTTGTCGGATCGATTTCAAATTTCTGCTGTGCCTTCTAAAGGCATTGACGATGAAAAGTTGTGCTATCTGCGAGTTTTCGTCGATGGGCGTGTCCGTGGCATTGACGACTCGCCATGAAACAGGAAGTTGTAGTAAATTCACGATACATGCTCAGATCTACACCAAATTTTGTACATTTGACAAGAGTCCCGCCCTGAACAAATCTCCATGCCAACATTCAACCACAGTCATAGCGCCACCTGCTGGAAACAGGAAGTGACCTTTAATGAAGCAGCCCCACCGCACTTTCAACCTACATGCATGAAATTTGGTGGGGACGTGTATCATGTCAAGACGCACAAAAAAAGCCTCTTGGGCGATACCCTAAACCCAACAGGAAGTCGGCCATTTTGAATTGTGTGTCCATTTTTTCGATGATTTACACACTCGTACTTTGACTAACTCCTCCTAGGGATTTAGTCGGATCGACTTCTAATTTCTGCTGTGCCCTCTAAAGGCATTGACGATGTAAAGTTGTGCTATCTGCGCGTATATGTCAATGGGCGTGTCTGTGGCGTGGCGTCAAAGATCAACTCTTCGCCATGACACGGAAGTGGTTGTAACTTCACTGTAGATGCTCAGATCTGCACGAAATTTTACACACTTGACAAGAGTCCCGCCCTGAACAGATCTACATGTCGACATTCACCCCCAGTCATTGCGCCACCTGCTAGCAACAGGAAGTGAGATACAAAACCTTCATGCAACGTCCGAATCGCGTAGCAAATGCACAGCCACACTGGCAGAGCTCCAGAATATGAAACGCGGCCGCCTCACGCCCCGACGTGCTACATGTGCGAGGGCCCGCCCATCGCTGCTTGCAGCTTTAATTTGAGATATGGATTTGTGATTTCCATGAGCTGTAAGCTGTAATCATCAAGATTAAAACAGGGTCTGAAATGTTTCACATTGTGTGTAATAAATCTAGAATATAAGAAGTTTCACTTTTTGACGTATGGGGAAAAAAATCAACTTTTCCACAATATTCTAATTTTCTGAGATGGACCTGTAATACGGACACAGACGTTTTTCCCAATAGTGGCCCAACCCTTTGTTAACATGGGATGTGCTCTTATCTTCTTTTATACTAATAGGCTACGTTTAAACTGGCAAGCATCAAATTAAAGCCATCCATTAAATTATTCTAAAAGGCACACATTTTTGTTGAGACAATCACATTGAAAATTCATGGTGTCTTGCTGACAATTGTGTCTGCACAGTGATTTTTTTGATACCACCACTGGAGAGTGCCAAATTCTACAAAGTGGATTTTAAAGACAGATGTAACTGCTAGGAGGGATGTTTAAAATCATTAGTAGACCTAAAGGCCCAGTGGTATCCAATACCAGAAGCCAAGGCCCTAAGCAGTACATGAGGCTGTTTAAATTTAGACCAGAGTCTCAGAAGAATAACATAAATGTTTGAAACTGAAAGCTGTCAGGTGGATTAAACAAAATCTACTATCATTGTGAAAATACACTGATATTTCTGCAGGAATTATGAGTGTCATTAAATAGACAACTACTGATGTATAAAGTGAACAATGCTGTCTTCACAGTTGGTATGCCAAATGTTTACTATTAAATTACCCTTCACTGTAAATACAACCATGATTGATAAACAGGTAAACTGAGTTATAGGACACCTGCACCGAATAAAACCAACAAATAAATAAAAAATAAAAAGTTGTGATATGTAAACAAAAGAAGATATACATAAAGAGTGTGGTCCAATCCAGCACACAAGCTACTATAGGTTAAACTGCTGAAATGGTTAATGCGGGTTCTGATAGAAAGGCATCAGAAAACACAGGGCATCACAGTTTGTTGGGCTGTTTAGCTGTCTACCAGTCAGGGTGCCCATGCTGACCCCTCGTTTACTGTCAGCACCTACAATAGGCATGTGAGCATGCCTATTGCAAGTGTAATTAAATAAGGTAAACTGATAGAAGCTGGCCAAAAGCCGACACAAGAGGCAGGACATGACAGTCTCTAGATAACTTCCACACACACTGGGAGCAGGACAGGAGGACCTGTCTGAGACCGAGCAGGTGTCACTATGCATACAAAGCAGACCACAGAGGATTGATCCCCAACATGGTTCGGTGTTTCCCCGCTATCTAAAAATCAGTAAGACATACTAAGCTATTAGTCTTCATTCATATGACTAGTTGTGGTGGATATTTACGCACTACCGCTGGATCAGGAAAGCGTCTGGCGAACCAGCAGCACTCTCGAAACCACGGACATGCTCCCAAGCAACAGCTTCTGCCAAGTTCACCACAACACTACCCCAACAGCTCAACGAAACCAAAGGGGAACGTAGCTACAAGCGAAAACTCTGCACCCCTCAAAACTACACACATGCAACCCAGTACGAAACACCAGGTAAGAAACAGTAGCCTACTCGCAAATAAATAGCTTACCAACAAAGTCAACCTCCAATGCGTATCCTTCCTACTAATCCAAAACTCGCTTGCACTCGCAAACTAAAGTTTACCAGCCCACAGTGCCCAGGTAAACCAGAGAACAAAGACCGCTGAGCGCGCTACGAGCACTCTGATCCAATCCACGTGTAAAGTACAAAGCAAACCACACACACTACTATGCAACAAACTGTAACAGTAAGTACCAAATACCAATTTGCCATACCCCGTCTCAGAATAACAAATACGGAGGATTGCCAAAAAGTAAACATATTTATTTCAGTAACTCAAATAATGAAACAAATAATTGCTAATATAGTGTGTCAATCAGTAACATCAGTGATAAAAGTGTGAAGTGTGGGTGCTGAAGAGTGGTAACCAAACATAATATAACAAAAAAGTGCTGCTGCTGGCAGAAGTGTGACCCGATCAGAGAGAGAGGACCACAGTAACTGCCAATCACTTCACAGTTAAACACCCCATCAGGCAGGGCCATCACAAGAGCCAGCTGCTTTAGACCAAATGCACTCCAAAAGCATTTTGACATAAAAAATTGTGTTTCTAGAATATTCTCTTTTATTTAATTGATTTTTACCACTAGAAACATTTTTTCAGAATGCTGTTATCACTTTATTTTACCTGAAAGACTGAACTGATAACATTTATAGATTTAATGAACTAATTAAAACAAAAGGCAGAGGATGTATGACAATGATAATATGGAGTTCATGTTGTAATGCTTTCTATAATACAAGTGTTAAAATATATATATATATATATATATATATATATATATATATATATATATATATATATATATATATATATATATAATACAAGTGTTATTATAACGTGCAAAACGTTTTGAGATTGAACTTGCCCCAGTGTTCATTTCTGTGTGAAACCGACAGTCAATGTTGACTTATTTTAACTTAACATAACATAGCTACCTAACTTATGTAATTAACGTAGCTAACACAGCTAACACTTTATTTTAACCCAAGCAATGATCTTCCCTAAGCCTGACCAAGTAGTTTTGTTGCCTGACCAAACTGCAAGTGTTTTAAAACGTTAACCACGTATTTTATTTTGAAAGTCCAACCGGACGTAGCACTTTGATAGTTATCTTGACCGCGGAGCCCTGAGTCCTGAAATGACGTGCATTCAAAAGTGACGCCAAAGGGTCTTGCCCTGGCGTTCATATGTGATGACTTGAGAATGACTACGTTTGAATTCATCTGTTGACTCTGGTGAGTAAGTAAATGGCAATAGCTGCATGTTCACTCAGAGCAGACCATGAACATGCAGGTGTGAGAAGTTTGTGAATAAGTGATGAACTAATTTTATTTTCTGAACCAGTCAGCCAACACTGTGTTTAATCTGATTTAAATATATGTGGATGTCAAGTGGTTGTGTTTATGTAACCTTTCAGCATGATTCAGCTCTGATGCTAGCTGTGGTTTTCCTGAGAGCAAGTTCTGCAAAATGACGCTGTAGTCGATGTAGTGAGAGGCACAAAAGTATCTTCTGTGATTATGAACAGTCTCAGTTCTCAGCTTCCTCATGGCTGGATGCCTGTTGTTTGTCATCCTCATGTGTAAGTTAAACCTTTTATAGATTTGTTCATTATTAATGTGGATTATTATAAACCAATACAGATTCACATTTGAAACATGACATTAATATAATACAAATAATACAGGTTATATCAGACATTATGTATCAGCATATTAAACCACACCACACTATTAATTACTTTTTTATGGCTGGCGATTTCATGTTCTTGTCTCATTAGGAATATTATCGTATTAATACAATGATTCAGTTTTGGATTAAACATATGTTTACCCCTACATTTTCAGCTCTTCTTCTACCTAAACTGGTAGTGAATTCACCTGCAATCACAGAGAAATCCTCCACCACCATACACAGTAAGTGAACGTTCCTCCTTTTCCTTGATGCATTATTGAGGAACATATTGTTTTAGTACAACACAACTCTGTGATGTGAAGTCATATTTCACATGTTTTGAAATAACTGAATAAATAAGAAAAATGATAATTAAAATTCCCTTTGAATTTAGTATTTTTACAGTTTTGACAGTTTGATGATTTTTTTTGTTGTCAGATTCCTCTTTATTCTGAGTGTTGATGTTTATTATAGTGTAATTCACACTAGTTGATAATTAGTAACAACATGATGCATGAGGTGTGACAGTAGGACGTCTGAATGTGAACACTACTGTTTGACATTCTTGTTACACTGCTACCACATACTTTGTAGCTGAATAGCACGTTGTATTTAGTGACTTTTCATTCATCTTTTTATAGCACACAAACCAGTGTTGAGTCTGACTCATCATCATGAACATGTTCTCTTTACTTGCTCTCTGCCTGGATCTGCTGATCATCATAACCGTTGTAACCTGTACTTTGGAGAAGCAAGTCGTCCATTTGTAACAACAGCCATCTTGGGGAAAGGCACTTCACAAACCAATCAGAAGGCCTGTCAGTTTTCTGTCCAAATTAATGATTTGCTGAGACATGTACATTCAGTTAAACAAAGTGATGCCAGCTGTGATTACAGTTTGGCAGGTGAACCCAGCTCTTTGTCTTCTCGTAGTGACAGATACAGCCTGACTGGTAAGTCTACAAAGACATGAACACACATGCTACAATGACTTTACTGTGTGTAACACAATATTTCCTTTAAATTAATGAATGTATAAAAGTGAATTCCCTCTGAATGTGTTTACAAAGTTGCATTTGATGAGTAGTTGGTGGCGCTCATCTCAAGTTTGGTTCATTTTCATGGGTTTCAGATTGCGGGTTAAAGCAGCTGTTAAAAATAAACAAGACAGCTGATGCTTAGGAGGTATAATGTTTACGTTTTAGCTTGCTAACATTAGATAATTACAACTTAATAAGCATAAAGTACATCCGTTTTGTAGGAACAAAAATGAAAATTCTGATTTGATGATGGTTCTAGAGGAAATAATTTAAATCATTCACCAAAGTTATTACTATTTACCATGAGAGGTAAAGTTCATGTTAACATGAAAACAAGAATGTGAACCAAGTTTCAAGGTCACCAATCCAACAGAGGTCAAAACACACTCCAAACCTGAAAGGTCAGACTTATGATGGTGCTATATGAAAAGTCGGATCAACCAAAGTCAGGAAGATACTTTGTAGAAAAGCAATAGGATCCACAATAATTATTAAAGCTTGTTATGTCCTTGCTTTAATATGGACAATAATGTTCTTTTCTGAAAATATTTGACAGCTGAGAGCTATTTTTGTGCAATTCCTAATGTAAGTCATGACTTTAGTGCCTGAATGGTTGATAAATACACCAATCAGCCATAACATTAAGTGCTCCTCAGATAAGTAAATCACATGCACCCGGCCATCCACATGATGTAAGGGAAAACATGATTCATCTGATTAGGCCATCTTCTTCCTTTGCTCTGTGGTCCAGTTCTGATGCTCACATGCCTATTGTAGGTGCTTTTGACAGTGAACAGGGGTCAGCATGGGCAGCACTGGTAGACAGCTAAGCAGCCCAACAAACTGTAATGCCCTGTGTTTTCTGATGCCTTTCTATCAGAACCCGCATTAACCTTTTCAGCAGTTTAACCTATAGTAGCTTGTGTGCTGGATTGGACCACACGGGCAGCCTGTCTCCCTCATGTGCATCAATGATCCTTGCCCACCCATAACCCTGTCGCTAGTTCACCGCTTTTCCTTCTTTGGACCACTTTTGATAAGTACTGACAACTGCAGACCGGGAACACTTCACAAGAGCTGCAGTTTTGTAGATGCTCTGACCCAGTTGTCTAGCCGTTACATTTTGGCCCATCTCGAGGTCACTCAAATCCTCAAGCTTGCTAATTTTTACTCCTTCTACCGCCGCAACTTTAAGGACACAATGTTCACTTGCTTCCTAATATATCCAACCCACTGACAGGTGCCATGGTAATGAGATAATCACTGTTACGCATTTTACCCATTCAGTGGTCATAATGTTATGGCTGATTGGTGTATGCCCAAATACTAATTTATTTGTACAACAATAAAATTAACAGCTACAAATCCCTTTCCATTTACTGTAGATATTGTGGAGAGAGAATCAATCGTGCCCCCCACAAAATCAGCAATTTCTACGATCACAGGTAGGACATGCTGTACATCTAAACAGCAATCTAGAACATTATCACATTTCACTTATATAAAAGATTGTGTGAATTTCTTCACCAGATTTGAGTGTTAGCAGCCCTGGTGCTTCCACTGTTGTAACTTCTGTGAAACCAGCATCAGGTAACAAAACTATTAAGTTGAACTCGCCTCAGTTGAGAAAAAAAAAAGGATGTTCTGTTCTATCGCTGCTTGCACATGTGATAACACAAATACGCTGTCCCACACAGACGTCCACACATGATACTGACAGGTCCAAATCTATCTTCTTTTACTGTAGATATTGTGGAAAGTGAATCAATCGTGCCCCCCACAAAATCAGCATTTGCTATGATCACAGGTAGGACATGCTGTACATCTAAACGGCAATCTAGAACATCATTATGTTTCACTTCTTTAAAAGACTGTGTGAATTTCTTCACCAGATTTGAGTGTTAGCAGCCCTGGTGCTTCCACTGTTGTAACTTCTGTGAAACCAACATCAGGTAACAAAACTATTAAGTTGAACTCGTCTCAGTTGAGAAAAAAAAAGGATGTTCTGTTGTATCGCTGCTTGCACATGTGATAACACAAATACGCTGTCCCACACAGACGTCCACACATGATACTGACAGGTCCAAATCTATCTTCTTTTACTGTAGATATTGTGGAAAGTGAATCAATCGTGCCCCCCACAAAATCAGCAATTTCTACGATCACAGGTAAGATATGCTGCACATCTAAACAGCAATCTAGAACATTATCACATTTCACTTATATAAAAGATTGTGTGAATTTCTTCACCAGATTTGAGTGTTAGCAGCCCTGGTGCTTCTACTGTTGTAACTTCTGTGAAACCAACATCAGGTAACAAAACTATTAAGTTGAACTCGCCTCAGTTGAGAAAAAAAAACGATGTTCTGTTGTATCGCTGCTTGCACATGTGATAACACAAATACGCTGTCCCACACAGATGTCCACACATGATACTGACAGGTCCAAATCTATCTTCTTTTACTGTAGATATTGTGGAAAGTGAATCAATCGTGCCCCCCACAAAATCAGCATTTGCTATGATCACAGGTAGGACATGCTGTACATCTAAACGGCAATCTAGAACATCGTTACGTTTCACTTCTTTAAAAGACTGTGTGAATTTCTTCACCAGATTTGAGTGTTAGCAGCCCTGGTGCTTCCACTGTTGTAACTTCTGTGAAACCAACATCAGGTAACAAAACTATGGATGTGTTAAGTTGAAAGAAGAAAAACATATGGATATGTTGCTTCTATTGCTACTTGCTTGGGCACAAATACGCTGTCCCACACAGATGTCCACACATGATACTGACAGGTCCAAATACATCTTCATTTACTGTAGATATTGTGGAAATAGAGTCACACATGACGCTAGACTAAGCCAACATTTACTATGACCATAGATAGGACGTGCCATACATTTCAATATAAATATTTTTTTAATGTCAGAATATTTTTATTCTAAGCAAAGATACATGATACACATGTTTACATTATTGTATAACATTACTTATGTTACTGTCAGCACTGTTTGAAAATAACATTTTCTCTGTTTTATAAAATAAATGCTCGGGTGCTTTCTTTTTAGTTAATTTGGAAACTGCATCACAGACAATGCAGACTATGTCGACATTTACCATGACCACAGGTATGACATTATATACAAGTACCATATTTTATGCGTGTGTTTGTATTTGAGTATGTATAAATCAAAATCCTGAACATTTCTACAAATTGCTTACTATCTTTGTTATTTTTAAAGTTGTAAGTCTTTATTCACAGGTCTGACTGTTAGCAAACCTCATGCTTCCACTCCTGTAACTCCTTCAAAACAAACATCAGGTAGAAGACTTTGATATTAAAATGCTCTGTATTTTAGTGCCTTTCTAGTCTTTTTTACACTACATCTGCATTCACCATTCACACACTGAGCCTAAGTGCTCAAACAGAAACTAACATTCACACACTGGCGGAACAGCCAACAGGGGCAATTCAGGGTTCAGTATCTTGCCCAAGGACACCTCAACATGCAGCCTGGGGGAGCCGGGGATTGAACCTCTCTACCTCCTGAGCCGCAGCCGCCCATTATTATTATTATGATATTATTTTAAAGGACTTTAAGTATTGACAAATGGTGCATGTATTAAGCTGTATCTAATATTTTTCTTCATTCACCAGATCTGACTGTTAGACCAAGCATCACGGCTAGCTTTATCTCTACGTCTCTGACACCAATGAAACCAACATCAGGTGACACAACTACTCAGTTTCTCAATGATTCACACTGACTTTTCATAGTTTGTTAGAGCACTTTATGCCTTTATTAGATTCTGATATAGGAGAATGACAGCGAGAGATGCAACATAGAAAACTTCTAGAAAATTGTTGCAGTATTGATTAAAATTTTCAGTGACTTCAACAAACAGTGGCTAAGAACTACTAATCTCAGTAGTGCAATTTGTGTGATCTTTGCTGTAGAATCTCAATGTTACAGGTGAGATTATTCAGTATATCAAACCAAGATGCATTGCTGTGAATGTTTCTCACTATTTATTTATAGGTCAGACACTTAGATTTACCTCACTGAACCCGGCATCAGGTGAGAAAAAACTTTTAAACAATTTTTACAAACTGTGCTGACACACTGACATTAAGCCGCCACTTTGGTGCCTTGAATAGAATGAAGAGTATCTGAAATAGAAGCAAGCCATTACTCATTATTACAAGAACACCAGATCTCCCTGTGCAAGGATCAATGGGTAGACTCCCATTGAATTAGTAGTCACAGAAGACAAAGAACCAGATGGACGCTGATTGTTATAAACAAAATATATGTATTCATTAGTAAAGGACTGAGTTGCTGCTTATACTGAGAACAAATGGACTGCAGTTAGAAGAATAGATTGCTGTTAGAAAAATTAGCGATACAGAGATACAGAGACCAAATTCGTTTTTTGTACAAGGTTGCAAACATGTTTATTTCTGCTGTAAAGTTGGACATTAATGTAGCAGGCTCTGGGGATTGATTTACTTTTGGAGCCATCCTCATGCAAGCAGCCATTTGATGAACTGCAGTTTTTGGCACTTTCTTTGGCTTAATTTTTTCACCCCTAAGGTTTCTAGGGGAGAAAATTGGGACAACATTACTAAGGACCCAATGGGGTGGAGGTTCCACAAAAGCTAGAGCTGATGCTGAAACACTAACAGACACTGTCATGTCTTTTCGCGATGCAAGCAAAATTGGGGTACCAAAAAGAAACTAAAGGAAAGAGAAAGAAAACAAACTGAAGGAATACAGCTTGACAATTTTTTGTTTTCATAAAATAGGTGAGCACAACTGACACAGTTTGAGAATGCTATAAGCCAATATCAGAGGTAGTCAGCTAGGAATCCAGTTTCGAACATATTTGCCTGTATATAACAAATTAATCAGCATCCCATCTATCAATATTACCTAGCAAAGCTTAACATCATGAAACACATGGCCCTCAGTTTCAGAAACAGCCACAGAGGGTGGAGCAGCAGCACGTTCCTCATCATCTAATAATGTTGCTGAGGATGTGAGACAAGGTGAGCACATATTGTGTCAACTAAAGTAATTCCAAGGATGGATAAAGACAGGACGGGGGCCCACAGGAACTGCTTATGTATAGGGCCCAGATCTGCAGTTTTAAAGCAAGCTGTTTTGCATAATTATGATGCTTAACCTCTTTTAAATGATTCATCATGTTCACAACTTTATTTGAGTTAATTTTGCATTAGTTGCAAAGTGCAAAGTTTTTATGTGTGTTGTACATGCCATTCAGTAGGGACAGTCTTCTTGTTGGAAGTGAAACTGACACTTGTTTTTGACCTTCTAAACAGAAACATTTTTATTGAAGTTGATAGCAGTTGCGGCTGGTTTTGGAGTAACTGTGGGTGTGATCTTAATGGGACTGGCACTTCTCTGGACCAAAAGAAGAACTGGTAAGAATCTGATTTACAGTATGTGTCAAGCAGTGTTGGGAAGGTTACTTTGGAAATGCAATACATTACTGATTACAAGTCACCCTATTTAAAATGTAATAGTGATTATAACTATTTCAGTTACGTTATCAGAGTAATGTAACTTACTACATGTAATTTGTACATGTAATGAATGTTAACCGCTTTTCCAAAGACAGCTTGAAAGGCAATTTAACTGGCAGATGGGTGGTGCTGCAGAACTAATCAAAACCATCAGAATATCATCAAACTTTTACTAAATGTCTGTGGGGAAAGGAAAACATTGTGCACATGAAAAAACATACAAAGCAACAAATGAAGATTATTCCACATGTAGTCTAGCTTATTACAGAAAATATTCAGATGCAATTCTCAATGTAATAATGAACATTTTCACAGCTGTAATTTACTTGGTTTCCCCCAAGAACTGTAACAGATTATATTCATATTTATTTTGTAATTAAACTACATGTTACTCCTCAACACTGGTGTCCAGTAAATCTTGAATGTGTTTTTGCTTCCTGTTCTTTGTGGAAGCTAGAGCCGAGAGGTAATGCCCTTTAATAACCCTTTTAGCACAACTTCAGTGCCTGAACTCTGTTTTTTATTTTTCAGAAAGCTGTTCTTACAAGAGGTAAGAAATATTTTTTAAAACGTAGCAAAAGCTGAGTGACTAAGTATTTTCCACCACCAATCTTTCATACAGAAATTCAGTTTATTCACTTCAAGTAGCTGCCTAGAGCAGCCGGACCCCTTATTCAGTCAAAGGGCAGAAATACTGGAACGGGACTTGTGCTGTGTTCGAGACTGCTTGAAAGTCGGAGATTTCATAGTTGAAGTTTCTGACTTCCGACCTCAATGTTAGGTGTGCTAGGTCTGGACTCAAGAGCAAACACCGGCTCAAAGGTTTTAGCAGGAGGATTTTAATAGACGCTTTTACACTGCCCAGTTTTCCAGGATTATTACGCCAATACGGCACCTCGCTGCGCTGTGTGAAAGGTAGCCTACCGAGCTGGAAAGGGGGGTGTGATTTGATCTGTCTCTGAGCCGGGAGTATTGGTAGTAAAAGAGGTGGAACAATGTCTGTGTGAAAAGCCACTGCCAGAATGCTGGAACAGGGGTGAGTTCAGCGCCGAAAAAATGTTTTTTTCAGCGGAAATGGTGGTTTCCTGAACACCCTTTTGTGTACGAAAGCGCACTGCATTTTCTTGCCTTTTTAACACTGTTGTGTTTACAAACTTTGACGTAACTGATTGGGTAACACCTGAGACACGCCCACCAAACGGGAGAAAACAATCCTCCCAAGCCCGTTGAGAAATGTTGCACAACCTTTCAAGGAAACATTTTGTTCAATCCGAAAACGTTGCAAACCGGTGCAAAATGTTTTGAGATTGATCTTGCCCCAGGAGTGACGTTTCAAACTGTTGTGTTACCAGTCATGGTCTTTTTTAATTGGTCTAAATCAAGCAGGAAGCTTCCAGTCTACAATATGAAGCCGATGCGGAAGTCCCTGAAACCTGCATTCTATTGAAAATCCAGCAGGGGGCGACTCTTCTGGTTCCAAAAAGAAGTCCGGCTCCATTAGAAATAATGGGAAAATGACCCTACTTCTCAGCTGAATAAATACCCCAGTAAACACTTTCCTGATGGTCTCAGTCGCTAGTTTCAAGTCTTCTTCAATACAAAATAATGTTCATTTAGTAAATTATGGTCTCATTTATTTCAAAATAGACTAGAAAGCAGAGTATGTTTCGGGGCTGGATTATCTATGATTGACAAGTCGTCACCATGGCGACCTGTCAATCAGGCTAGAGCCGATTCAAACCCTCGGCACTGTGTAAATTTAACCAGCACCATTGAAAAAAGCTTATTAGGAGTTGGCTGTTCACTTTCTCTGGTGAGTACATTTAGTTTAAGGCTGTTGTTTGCTATACAAAGTTATCAGTCCTGTTAAAATGACAGTTAACGTGAGTTACACGTAGCTAAGCAAGCTATCTAGCTCCGCACAGCTCCTTCGTATTGTCTCTTCCTGGTTGCAAAAACCCAACGTGGCGCCCTATCGGCCAAGCTTGAGGCTTCAAAGTGGCAGTTCACAAACCACCGGGTGACGTCACGATGACTACGTCCATTTCTTATATACAGTCTATGGTCTAAAATCACAGACTACAGCTGCGCCACAGCTTTGTTAGGTCCCATTTTTGTGCTTCTACTACCTTCTCCACAGCTCTCTCTGCTCCCATTTCGTTCCGTCAACTTCAGGATGGATATCCACAGGGAACATTTCAGAGCATTTTGCATGCCCGATTTTGCTGATATGTTTAGATTTTATTGATTTGGTAATCAGTGCTTGCTTTTGTGCTTCTACTATGATAAAGTAGGCTACGTAGTTAAATGGTTTCTTTTTTTGACAGTGTTTATTGTTTTTTTACGATCGGGAATCTGCACAGGGTATTTTATTTCGACTTTTCGATTGACTGGATGAGTTCCAGCAGCCGCGGCGTAGGTAGACTCAGTGGAGGTAACTGTAAAAGCCAGACCGCTACCTGAAAGCACACATGGTTGCAGGATTACGCTGTAATATTTCAGTGTAATTCAGTGTGAATGAGTGAATGTGGCATATTAGCGGAATTCTTTCTGCGTTTATTGCGGAATCTCAGTGTGAAAGCTGTGATTGCTCACCTGTAGCTACAAAAGATCTAGCAAAAAGGGGAAGTGGTAGTGGAACTACTAGGAGTTTGGCCAACAGTATGTTACCACGTGAGGGACTGAAACAAACTGGTGCTGGCTGCCTGGATCTCAGGAGTAGCCTAATTGGGCTGTACTGTGCTGGGGAGCCAGGCGCCCTGGAGAACCACCCCCCACCACACCATCACGCACGCACGCACACACACACACACACACACGCACGCACGCACGCACGCACGCACACACACACACACACACACACACACACACACACACACACACTCAGAACACAAACAGGTTATTGTCCTACTGTGCATTCTGCTTTCTTGTGTAATGAGGACACACTTTTTTTTTTTTTTTAATTTGTGCATAGGACACAGCCAGCCAGTGTCACAGGTAATGTACAGACTTAATGTCAACATAAATGTGTTATTCATACATAAAATATACTGCATTTATATTAGATTTTCTAGTGTATTGAAGTATGTTTGCCTTCTCTAGCAGATGACTTTGTGTGCTTGAGAAATCTTAACCATGGAGGATTGGTAATTAAAACATTTATGTCAGATGTAACATTCACATCCCCTTAAATAATCTAACATTCGATATTCATGAATTCCTCTCACTTCCTCTACTGTATTTCCTGTTATCCTAAGTTACCTGGAGCTAATGATGAAGTCTACAGTGTGATCACTTCAGTACCTGTTGCTGACTGTTCTACTGGTGAGCTGCTTTTCACTTGACACCTGAATGTAACGTATGGCTCTTGTACGGGATGGAGAACAGGTTTTAGTTATTGGCAAAATTTTAATAGTGGGTACTGTAGTATGACTAATATACTGTAGTTCATTTCAGAAGCTTTTATAATTGTATCATTGAATATGTAAAACATTCATTAAAATTGTTGCTTTCCCTCCTTTCATTTCACAAAAAGCAACACTAGCACTTGTCCCCAAAAGAGGCTTTTGTTTCTATTATATTTAATTACTGAAATTGTGTTTCAGTAGTGTTTAAATTTAGCAGCCATCTTGGTTTGTGGTTCTCTCTTGTTCGCAGGTTCTGAGAAATGGAGCAGGCAACAGTCTCAAAATGAGGACGTAAGTAAGACATTTGGCACAGTACTGAATATGTTTGCTATTATGTTTATAGATATGATACATTTAAAGAGCTCTTACTGTTAATTTCTTTCTTTTCTAGTCTGATATATACCATGTGTATGCCACCATCTCTGAGGAGCCACCTGCATCAGCCCTGAATGTCATGGTGTACAGCACCCTGCAGGCACATTGAAAAACATTTTGTTATACTGTATAGAGACTTTCTAAACTTGTATTTTATGTTGTATAACTTGTATTTGTATGTCATTTCTCTGTAAGCAAAGCACAGGAACTGTTTGTGTTTCTGCAGTATTGAAATAAAAATAGGCATCCTTTGAGTCTACAGTGAACTGCACTGCACTCTGCTGATGTACTAGAGCCATGACCGTGGACGGGTCTAAGAGACTGAATTTTCTAGCTTATTTCTATAAGTTGGGGCTTTAAAGTGGGTCAAAATAGCACATTATTGTTGCACACATTTTTGTCAAGTTTGCTTAAGGACAACATTTTCCTTTATCACTGAAGTGGCAGGCGACAACAATCTCTGACATGCTGGTCATCTCAGATGCACTGAAAGACATGGAACTGTGTCCTGTGGTCATGAGTCCACATTTGTGCTTGTTTTAGGCAAAAACAGATGACAAGCTCTCAAGGCCAAAGACCATCCAGATTGTTATCAGTGAAAGGTGCAAAAGCCAGCATCTGTGATCTTATGAGGGTGCATCAGTGCACAAGGCAACCAGAGAGTTGCATAGCACTGGTTGGAAGTACCATTGATGCAGAGGCATTTATTGGGAGACATACTTTATGTTGCCATCAAGGCTGACGTCTCTTCCGGACACCCTTATTTCAGAAGAACAATGCTAAGCCTCATTTTGCACAGGCTCCAACAGCGTGGCTTCATAAACACAGAGTGTGTGTGCTTGATATGCCTGCTGCCAGTCCAGACCTTTCTCTTATTGAAAATGTATGGCTCATCATGAGGAAGAGAGTCAGACAACAGTGACCACAGACTGTTGAGAAGCTGAAGATTTGTATTAAGCAAGAATGGACAAAAAATCCAATTTCAAACTGGCACAAACAATATCTTCACTTCCCAAACAATTAGAAAGTGTTATTAAAAGGAAAGAGGCTTTAACATCATGGTAAACATGCATCTCTCCCAACTTTTGTTGAGTGTGTTGCAGGCATGAAATTCTAACTTTGTTAATATTATATTTATATTTACAATATACAATTAGCTGGTCAGTAAAACTATTGAAAATCTCTTCTTTGTACTTTTGTCAGTTAAATAAAGGTTCATTTGAATTTAAAAATCCCAGTATTTTGTGTTTTGGAAAATATCCTACTAATAAAACTTCTTTTGGAAATGGGGTTTGTAAATATCCAGGACTGTGATATGACTGGTACCTGTCTGTGTGTTAACAATGTAACTTGCAGGTGGCAAGTAGCTTAGAGTTGAGACTGAGCCTTAAGACAGAGTTAGAGGGTTAATTATGTGTTAAGTCTCTCTAAGAAAGCGATTATAGATACAGAACAGTACCACACGCAGGGGACATTCTAGTTTCGATCTGGCCTGTCTGTTCATGTGATTCAGCTCCAGTACTAGCTGTGGTTTTCTGAGGTCAAGTTCTGCAAAATGACACTTGACTGTCAAAGATCACATAGTCAGACACACAAGTGTGGTTTTTAAAGGCTTACTGAACATTAACATTATTCAGCTCCATCATGACTGGAGACCGTGTGCTGTTAATCGTCCTCATGTGTAAGTTAAACCTCTTGTCATTTTTTTTGGTGTGTAACTACATTTTCTTGTTCAAATGTCGTTACACACCAATACAGGTGCATTTCTTTTGCAAGCACCAGATTAATAAGTGATGTCAGTTCATTATATTGTGGCATCAGGACTTTTAATTCACTTTAACATTAGGGAAAAGAGATACAACATCAACATTAAGAATTTACTGTTTACTACATCTGTTTCCCTTGTTAACCCATATTTTTCTCCAACAGCTTCCTTTTTTGAGATGAGAGCACAAGGTCGGTTGCTGAGTTTAATATTAGTTTTCATTGCTAGGTGTACTGTTACGATAGTATGGACAGTTTAGTTTGCAATTAATTTGACTATTTGTATACATACTTCGGCTGTAGTACTTATACTCTATTTTCTGTACTGTACATTAAGTCAGGAATTGTATTATCTTAATGCAGTTATCATTATTTGATATAACATATGTTTACCTCTAAATTTTTAGCTCTTCTTCCGCCCACACTGACAGTGAATCCATCGGTGATCACAGAGACAGACTCAGTCACACTGAACTGTCAGACTCCATCATCTGTTTCTTTGTCTCAGTGTCATTTCCGCATTGTAAGAGGAGGACCTGCCAAAAGGTTTTCTTGTCTGCAGACACTGAAAGGATCTGAGCTGCTGAAGATAACAAATCAAAGTTCACCTGCTGAGGTTAAAGTGACGTGTTTTTACCTTTATGTGTCTTCATCTCCTGACAGTGACGTGTCTTCCATCATCGTTAGAAGTGAGTGAACGCTGCAGTTATGGAATATTATTTTAAAAACTTGCTACAGTATCAACACAAACGAGCTCAGTTTAAGCAATGTACTATAATCCAACATGCTTATATTTTCAGCATCTCTTCCACCTAAACTGACAGTGAATCCAGCGGTGATCAAAGAAACAGACTCAGTCACACTGGACTGTCAGACTCCATCTGTTTCTGTGTCTCAGTGTTTTTTCTACACTTTAAGTGGAGGAACTATCAGAGACTCCTCTTGTCTAAAGACACTGAGAGGAACTGAGCTGCTGAAGCTGTCACATCAGAGTTCACCTGCTGAGGTTCAAGTGTTGTGTTTTTACACTGTAAAGCTTGGAGAGTTAGATTCTCCATCTCCACACAGTGACACATCCTCCATCACCATACAAAGTGAGTGACTACTTCACCCATCTGATAGTAACATGTCTTGAAATAGTATCAACACAAGAAAAGTGGTGTGTTTCAGGTTTTAATTTCTAAATAAAGGAAGAAAGACTGATTTCACAACCTCCATCCCAATTAAAATACTACCTGTTGGTGAAGGAGATACAGATATGCCTTTTGTTTTTGTATTTTAGTTTAAAGAAGATATGTGTGGTGTTGGATAGTGTCAGCACTTACTGCCCAGCTTACAGTGCACTTGATAGGAGGTTAGAATGTTATATTTAAGGAATTTCCATCATTCAACATTTTTGCAGGTCAAACACCACAGATGACTCTTCAGCATTTTCCTGGTAACCATGTTCTCTTTACTTGCTCTCTGCCTGGATCTGCTAATCACGACACGAGGTGTAACCTGTACTTTGGAGAAGCAAGTCATCCAGTCATAACAACAACCATCGGGAGGAAAAGAGACCCAGAAACCAATCAGTGGTTCTGCCAGTTTACTGTCACAGTCGATGACTTGCTGAGTCGTCTACGTTTACTTCAACAGAGCGATGCCAGCTGTGATTACAGTTTGGGAAGTGAATCCAACTCTATGTCTCCTCGTAGTGATGGATACAGTTTAACTGGTGAGTCAGAAAAGACATGAACACACATGCTACAATTGTGACTTTTGAATAAAAAAATTTATTATTATACTCACTTTAGGCTATTACAAATACAAAGAAAAGAAGAATGTCCCCTGCAGTTTTTTACTTGAATATTGACTTAATTATTTATTTGCTTAAATATTTATTGTATTTATTTGCATACATGGGAAATGTATCAGCCCAAATTCATCTTCTCTTACTATAGACATTGTGGACAGAGAGTCAAGCATGACCCAGACAATCCCAACATTCACTGTGAGCACAGGTAGGACCTTTTATACATTACGATAGCTGTGCTGCCCTTGCAATGTGTTTCTCTTGTGCAAAGCTAGACGGCCAGTTAACACTCAAAAGTCCTCCAACAAACACACAGTGAGGCTTGACTTTTCTTGTATTTTCATGTATGTCATTTCCTCTTTTGTTTTTTTTTGTTTTGTTCGTAAAAAGACAAATAGTGTCCAAGGCAAAAGCATATCAGAAATACAGTCAGCAGGAACATGAATCCGACACTGTCCGTCTTGCTTGTCTGTGATCAACAGAAGAATGTTCTTGACAGAATAAAGTTCACTTTTTAAAAAACATTTTTCACTATTTTATTGAAATTATTAACTGAACTTTAAAGACAGCACATTGGCAGTCCAGAACATTATTACAGAGCACTTCAGTATCAATTATTTTGAAGTTTGATGGGGTCTTTTTACTCTTTCTTTCTTTCTTTCTTTCTTTCTTTCTTTCTTTCTTTCTTTCTTTCTTTCTTTCTTTCTTTCTTTCTTTCTTTCTTTCTTTTTCTCTGCTAAAAGTGTTTGGGCAGCAAAAACTGCTGCCGAAAACTCACCAAATTTGGCAGGTCGTTGCAAACTTCACCCACTACTCAGGCAAACAAATTGACAATCATAGACCTCATAGTGGCGCTATAACAATTAAATTTACTTTTTTGCAATTATCTCAAAATTGGCTTTATTAAAAGTCAAACATCTTTCATCATTTTAATCTCTGGATTCATCTGCATCACATCTCCAATGGTCTTCTGCTCTGAAAATGTCAAATTATGATTTCTTATCACTTTTCTCTAAAACCTATTTTTACAAACTTGTCAAAGACAGTTTCACCAATTGACCTGAAACTTTGGCAGGATCATCTACAAACGTAGCTGATCAAAAGTTATCAAAAGAATTTTCATACGTCAATATGTTTTTTTCCCATAAATTTTTAGTTTTGTGTCTTTACGCACATAAATGCCTGTAAATCAAAATTGGCTATTGAAACTTGATTTTACACTTGATCAAGTGTAACTTAGTTAATTACAAATTATACATGTTTCAGTGCATTAGTTTGAAATGTACTTGATGATTCACCAGGTTGGATGGTTAGTACACCAAGCAATACTGATGGTTCCACCTCTACTTCCCGAACACCAGTGACACCAACATCAGGTGACGTAATTATTCAGTTTCACAATGACTCATTAAAATATGTTGATTATACAATATATTCACATGAAAACAGTGACTATGTTTGTAAAAAGTAATTAATCAACGCAGACTTGCACATAACATCCTTTTAAAGTACATGTATTTTATTTATACCAAATCAACCACACTGGAAGTGAAACATCTGAAGACAGATGACAAAGAGTGTGTGTGAGAGAAATAAACACTTCGTTAAAACATTAATTTGTTAAAACTGCTGACATTTGTACATAATTCTTAGATCTTTGAGTTCAGCTCATGATGAATGGGGGAAAAAACAAAAGTGTGGCATTTTTTCATATATATATGTACAAAGGAAGACAACATATAGTTTTAATGTTAATATGTTTTTGTGCTTTCAAAAAACAGATTCTGGTACGACTCCTATGAATCTGCAATCACTAAATAACATAACAAGTAGACTAAAGATTCTTATTACTGCATTAAAATGCTAACATCCATTGCTGTAGAGGTTTTAAAAATGTTTGTTGCTGTGCTTTTACTAGGTCTGAGTGTTAGTACAGCTAGCAATAAAGACAGCTCTTTCCCTGTAAGCACTCCGAACACAGCTTCAGGTGAGTACAATATGTGTAATTTATTACCGCTTGAATTCAGAATTCACAAACTACTTTACTCTGTAACTTTATATCACAAACAAAGCAATACTTTGCTTTCCGTTTTTTATATTTGGTGTGCAATGGTATTGGTGGTTGAAATATTGTAGTTATGCACATATATGTCTTCTTGCTGTTTTGTTGATGTTGTGAGAAGCGAAACTGACACTTGCCTATGGCTTCTGGTTTCAAAGCAGAAATGTGGAAGTTAATAGTAGTTATGGCTGGATGCGGAGTATCTGTGGGCTTCATCTTGCTGGTTTCTGCAATTCTCTGGAACAAAAGAAGAGCTGGTGAGAACTACGTTGATCCGTTGGCCTAATAAAAGTAACACATACAGTTTAATTCTAAAGTGTCTAAAGCCCTTTTAATTTTTTTTCTGATAATCAAAAGTTATATCTTCACAATCAATGCATCTTGAGATTTTTTTCAGTTTGAGAGGGTTAAACATCTACTGTACTCAGTGGCGGCTCCAGAAAAATTTCCTAGGGGTGACCAGATGGGGCCACTGAAAATCCTGGGGAAGCACACTAAACCAAAAGCCGTAACTGAATTTCAGGAATTCTATTATGCAGTATTATAGAGTAGTTGAATACTACATAAAAATACGAGTTAAGGAGTCACAGACTGAATTACTTTGGTTACTTATTTTACAGTTAAAATTAATGTCCATAGACTAAAACCAGTTCAGTTAACATTCCATGAAAATCTTGTTTAATGTGTAATCTGTATGTGTTAAGTAATTAATTGTTCTTTAAACAGGCTAGTTGATCTTTTCTTTAAAAAAGACAAATACAGATTTAATTGTAGGAGTGCATTCACAGGAAGGAATAACTGGGAACAAGCCTACTGAAGATTACAGGCATCATGGAGTATAAATATTTTTCTTTTCTTTTTCTAACAATTCAAGTTGAAATATACAATAAGAGTCTGTATATAGTTGTGTAATTATTTATTAACCATACTACATCACAGGTTTGGTGTTATTGTTGTTACAAACAAATAGGATAGCCATGCTTGAAATATCCCACTTTTTTAATCACCGATTTGACCAGTAAAAATGGTGGGGCACCAACCATTTTAAATCGTAGATACCAGTAAAACTACAGTACTCTCTTGCTACTGTTGTTTTGGTGACTGGAAAAGGACTAAGGACTGTTTATGATGCTTAGGACACTGTGTGGCCACTTAGGGGCATCGGTTAGAATGCAGTCCAGACAAGATGTTCCTTTTAGTCTTTTATTGAAACAGAGGCTGAGTAGGTTTGTTTGTGTGTGTGGTTCTATAACAGAGATAAATGAAATATTAGTACAACCTCTGTGTATATTCAACAGATTAATGCCTTATACAATATAACAACCATGCTAAATCCCATTTTCCTTTAGCTGGTCTTTTGACAAAGGTTTAAACCAAAACAGCTACAAACTCAAATGAGGAATAATAATAATGTTCACATCTCTGAACTATCTACTCAAATAGGTACAACAATAAAAATACATCAAGGTAAAGCAGCTAATACTATACAGTATTAAGGCCAATGAGGTAAAGTAGCTGGAAAGCACTGGATGCTGCACTTTAAATACATCCATGTAAAGATATCACTTAACACTGTAATGAATGAACATGGTTTACATTGTATGGCAAACCACAAAATAACCACTGTACTACGATCTTCTGGGCTCGTAAGGCCATACCTTATTACTGTAAATCGTTGTACATTGTGCGCCGCCTTTATATGGCAACATTAAACGAGCAGCAGCACATCGGGTGAATTTACCTTCCAATGAACACAGTGCAAACGTTCTTATGGGGCAGACTAACAGCAAATGTTGGGTTTACTTGCTAGTTGTCTGAACACACACACAGTCTTATGGAATACACAGCGAACACTATTTCGATATATATCTCAGTCTTCCCCGCGGGTGCTCCCTCGCCGTCTCACGCTGAATATCGGCTCTTTACTTCTGCATAGCAGAGCGCTGGGCTGTTTCAATTGGTTGCAGTAAAACCCAACCTGTCGGCACCGGTAGTCCTTCGTCACAACTGTGTTTTTTAACATGTCAACGAACAGCATGTATCCACAAAACACTAAACATAAGAGAAAGTGAGAGAGAGAGAGAAAGAGTGCATTTACACAAGTTGCAGTAGGCCTACCACTGTCACAAACCTAAATTAAGAATGCATTATTTAAGCAGACACACCCAAGCTCAGAACAAATGAGCCCACAGGGCCATAAGCAAACTAATGAGCTCAGCCCCACTGAAGTCAACAACGATGCACACAGACAAGGTTTTAGGGTTCCAGACCCTTTCTATAGCCACTTTCCATGGAGATCCCGCAATTAAAACGTAAAGAATGTCCACCAATATCTGTACCTTTCATACAGTGCAGCGAGCCAGCAAATTGGCCTAATAATTCGAATAATTAGGCAGTATGAAAGTGGCTATACGACAACATTATGACAACAACCATAATCCGTAGCCTAGTCTCAACCGGTCCAGCAAACAATTTGCCCATGCAGGGACAAGCAGCAGATTCAGAATGATGAAGATGCTTTCACTCACCACAGCTGAGGCCTCACGTGAGAAGAAAGGCGGCATGGTGGTTTTTCCTCTGGGCAAACTTCTGAATGACTTAAGTTTTTCAGACAGTCCACCTAATTTGTTGTGGCCCCGCAGTGTTTGTTGTGCTGCTTATTGGAGCGCCTGGGCAGCAATGTTTACTCTTCCAAGTAAGGTTGAGCCCAGTTTTCACCGTCCTTTGCCTGTTTTCAGGCACAGGACGATTTCCTTAAAAGCATAACGTTAAAAGCTGTTATGCTTTTAACCGACCAGCACCAGTTCCGTTGGTGGCCCAGCCGACTCTTGCTCCAGAACCCCTGTTGGTGGACCAGCCGGTAACAACCCCGCCGGTGGCCCAGCCGAATCCTCTTGTTCCTCGTGCGCCGTCGGTGGTCCCACCGGCACCGGCTCCGCTGGTGGCCCAGCTGAATCCTCCTGTTCCTCGTGCTCCGTCGGTGGTCCCACCGGCACCGGCTCTGCCGGTGGCCCAGCCGACCTCCGCTCCTGAACCTCTGTTGGTGGCACAGCCCCACGACCTCTGCTCCGCTGCACAGCCCCCGGACCTCTGCTCCGCTGCACACGAGTCCGTGGACGGCTGCCCAGCAGCACCCGAGTCCGTGGATGGCTGCCCAGCAGCACCCGAGTCCGTGGACGCCTGCCCAGCAGCACCTGAGTCCTTGGACGCTTGCCCAGCAGTCCAGTCGTGTCTGGCCCATGGACCCAAGTCCAGTTCCGCCTCCTGTGGTCCCAAGTCCAGTTCCGCCTCCTGTGGTCCCAAGTCCTGCTCGGCCTCCGGAGAGATCCCGCTTTCGCCGCCGGCCTCCTGCTTGGCCTCTGGAGAGATCCCGCCTTCGCCGCCGGCCTCCTGCTCGCCTAAAAAAGTCGCTACTTCATTCAGAGATAGGAGTCAATTGGCCATTTATTGAAATTGTGAGAGTAGGCCTATCAGCAGAATATTAGTGGGAAGTGTCACGTTATAACGGCTTCAATAGCCACACGGCTGGTGACGGATCTACTGATGGTGAACCATGAATGAAACAGGCGATTCCAGTCGGCGAATGCAAGCTTCTTTAAGCTGGGCAACAGAGTCGTCCTGCACACACATTCTGGTTTGGATCTTAAAAGCCGTTTGCAGTTTCCTGGAAATATTTGACACAGCTTCATTTTTTCTGTTGTGTTCACTTCCCTAACAGCTTCCCTGACACTGAGGCAGGGAAATATATTTTCAAACTTAATCTAGCAGTTGGATTGAGGGTACAAATATGTTTGTAAGATTGTAATAATCTTGATGAACCCACACAGAATGTCCTTAATCTCTTATCACTGGCGAAAAACAGAAGAGCAGTCTAATGAGGTGTGGCAACAGCACAATTACATAGGCCGCAGCTCCCCCTACTGACCAAGTGGCCCTACTGAGCTCCACCTGAGGCATGCTGGTAGTCTGTAATGGAGCTTCTGAGGGAATTCAGCACACAATAAAATGCTAAACTTTATTGAAAACAATTATCTGTGTGTGTCTTTCTCTCTAGGTTCTGAGGAAGTGAAAAGGAGACAGCCCCAAAATGAGCATGTAAGTCTTACAATATAAAATATAATATAACATAACATTTGTTGTATATATTAATACATGCTACAGTTGTCCAAGGAAGTTTAAAATCAAGGGCAATTGGTCTTTGTTCAAGATACCTCAAGATGTTTCACCTCTCAAGTGGCTCTCAAGTGGCTTCTTCAGTTCAGGAAACCTACACTTTGGGTATCTTAAACCAAATCCAGTCGCCCTTAATTTTAACCTCCCTTAAATAATAATGACCTGAATGACTGAGAATCTTCACAGACATCATACTACAGTTGCTATCTTTCTTTCCTCAGCCTGACACATACCATTTGTACTGCACCATCTCCAAGGAGCCAGCTGCTTTAGCAATGGAGAGTACAGTGTACAGCATCGTGCAGTCACACTGAAATGTAAAGTTTTATTCTGTAAAGAGAAGGAGAAGCAGAAAACCTGAAGAACTGTTGGAAATGCAAAATGTGTACTTAAATTGACTTGTTGAATCTAGACTAATGAAAGATTACTGAAATGTATTTTTTTCAGATCAGCAAACTAAAAGATTTTAGATTAAACCAAATGTAGAGCAAAGTCTTTCAGATTTTACAGCCAGATCCTATATTTAAGGTGCAGTTTATGATGTACAAAGAACAGCAAGGGGTCCAACCTGCCTTTTAATTTAGCTTTTTTTAAAATTAACATTGAAAATGTGTTTAGTTGTTATAGTTTCATATATAATTAAAGCAAAAGTTCACTGTACTCTTGTTTAAATTTTTTGTTTTGTTTTGTCATGTGATTCTGTTTAATGCTGATCATGCATATATTTTGAGACATCTGTGACTATGCACTATAAAAAAAAGCATTTACCACTCACTACTACTGCACATACAGTGTATGTTTTATAAAACATATACAAGAATACTATGCTTTGGATTACTTTGTATTGTGCATTATGTATTATATTTCGTATAAACCCTTGGCTATATGAATATTTTTTTTAGTTAGTCTCTTAGTCTCATTAATTGTTTCATGTCAGACAGTACACAAACTGAAGTCACCATCACATCACTTTTGGGATCATTACATTGACTTAAATTAATTTAACCCTAACATTACCTCACTTCATCCTAAAATGTAATGATTATTTATGTTATGGGATCTTTTATCCCCATGTGGAAGATGAGTTTCCACAATGTGAACCCTGCATATAGTATAATGAGAAGTAATAGTTTATAGTTTAGAGAATGCAGAGAAAAAGGCACAATTATGAATCCGTCTGCCACTTCAGCACCACGGACAGCGCAATGGTTTTATCAATACACAGCACAGACTACCTCGAGCCATAGATTCTAATTACATAAACCTGGGTCTGATGAAGGTCTGATGATCAATGTGTTGGACTAAACTGGTAACAATTTGCAAATATACACAATTTACTCAAAACAGTACAAATATTTAAATTTAACATTCAATGTGTTATTTACACATTTGTGGATCTATTTCTACACACAAAATAGTTTTTGCACATTTGCCTATCACCTCTTGTCAGTTTGTGGGTTACCTTACATTTGTAACTTCCCTTTTATGTGGAATTTGTCCAATCTGTACTGCTTAGATCTGTAAAAAGAGATCTGTAAGTGTGAAAGCAGTTTACTAGCTACACCAACAGGGGGAAGCAGCGACATTTCCTACCATGAGTTGACAGGATATCCACTGCACTTCCCAGCATATCAGCATAACTGGAGGAGTCAGCCAACTCGACATGCACATCCAGTCAATGAGAAAAGACAGCTACTTTTTCACTGCAAAACACTTTTTACTCACCTCTAGCTCTCTCTGTAGAACAGACCATTTCTGCTACCTGAGTGTGCTAATCCAAGTACATTAATATTATACTAACATTTTACTTTGTATTTAATGTTATAATATTTACTAGTTTCACCTGAGGTTGAGGATAGTGCGGGGGGAGTAATGGCACCTATTTCCCCCACTTTTTTCACTGGTTTACTGAGACTGTCCAGAATGTGGGAAAAGTCCTGTACCAGTGGAGTCTGGACGTATATGGATAAGGATGTTTTTAGTAATTACGGCTGGTTGTGGAGTAACTGTGGGTGTCATCTTACTGGTTTCTGCAATTCTCTGGAACAGAAGGAGAGCTGGTAAAAACTATGTTGATTTTTTCCCCAATAAAGTCAGAATCTTTTTTTGCATGGATGTTCACACATAGTGTTTACATTTTAATTCATTCATTCATTCAAATTAGAATTACATGACACGATTTGTTTTAGAGGGTTAAAGAACTACCAAAAAACTATTATTTTCAGTGACACTAGTCAAGGAATCAGCCATTTATAAGAAATGTCTATATAGTTAGACAAAAAGGTTGTGCTTTTTTAGGGAACTCTCAAAGAATCCAACAGCATTATATTACATAAAATACATAAAATATAGAGAGGAAGTTGGTAAAAGGATGTGTAGCAGCAATGTCATTGGCATGAGAGTATCAGCAGAAAATCAGTGAGAAGTTTCAGGTTATAACGGCTTCAATGATAGCCTCACTACTGGTGATGGATCCACTGATTGTGAATCGTGAAAGAAACAGATGATGCCAGCGAATGCAAGCATCATTAAGAAGGGTCACAGTGTTGTCCAGTACACACATTCTGGTTTGGATCTTAAAAGCCATTTGCAGTTTCCATGAAATATTTGATACAGCTTCATATTTTTTTCAGCTAAGCTCACGTCACTCAGTTCTGAAACTGAAAGTAAACCATGTGTATGGTCGACCACAACTGCAGACAAATATAACGTCACAGTTTTCATTTGCAAGCAAAACATTGTTTGAGAAGAGATGGTGTAGAATTATTCTTTTTGTTTTGGGAGAAAGATTAACTTTAAAGTGCAATGCTGTCCCAGATACACACAATCATGACAAGCAGATCTTGACCATCCAAGTCTTGAATCCAATCAGCTGGACTGAAGACTTATATTTATTTAGAGCAATGTATTATTTGATAAATGGAGTGTGCAATAATGAGAGAGAATGAGAAACAATCATCTTCCTGCGCATCTTTCTCTCTAGCAGGTTCTGAGGATGTGAAAAGGCAAAAACATCAAAATGAGGATGTAAGTCTGACATGAGGGACAATATTTAATACATTTGTCATATATAGTAATATATGCTACAGTTAGTTTCTTTCTTTTCCCAGTTTGACACATACCGTTTGTACTGCAACATCTCTGAGGAGGCAGCTACTTCAACCCTGAATGGTACGGTTTAAAGCGTCATGCAGCCACACTGGGATGCAAATTTATTTCAGATGAGTCTGACATTTCTGTTTCTGGTATCAAAACATATAAGAATGACTGACAAGTCCAGTATTTCTGTTTAATTAAGGATTATTGAAGCTGCCCGATATCAATAATCATTGGTTGATTTCCCCCCCCATTTTTTAGAAAAATGTGTTTCTAAGAGGTAAGCAATTTTATTTCTCAAATATCAGGAGAACTTGTGTTCTTTTCCATCAATGTTCTGGTTTACATTATCAGACTTTAGCTGTGGCAGCTGCCTGGGACAACCACATTCCTCTTCTAACTGCCTTCTGTCTGTAGTTGTAGAATAGGTGCTTTGCTCAACGGCACATATACACAAGGTTCTTTGAGGGACCTTTCAAACAATCCAATCACCAGTGGTAATTCTGCTGTGAAAACTACCTCATTGAATATGTAGATTAAATCATAGCAAACAGAACTCAGAGATTGTTGTAAATAGTCATCACACTAGATCCTTGTTAAGTCAACAATCTTGCAAGACTTCAATGAAAAAACATAGGGAGGAGGCTGCGGTTCTGGAGTGAACTGCAGAAGCCAGTAGGTCTTGACATGAGGGGAATCAGCAGAGTCATCGTCACGACTGCGAGGTCAGAAAGGCTCATATTTTCCCAACAGAACCTGAGATTCAAACTTTTCCAGTCACATCATGTTGACAGCATATTAATTGGAAATGTGTACTGAGCTTTTGTTTTTGTCTGTAATGAATACACACTCTTTACTCAATCTGTTTTCCATTTTTTTCCATTTAGACCAAATGCAAAATTCTCTGGTAAATCACAAGGTATGTTGCTCAGTTGCATAAATTTCAATTCAGCTTTGTTATTTATACAGTAATGTTTCATTTACAGTTTTTATTAGAGTGTATTGAAGTGTGCTTTGTTTTCTGTTTAGATGACAGAGACTATATGGTGAGTTTCACCAGTGAAAGAGTGGTGATTTCAAAACTCCTGCTTCTACTAAAAGGTTTTCCTTTGTGCAGTGATTATTCTGTGTTAGACGAGGCTGCTCTCACTCTACCTTCCCTCTATAATTTTATTAAATCATTTGCAGGATTGTTATGGTGAAACCTACAGTATCGTCACCTATAAATGCAACACTGGTGAGCTGCTTTCCTCTTCCTGAACGCAGCATAAGGTTCTTAGACAGGTTCATTGGCCACTTGGTGGTGCAAGTTCTGCTAAAATGCTTATAAGTGGAATTTGAACAGGCCAACACGGGTACAATCATGGAAATGTCTTTATTCTGTCAGCATTTTAAGTGGGGGGATAAGTGGTGGCGTAGACCCCCCTCCTCTGTTCAACAATGGCTTCTCAATCTGGCTGTAAATGGCTTCCCTGACAAGTCTTTCAAACCATCCATCTTCTCTTTCTAAAATGTGCATCTGGTGATCAATGCCACCACTTACAATGCTGTCCTTTCATCACTTCCCAGGAAACTAAACAAACATTTCCTCTTGGCCTCAGGTGAGGATGCCAACGATGGTCGTTCAGACTAGGCCATGGTTGGGTCCAACGATCATGAAGACTATTGTTACCACAGCCAAGAGCTCTAACGAACCAGGGGTTAAATAGCTGAGTTTCAGAACTGAAGAAGTCTCTTGGATGAGAGACAAAATGTCTTCTAGTATCTTCTACGAAATCCAGTTACCCTTCACCCTTCGTTGGATGTTTTTCTTGAATCTTTTTCACTTTGCTTTCTTGTGTACAGCTTAACTGATGTTAACATTATTTACATCATTATCGCAGAGAACACATCAGAATGGTGTAATGGCTTAAATTGAACTTTATTGAACAGATAGAAACAGAACTCAGAAAATAACATGTATCATTTGTGGCGTTGCTTAAAATAATAAAAAACAGTTTACACATCTTTTTAAAAAGTCCTATTCATTTCAAACCTCATGTTCATTTAAGCTTAAGCTTTTAACACAAAATATGTTTGTATCATTGTGCTTTACACATTTACCTTACATGTAGCCTACATAAATTCATACAACTGACATACACAGAAACCGGACTACAAAACAAGATTTAACACATAATAATTATCTTTTAACTGTCAAAGAGACAAAATCAATCACAACTGTTTGCAAGGAAATAATAATTTGAAGAGGACTTACAAGTATTGGTTCTGTTAATATGACATTATTACCAACTTGATAATTTGTGTTTGTATCTATATACTTTCTATATATAAAATGGTTGAATGTTCAGAGCAAACACGCAAAATAATTGTTTTTATTTTTGAGCAGGCCATTAAATGCTAAGTGTGTGTGTATAAATGTGAGCAGTTTAAACAAGTAACACACACACACACACACACACCATCGGTGTGGTTGATTTGAAATGACATTCATGTACTTTAAAAGGATGTCGTGTGTGTATTTCTGCTGTATGTCTCTGGCTGTGGTTTTCCTGAGAGAAAGCCTAAAGTGCAAAATGACACTTTCTGTAAGTCGATGTAGTGAGACACACAAGTATCGTCTTTATTCTGGACAGTCTCAGTACTCAGCATCATCATGGCTGGACGCCTGTTGTTTGTCATCTTCATATGTAAGTTATTTTAGAGATTTTCTCATTATTTATGTAGATTATTAGAAACCAATGCAGATTCACATTTGCAAACATGGCATTAATATGTAATATCAGCATTTACATACCAGCATAATAAACCACACCACACTATTACTTATATTTTAATGACTGGTGATTTTATGGTTATATGTCTTCTTATTGCCTGAGTTGTTGATTTGTGCTGTTTATTTGTAAACATACTTTGGAACTGCAGAGGAGAGACTAAAATAATTTCCCGAAAAAGTATAAACTGATCTTGATCTTTGCTCCCACCTCTAATTGACAGAATTACATTTATCTTTCTACATTTTATTGAAGTTATGAAATCTACTTTTTAACACTTATTTCCAACAGATTCTTTTCACAAGATTCAACTACAAGGTCAGTCTCTGATCTGCTGTCTGTCCAGCTGTGCTATTCTCACTGTATGGGACGTTTATTATAGTCTGTAATTAATTTAACTATTTCTACACAGTGCATGGTTGTACAGTACATTTTTTCATTACTTCTGCTGTATTATATCACAATTTCTCACTAGGAGTATTATCATATTAATGCAGTTATTCAGTATTTGATATAACACATGTTTACCTCTAAATTTTCAGCTCTTCTTCCACCTACACTGACAGTGAATCCATCGGTGATCACAGAGACAGACTCAGTCACACTGAACTGCCAGACTCCATCATCTGTTTCTTTGTCTCAGTGTTATTTCCGCATTGTAAGAGGAGAACCTGCCAAAAGGTTTTCTTGTCTGCAGACACTGACAGGAACCGAGCTGCTGAAGATAACAAATCAAAGTCCACCTGCTGAGGTTAAATTGACATGTTTTTACCTTTATGGGTTTTCATCTCCTGACAGTGACGTGTCCTCCATCATCGTTAGAAGTGAGTGAACACTGCTGTTATGGAATATTATTTTAATAACTTGCTACAGTATCAGCACAAACAAGAAAGTAGCTCACAACATGAGGGGTCGAGTCTTCACAGGAAGTGTTACAAGATTTTCAATGAACATCAGATTGAATCACTTAGTAATACATCTAATACATACAGCCTCATCCTGTACATGTATAAATTTATCATCTGGATTTATTTAAATTAATGCAATTTTCAGTCATTTACTGTAATCCAACATTTACTTACATTTTCAGCATCTCTTCCACCTAAACTGACAGTGAATCCAGCGGTGATCAAAGAAACAGACTCAGTCACACTGGACTGTCAGACTCCATCATCTGTTTCTGTGTCTCAGTGTTTTTTCTACACTTTAAGTGGAGGAACTATCAGAGACTCCTCTTGTCTAAAGACACTGAGAGGAACTGAGCTGCTGAAGCTGTCACATCAGAGTTCACCTGCTGAGGTTAAAGTGTTGTGTTTTTACACTGTAAAGCTTGGAGAGTTAGATTCTCCATCTCCACACAGTGACACGTCCTCCATCACCATACACAGTGAGTGACTGTTTCACCCATCTGATAGTCACATGTCTTGATACAGTATCAGCACAAGAAAAGTGGTGTGTTGTAATATTTCTGGTGTGAATTTGTTTTTAAATGTTGCAAATCCAAAACAAAGAGAGAAACACTATTCCACTATGCCTCCATTCCTGCCACCTGTGAGTGAATGAGATGCATAAATGGTTTTTGTTAATTTGAAAAATTGTTTCAGCAAGGAGAGATTTTATTAGACCTTCTTACATATTACAAACTCACATCAGATGGCACACACAATTATTATTTTAGTTGTTAAAAATGATGTGTGTGGTGTTGTATCACAGTGGGACTACTTGTCAGCACTGTCTGAAATCACTATCCCAGCTTGTACTTGATAGCAGAATAATGCATATATTTAAGGACATTGTTAACATTTTTGCAGGTCAAACACCACAGATGACTCTTCAGCATTATCCTGGTTACCTTGTTCTCTTTACTTGCTCTCTGCCTGGATCTGCTAATCACAATACGAGGTGTAACCTGTACTTTGGAGAAGCAAGTCATCCAGTCATAACAACAACCATCGGGAGGAAAAGAGACCCAGAAACCAATCAGTGGTTCTGCCAGTTTACTGTCACAGTCGATGACTTGCTGAGTCGTCTACGTTTACTTCAACAGAGCGATGCCAGCTGTGATTACAGTTTGGGAAGTGAATCCAACTCTATGTCTCCTCGTAGTGATGGATACAGCTTGATTGGTAAGACCTGAACACACAGACTACAATGGTGACATCTGAATAAAAAAAAGTTTATTAGTATGCTCATTGTATAGGCTACTTATACAAACATAGGAAATGCATCAGCACAAATTCATCTTCTCTCACTGTAGATATTGTGGACAGAGAGTCAAGCATGACCCAGACAATCCCAGCATTCACTGTGAGCACAGGTAGGACCTTTTATACATTACGATAGCTGTGCTGCCCTTGCAATGAGTTTCTCTTGTGCAAAGCTAGACGGCCAGTTAACACTCGAAAGTCCTCCAACAAACACACAGTGAGGCTTGACTTTTCTTGTATTTTCATGTATGTCATTTCCTCTTTTTTTGTTTTATTTGTAAAAAGACAAATAGTCTCCAAGGCAAAAGCATATCAGAAATACAGTCAGCAGGAACATGAATCCGACACTGTCTGTCTTGCTTGTCTCTGATCAACTGAAGAATGTGCTTGACAGAATAATTATCTCTGACCAGTAGAAGGAAGCACACAACATGAAACAATGTAAATTAATTCAATGTTTTCATTGTTTTAACTTCTAACTTAAGTTCACTTTTCTAAAAACATATTTCACTATTTTATTAAAATTATTAAATGTCAAATTATGACTTCTTATCACTTTTCTCTAAAACCTATTTTTACAAACTTGTCAAAGATGGTTTCTCCAATTGACCTGAAACTTTGGCAGGATCATCTGCAAACATAGCTGATCAAAAGTAATCAAAAGAATTTTAATATGTCAATATGTTTTTTTCCATAAATTTTTTAGTTTTGTGTCTTTACGCACATAAATACCTGTAAATCAAAATTGGCTATTGAAACTTGATTTGTCTGTTCAGGTTCTCAGTCTGAGCTTTGCTGAGCAGTCCTTGAATATTTTTCCACTAGGGGCGCTACACTTGCAAAATGTTTAGACCTCGTAATTCGCTGCATGGATTCGTACGAAATTCGGTTTCATTCGGAAATACGATTTAGGGTCACTACTCAGTTGATGCATACAATTTGATAATCATTGTTCAAAGTGGGCGTGGCTTATTACAGGAAATGTCAATTTCTAGACATTTCTCATTTCAAACTTCAAAAAATCTAAGAAAATCACCTGTACATCCTGTGGCTGAATTTTTTCAGCACATCCACTGATATGTGACTAATGTTTGACTCACTGCAACCTATGGTTAATTCAGAAGTCAGTCACTTTATATTTTTCAGAATGCTAATTCAATTAACATTTATATCTCAAGTCTTTCTTCAAACGCTACCAAATTCAACACATTCTGAGATGGCTGATATCAAGTGTTTCAAAGGGTTGTCAGATCGGTCAAACCGTGACTCTGCAGTGATGTTCAGTCAGTTAAGTTTGGATCAAATGGCATCAAAAACACAACACACCCAAATCCAGCCGAATGATGTTTGTGATTTTTCTTTAGAATTTTCTGTTGAATGCGTTTTATGTTTAAACTGACAAAACTATCCAGGGCTGGCGCCTGTGACTTCACTACCTCAACCTGTGAGAAGGTGTGTGGAAACAGCCTCTCACCAGTGGCTCAGTCAGTAAGTCACCTGCTCTGGAGATCAGGGTTCACATCCCCAGGTGACCAAGTCAGATCCCCAGGCCCGCCGTTAGGAATTTTGGGCAGGGGGACAACATTTTCCAAACAGGGCTCCTCATCGATACTCAATTCAGCACCACCTCAACCAACTTCTTAGTTCTATTACAAACACGGGCAATTTCAAAGAAGCTCTTGGCCATTAGCCTTATAGTGACACAGACGGAGTCCCTGACAATCATTTTCAAAATCACTGTTGTAGAATTATCCAGGCCATGCCTACAATTACTCAGTGTGGTCATAAAGCACAAAAGATCATTACAGTCTTTTAAAAAATCTTTCAAATTGGACTGTGCCTTATGTTCCTCCTTTGTTCCTCCTTTGAAATCATTGAAGGTGAAAGAAATTCACCTTCAATGATTTGCTGATTAGAGTACAGTAAAATCAAACATTGAAGAAATTACTGCAATTAAATAAAACAATTGAATTATGACTGAACAAATTAACATACTTCATATATCAAATTCAATCTTGAGGACTACATTAATCAGGACTACATTAAAACAAAGGGAAATACAAAATTCAATTGGCTGGTGATGATTCAAAATATAATACGCTTTTAGATACAGATATCTTTTCTCCTGTAGTTTAACTTTTACAAGGTTGTTTATTTGTCATTATACAACACAGGGTTGCTGTATAATGAAACTAAGATTGTTGTCCCTTCATGCTGCCCACACAGAACCTAACTTAATATATTAATATTTGAATACGCATTAAATGTGTATTGAAATATTTTCTCATGTCTTTCTCATGTATTTGTCTCTTAAAATATGACTGTGGCACCTTTACTCACCTGAATGATATTAAATAATTTTAATTCAGTAAGAAACTCCTGCACTTTAGCTCGTGTGTTTCAGAAGGTTTTGCTCATGTTCAAAACTTTCAGCACATTCAGAATCTCTCCCACATAGACTATCTGTGTTCTCTGACAGGTCCAGAAAAAAGTCGTACTATTATGAATAACGTAATCATTTATGAGAATTCATAATATTAGAGTATAGGCTGTGCAAGAGTATCGACTGTGCAAAAGTATCTGCTGTGCAAATCGATAGCTGAGAGCATGTGAACATTTCAACTACGTGAGTGCCACGCTCAATGCCTGAGAGTTGGCAGCTCTGGTCGTAACATTATTTCAAGGTTAAGCAAGCTAAAATTTTGCTAGTCTGCCTGTTACAGAGTCAAATTCCTCGTTTGTGTAGCCTACACATATGGCCTACATGGCAATAAAGCTGTTTCTGATTCTGTTAGCTCCTCACCTTCACCTGTTAGACATACATGGTGCTTTTGAACACATTGTTTTACCAGAGATTTGGCCATTGCCTCTCTATGATTTTATTCTTCTCTGCCTGTTTTGGCTGCTCTTTTGTGGGCCCCTGACAGCCTACAGTGTTCGCTTAAAGCAACTGCTTCACATTTGCGGGTTCTGCACATCTGAATGGCCGAATGTTTCGACCGTACCATTTCCACAATAACAGTGGAGGCGACGTCAGATGACAAGTTTGAAATATGTTTTAATGATAATAATACATTTATTCATCATGTAAATTCATCTAACAGTTTTATTATTTATAAAAGACAGTAAATAAAGTGTCTAACTTGATCCCATTTAAGGATTAACCATAAACCTTTGCATGGCCCATCACCGACCGTCAGCAGCGGGCCGGTCGCTCCGCAATCTCTTGTCCTGTCCGCTCCACTCCGTCTCAAGTACTACGGGTTGTGTCGGCAGTATGGCCCCACGGTCGCGCTGTGAACTGTTCGTGATTGTTCGCCTGGCTGGATGAATGTTACGCACTACAGCAGCTTGGGCCTCTCTGCAGCGCAACGCAACTTTTCAAAATGTTTCACTCTCAGAAAAGAAAGGACAAGCAGCTGTTGTGTGAAATTTAATTGTTGCAAAAATGGCTACATATGATAATATTAATAATTATAGGCTATTTGTATATGATAATAAGACAAACATGCCTGATACCAGTCAGCCCAGGCCTACATACTTGAAACTATTAATGATAAGCATTAAGCATCACTTTCTCCCAGTCACACTTGATGATTTGCTGAGATCTTAGTTCAACAAAGCGATGCCAGATGTGATTACAGTTTGGGAAGTAACTCTTTGTCTTCTTGTAATGATGGATACAGCTTGACCAACACATCAAGAACACACATGCTACAATTGTGAAATCAAAATAAAGTTTATTAGTATACTCACTGTATAGGCTACTTATACAACAAATAAAAAATACAAATACACAGATACCAAAGCTGGTTTTCTACATAAATAGTTTACTAGTTCTACATAATATTTATTAGTTTACTGATTTATAATTCATTGTGTTTATTTGTACACATGGGAGATGTATCAGCCCAAATCCATTTTCTCTTACTGCAGATATTGTGGAAAGAAAAGCAACCACGACACAGACAAAGTCAACATTTATTGTGACCACAGGTAGGACCTTTTATACGTTAAGGTAGCAGTCCAGAACATTATTACAGAGCACTTCAGTATCAATTAGTTTGAAATTTTATGGGATATTTGTCTTTTTACTCACCAGCTCTGACTGTTAGCAGGCCTCGTTCTTCCTCTCTGGTAACTCCTGTAAAACTAACATCAGGTAACAAAATACCAGATACAGTAAGTGTGATGTTATTTTCAAAACATAGATGTTTCAGTGTATTCAGTATTTTGAAATGTACTTCTGTTGATTCACCAGGTTGGACTGTTGGTACGCCAAACAGTACCAGTGGTTCCACGTCTACTTCTCTAACACCAGAGAAACCAACATCAGGTGACTTAATTATTCTGTGTATGCTCAGTGATTCACACTGACTCATCAGAAAATGTTGATTATACAATATATCCACGTTTGCAAAAAGTTATTTCAGTCCAAGTGCAGACTGAAGTGATTGGTTACTCTGAAAGTGTGAAATGATGTGCAGTTGCATATGCGTATGTGAAGTTAGCCTTCCTAGTGTGCAGATGTTAGCCCACAATGTTCAAGTAAAATCAAATTGTTATCAGCACATGACATCAATGTGCTGCTTAAAATCTGTACTAGTACAAAAGAAGACAACATTAAGGTTAATGTATTTGTGACTTAGGGCTGGGTATTGTTCAAAGATTTTCGATATCGATATGATACGATACCTCAACTTCTATACCGGTTCCTGAGCGATACTTTTTTCTATACCAATTTTATTCTCAACAAACAGAGAACCATTGTTGTTTGTATAAAGTAACTTAGTTATAGTTAATTTTAATAATTGTTCCTTTGAAAAATGCTACTGCTTGTCAAAACCATGGCTTGTGTTTTCATTGTTTTTATTCCTCTTTCTTTAGTTTTTATATTGGCATTTCATTGTTTATTAATCCTATATTTTTTATTGTTCATGTGAATTTGTGCTCTGGCAACATTGCAACCTAAACAACCTAAACATATATGGCAATAGAGAAAGAGAGAAATCTCTCATCTCATGTCATGGAAACAAGTTTTTGCCACTACATATCCAAGTTTCCTCCTCACTTGAGGAAGAGGTGTCCAGGCAACAACTATCACATTAGAAAGGAAACTCTTTAATCCGCTGCAGCAAAGTCGCGACATCAGCCAAGGATCGGTACGGATGTCACTATCACAGGAAGCTTTTCCGCCGGCTGCACATACACGTCCATGTGTGGCCGTGGCGTCACTTACTGATCCTTGGTAAAAGTCGGTGCTACTCAGTCAATAAAAGAGCTTTGATTTGATTCAGAAAACAGCGACGCTGCCACCAAGCTACTGAGAAATGTAATTAAACTAGTAACAGTGCTACTTGCAGGGGCGCATTTAGACATTTTGAGGCCTAAGGCAAACACAGGCATGGGGCCCTACACAACCCTTCCGGCGCCCACCGCGAGGAGTCCCACCACCCCAACCAAGCTCCAGTATCCCTTACATTTTAAGACAGGTGTTATAGCCTAAAAGAAAACACAAAAGGGTATATATGAAGAGCATTTATTTAAATGCTTATTTGCATATTTTCTGTTCATTTAACTTTGCTGGTCTTTACATTTACATTTTATTTTCATTCCATATTTCATATTGCTTTTCTTTTAAAGTTTTTCTTTTAATTTCACATAACTTTTCTTTACTCTTTTAGTGAGTTATTGTACTTTTTTACTATTGTACTGTTCTTTATTGTAAATTTGTTGCAGACTTTGCTTCTTTAAGACTGTTTTGGAAGGAGTGTGTTTGTGAGTTAATTTTACATGAGAGTAGAGAGCAAACAGTTCTGTTGTCCAACGTCTACCTGCAGGTGGCAGTTATCGCGAGGCTAGTGACAGAGCTCAGACTGGGTATAGGTGTGTTCGAGATGACGGCGGCTAACTTTCGCTGACTTGATAGTCAAAGTGAGCTGCAGGTGACTGCAGGGGCGGGGTGTAAAAACGGTGCCCTAAAGTCAGACCCATTCTACCTGTGTGAGCTCACTGTGAGCTGAGATCAATGACTGATCTCGCTGCCATTGCAAAGAAAAATGCCGCGAGACTAGGCAAAAGTGTGGTTCCAACTTTGTGCAGCCTGAAAAGAGCAACTGCTGCCTCGGCGCCTGCAGTGGCCTTGCTCACGCGAGTTTTTAATGTCATGTGTCCTGGTGACGTTTTGCAGCACCGGCTAAAATCGGACACGATTTATAACCTTTTTATATACAGCCTATGTTTCTAACCAATGTAACCAGCTGACCCCGAGTACGTAGGTTACTGCACGGTCCTGACTCGAACCGGCGACCTCGGGTACGGGAGGCGGACACATTGACGAGGCGGCTAAAATTTACGGGTGCTAGCGTCAGTTGCCAGTGTGTCTCTTAATGTGTCGGGGAGTGAGGTTTACTCACTGCACAGCTTTGCTGGCTTCCGTCACACCAGCATACTTTATCCAAGTCCAACATGCATCACCTTAAGTCAGCCCTGTGCAGCGCTGCATGGGTATTATTATTTTTAATAACGCAGGTTAAAATACAGGAGATTTACGGGAAAATACTAATACGGGAGGACGGCGGGAAAGAAGGGTAAAATACGGGACTTTCCCGGCCAAAACAGGATACTTGACAGCCCTGCATCGCTTGAGCAACCTGGGCTGACACTGTCGGTGGGTAGCTCCTTTTCATCAGTGTTAGCTTTGCTAGCGCAAGCAACCGGCTTCTTGCTGCTCTTTAGTAACGTTAATGTTAGTGTTGTCAGTAGCCGACATGAAAAAGGTTGTTACCTTTGGAAGTTTTGCTAAAAACTGTCTGCTTTCTTCCCGCTTCTTCCTTTTTTCAGAACCACTTCGGTAGCTTCGCTTCATTTTTCAACCGTCTGTAGCCTACAGCTTACAGCATGCTGAGCTGTTTGTTTACAAACACACGCAGATGCACAGTTGGATAACGGAATAGTCCAATGTAGTGGGGACTGGGGAGTTTCTCATCATGAATTAAACAATCGGATAGCACTTTAGCGCATGGATGTTTAGAGATATAATTAATTGGTGATAAGTAAGACAACAAATCGTAACCATAAGTTTATGAGGCGTTTTACGGGGGCCCCTCGGTAGCTTGGGGCCTAAGGCAATTGCCGACCTTTGCCTAATGGTAAGTCCGCCTCTGGCTACTTGTAGCGACGCTACTGCCCAACACTGCTGTACGGTGGCGGTTGACGCAGGCTCGGTGGGAGTAGGGCGCTGAGACGATGACTGCACTGGCCCTGTCTTGTTGCAGCAAAGACGGAGTGACTTTCTGCTCTTAAGTTTATTCCACGCACAGTCAAGGGCTTCACCAGGTCTGTCGTGTCGCCGCTCTTGGCAGCAATTATCGTACGTCGCAAATATTGCATCGCGCGCTGTTGCATGAAGCCACACTTTTTATTTTCTCCACGTCTTTTACATCCACGAGCCACATCTCTGTGCGTAACCGGCATGAACTAGTGTTTACATCACTACAGCCAATTACAATCACTTTTAGATGTGGGCACATCAAGAATGCTGCATGCTTATTGGCTCATTGGCGTTAACAAGAACCTTTAGGTATCAAACTTTGGTCCGAAAGACAAGGCATTTTTTGATACTATTGTATCAAAATTATAATATATTGTAGTATTGAGGCACTTCGGTCGGTGCCTAAAAAGTATTGAACTCGATACCCAGCCCTAAACAGACTCTCCACTACTGATGGTTGAAATACTTGTAGTTATGGACAGTGCATGTCTTCCTGCTTTTTGCTGATGTTGTGAGAAGCAATACTGACACATGTTTATGTATGTGTTATTTCAAAGCAGAAAAGTGGATATGGAAGTTAGTAGTAGTTGCAGCTGGTTGTGGAGTAATTGTGGGCATCATCTTGCTGGTTTCTACAATTCTCTGGAACAAAAGAAGAGCTGGTGAGAATGATGTTGACATGTTTCTCTGATAAAGTCAAAAGTGCAGAATTTCATGACAAAAATCTTTCAATCAATTTTTTCGAAAATGTTGTTCCAATTATTAAATGTACAGTACGTAAGCTCTAGAGCTCTTGCATTTTCACAATCATTGAGATTCACTGTAGAGGGTTAAATAACTACCCAAAAAGCTGCTGTTATCAGAGACATTAGGCAAGGAATTGGCCATTTATAGCAAATGTTTATATTGACTAGTTAGATTTAGGATCTTAGATTTAGATTGAAACGGCTGTGCTCTAAGAGGAAGCTTTTAAAGAATCCAACATCATTACATTTAAGTTTAATCAACCTAAAATAACTAAAATATATTGCATAGAGTTGAGTTCACATATCTCCAGTGTTGGGCAAGCTACTTGGAAAATGTAGTGAGCTAAGCTACTAGCTACTCTACATTAAATGAAGCTTCACTACACAGAAACTACCCCCCAGTGAAATGTAGCAAGCTAAGCTACAGCAACGTGGCAAAAGTAGCTTAGTTACATCTAAGCTATTTTAATTTTTTTTTATAGTTTATTGTTAGGTTATTTATATAAATATTTATATATACACACACACACACACACACACAACATAGGCCTAGTTTATATTGAACCAACTTCATTCCACAGTAGCAATAGAAGAAAGACTAGAAATCTGCTCCCATGTGTGTGCGAGAGAGCTAAATCAGACACAGAAACTCTCCTACTTGCTGCTAAATGTACTTCCTCATGCAACAAACGGAGAACCATTGTTGTTTGTATAAAGCAATTTAATTATCATATTATTCATTAATTAAATTAATTAATTATTAATTTATTCTATATTTTTTATAGTTTATATGTGACTTTGTGCTCTGGCAACATTGCAACTTAAACAACCTAAACATTCATGGCAGAGAAAGAGCGAGCGAGAGAGAGAGAGACACTCCGTCGCACGTGTCTTTATTCCCCTGCAGCAAAGTCGCAAACATCAATCCAAGGATCGGTGCGTGATGTCACCATCACACGGAAGTGTTTCTGCCGGCTGCACATACAGGTCCGTGTGTGGCGGTGGTGTCACTTACTGATCCTTCAGAAATGCTTGGGAAAATGTAGCGTGTGTGGAAGCTACCGCGCTACTCTGTCAATAAAAGAGCTTCCTTACTGAAAAGCTATTTGATTCAGTAAATAGCGACGCTACCACCAAGCTACTGAGAAATGTAGTTAAACTAGTAACGGCGCTACTTGTAGCGACGCTGCTGCCCAACACTGCATATCTCACAGTTACTAAAATGACTATTGTGAAAACCAACAGCCTGCATAAAGCAAACATGGACCTGCATTTCAAAATGAAAGTAAACCACACATATGGTAAAGCACCACTGCAGTGAGACATAAATAAACTTCTTTGCTATGAGTCTGACACAGTTTTTCACATGTGAGCAAGATATTGAGAAGAGATGCTATATAATTATTCTTTTGTTTTGGTTTAAAGATTAGCTTGAAAGTGCAATACTGTCCAAGATACACACAATCATGAGAACCACATCTTGACCATTAAATTCTTGAATACTGTCAGCTGGACAGAAGACTAATTTTTATTCAGAGAAACATAATATTTAATATACAGAGTGTGCAATAAAACTCCAAACTTCATGGGAAACAGTCATCTTACTGTGTGTCTTTCTCTCTAACAGGTTCTGAGGAAGTGAAAAAGCAAGAGCCTCAAAATGTGAGTCTGGCATGAGGGACCATATATTTAACACAGTTGTCATATATAGTAATATATGTTACACTGTTTTTTTTCTTTTCCCAGTCTGACACATACCATTTGTACTGCACCATCTCTGAGGAGCCAGTTGTTTCAGCCCTGGCAGGTATAGTGTACAGCACTGCGCAGCTACACTGAAACACAAACTGTTTTATACTGTAAAATGAAAGAGAAAGCAGACAACCTAAATAACTGTTTGAAATGTAAATTGTGTTTAAACTTGTATGATTTAGAATAATAATACTGTTATTGTTTTGTCATGTGTTTTTTTCAAGTCAGTATCTCCAAAAGTCTCCAAAAACACCAGAAAAAGTTGCTAGATTTGTTGCGATTTGATTTATACAATGTCCCTCAAGGGGCCTGAAATCTTGCTAAATAAAATGATAAAGTTACTAAATTTGCAGCACTGTATCCTGTGGCAGCTATGACATAATATTTGAAGGGTTCATTGCAAGGACTCATTGGGCTGGCTGAGTGGTAGATGTGGCCCACATCCCTCCAACCAGCTATTTTCAATCTCAAAAGTAGATTTATAAAAATATTCTGGCCAATCTGAGGCCTTGCACACATGGGGCCCCTAGGCTGCAGACTAGGCCAGCCTGTGCATTAATCTGCATCAGAGTCCGCTATATAGTTGATAGAAAACCTCTACACACCCCTGTTAAAATGCCAGGTTCTTATGATGTAAAATAATGAGACAAAGATAAATCATGTCAGAACTTTTTCCACCTTTAATGTGACCTATAATGTGAACAATTCAATTCAAAAACAAACTGAAATCTTCGAGGGGGAAAATGAAAAATAAAAACCTTACAATAACCTGGTTGCATAAGTGTGCACACCCTCTTATAACTGGGGATGGGGGATTCATAAAGCCTTAAATGACATATTGCTGTGGCGTGGTCCTTTCTAGTGAACGCTCAGGCACGTGCACACGTAGACATCAAAAGGGGCTCAAGCACCTGCCCTTTTTCTTCCTCAAGAGAAAGTGCCCTTTTTTCCAGGATGCTTTTTTTTAAATAAATGAATTTATATATACAGTACATCCATTCCTGTTTGCGCACAGCTTTCCTGTCAAACAAATATATTTACTGAATAAAAAATCTAAATATCAGGTCGGGAGATGAGACTTTGTCAGTTCCGATGCTCTCTCTCTCTCTCTCTCTCTCTCTCTCTCTCTCTCTCTCTCTACTCCGCCTCTACCCGCAGTAGCCCCTCCCAGCAGTGATTTCTTGGCTTGTGCGGAGGTGAGTGGTGATGAACTAAAGACCAACAAAAGTAAACTACCAGTGCCTCGAGTTCACTGCTAACATGCATGACTCATGAGCTGAGCTAAAAATAATTAGCTAAAGTCAAGCTAAGGATCATGGTTGGCCATACAGGCTAATGTTACTGTTGCCTACTTAATGGAGACACAACAGGTGAATACAGTAAAATTTGTGTCTAATAATGTAATGACGATCGCCACATTGATATGCAAATTAGGCGTTAACTAATTAAAATGTGCTAATTTGCAACATTTGACAAGTCACTGCAGGTGAATGGGATGAAGAAAATAACTAAATCATGTCACCACAGACCTTCCCCAGTTAATGACTTACATCAAGACTCTTTTCCCCTGAAATGTTCTGTTTAATATACAGGGTAAACTCCATCTAAATGTGTATTTTGGAAGTTTTCTTTCCATGAGAGTAAAAGAAGACATGGAAGCAAAATAGACCCAAATTTGAAATTTGACCACTATATGAAAAAGTGTCCTGCCTTAAGCAGTAACTTTATATTTCTGATCGTAGAGGCTCCTCAGCTAATAACTATCCATTCCATTAGTTTGTTGTATGCTGATAGATCTTTACATGATACAGACAGCCCTCCCTCAAATGTGAAACCAAGTCCTAACAAACTAAGTGTTATGTGATCCAATAAGACCAAAAGAATTAAAAGGATTTATTGCCTTGTGAAAAATAAACTAATAATTAGTGAAACTATGTCCCTCTCCTTGGTGCAGTCATTTATTCTAAATATATACCAGTAGCATAAAAAACATGCACATTGTGGCAGAGTTGACTTTGCTGTTGCCTGCTCTTGTGTGATTATTTTGTAGAAAAATGTTGAGGGTTAAACATTTGCAAAAGTGGGAATCAAAATAAATTGGTAAGGTAGTCAGAGTTGTGTTAATATATTTAACATTTTGTCAAAAAAAAATCATAAATAATCATGACAAGTGCCGTTTTTTTCACTTGAGCCGCTGCTCACCAAAATGTGCATTTCCCTGCCTGTGGATCTTTCTCAAAACTGTATCACAGCATTTGTTGATTTATCGATAGAAGCATCAGTATATGCATATCAGCAAGGAGTACATAATGATATATATTTCTGTATCGTTATTTTGAAAACAACACTATTTAAATCCTTGTTCCATGTGCCCCTTTAATACTTTGAGCACCTGCCCTTCCAAAGGTCTCTGCACGGCCCTGTGAACGCTGATGATATGAGTCTATCCTCCTAGCTGATCCTCAGAATATTTTGCAAGGATCTTTAGTGATGTTGTTCCAGGGCTCATAGGTGCCTGCTGTAGGTGGTCCATGACTCCGCTCCATACACCAGGGTGGGGAGAACCACAGCTTTGTAGACCAAGTTGTGTTTGTACTGAGTCTGGCATATGCTCCTCCTCAAGCAGTGGTTTATCTCAGAGCCTATTAACTTTGAAGGAGAGGAGGCTGCCAAGGTAGGGGAAGTGGTCAAAATATTCAAGGTTGTGTGGTTCACGTTTTGAACTATGGACTGGGTTGATGACTGATTGAGTGTAGGATGATGTAGGATCTGGGTCTTTTTGTTCTAAATGGCTACACCCAGGGCTCTGAATGCTTCAGCAAAGGCATTCAGAATGCCCCAAAGGTCTTCTGCGGTTTGCTGTGAGGCGACAGTGCTAACCACTGCACCACCTTGCCGACCCACAAATCATAAAATGAGTCTAATAAAATACAAAGCATTCTCATTGAGACTAATCATTAAATAAATCTTTCACAAACACAAAATAGCTTACAAAACCATCCCTTTGCAGGCTAGAAGCTGTTAAGATTGCAGATAATTAGCTTACTTGACATTCAGATGGACGATGCTATACCTCATTGGTGGCGTTAACTGAAGGGGAGTAAAGGAACCGTCCAAACAGCAACGGAGTTACAGACATCATCCTCCGTTAGATCGGTCAGGTGTTCTCACGCTAATGCTCATAGAGTGCCACAAAAAATAACCCGACCCTACTGTGACACAAAAATATTAGTTCCGCTATACGTTACATGTTTCTTTCAATTTACCACATAACATAATGAGCTTCGCAACACAAACGGACATCCAAACCCCCCAATCGGGTATTCATCAATGAATATTTTTAACATACTATTGAAATATCTTCTAGTCTTGATCTTGTGACCCCAATATTCTGGATTGTCACATCTCATATGCTAAGTGTTTTGTCACAACGCTAATCTGAGCCCTGGGGGTCCTCCCCCAGAAGATTTTGAGCATTAAACATTTAATTTCCTGCATTCTGGAGACATTTTCTTCACCAATGTTTTGGTGTAAATGTCTAATGTTTAGTGTTAATCACCATCTAACTCAGCTACATTTAGCCTTAGATGTTACATGAATCTTGTTTTATCAGCTGGTAATTTTCAATGCACATTTCACAGAGCAAGATGCAACTATTATTAACAATAATGGAAAGCTGAGGCTTTTCAGTAGCAGTAATAACAATGAACACAGGCCAGGTGTGCAGTTCTATCACCAAAACTCATTCATTACAGAATATTAGGACTGAGGACACCAAAAGGGGTCCACATCCTCTCAAGCTCACTTATCTTCCAAAAACGTAGGTTATGTACTTTATCAGCTTAAATGCATGAGCAAGCTTCCAGGAACTGCTACTGTACACACACACACACACACACACACACACACAGAAACCCGCATTCACTGACCCATTAACGTTAGTTAACTATAGATTCAATAGACCAATAATGCTGTTACACTTCCGTTACTGATAGCGTTAATGATATATAGGCCTATAAGCTATTTTCACTCACCAGGTAACGTTACGATAACATCAGCCTCATCTGGCTCGTTTTCTGTGTTTCAGTAACTTTAACGTTCGTGTCATCTGCTACAGCTGCAGTGTCACCCGGAGCGGCAGCAGCTTTAGCTGCAGGCTTACGAAAACTGAAAGAGTGTAGTTTGCGTTTGCTCATGTTTCACATCTCCTTCAGTGATTCACATTAGTTAATTTCAAACGTCCGCAGACTGACCACCACACAGCTGTTTGGTAGCTGACGTCAGATCCCGGTCACAGGCCACGGAAGCCGCAAACGTCAGTTCAGAGCTTCGCAACACAAACGGGGTGAATTTATTAATGAACGTGTGGAAGTTCTGCACAAAACGATGTTGTTACGTATCATCTCGCTATTTTAAGTGGGTATACGCAAATCTTTGACTATTCCTAGTGGGTATACGGCGTATCACGTAGACTACACCACTGCTTATAGCACTGCTGAGGGTGCAACTGGTGTGCACACTTTGTCACGGTCAGTCATGATTTTCGTTCACTTTCGGTGTCATGCACCACCATGCACCTGGAACGCTTTGATGTCGTAAGACGGAAGTTTCAACTGGGAAATATCCCAGTTCCGACCGGTCTCGAACGCGCCATTACTCTCCTGCGGCAGGTACAGCACTGAGATGCAGGAGGGCTCGCTTTGAGAAAAGCCTGATCCCCTCAGTCATAACCGCCTTAAATAAAAGGCCTAGCTGACCTGACCTCAGAGTGCACTGTTGTCTGTCATTGTATGTATGCTGTTGTTGTATAATGTGTAAAGTCTAAAGTCAGACACACACACACACACACACACACACACACACACACACACACACACACACAAGGAAATAAGACAAAGGGTAAATGAAAGAAGGAAAATATTTCTTTGTATTTATTCATCAGCTTTCTCAAACATGTGGTGAAGAGTATGTCGTCACTTTGACAAATTATGGCTGGATATATCAATGTAACATTCTGTGATCTTCTTCATGCATCTTTTGTCTGAAATGTCTTCTGCTTTAAAACAAGGAGAAACTGGCAGAGTAAAGCAAGTTCAAATTGTCCATTGTCTCTCAGGTATTTTACATTATCCATATTATTACTGACATCAAAGAAAATTACGCTACAAAAAAAATGTAAAATATTTGAAGACAGAAAACTATGATGGTACAGTTACGTTTTTAAACAGTTTACTGCCAAAAACAGAGACTGCTCTGCCTTCTTTTCACATGACAAAAGTGCATTTTACATTCTGCAGACTTTTACATTAGCCTTCATTTTTTCCCTCACAACACACAAAACAAAATCAATCTATATCTGACGACCATCCTTTGTTTTATACTTTTTACTTGGACAAGAAATACCTGTACTTTTACTGATGACATAGGCTACTATATTTCTTTCTCTTATTTAATTTCAGCACACATTCATGACAATATGGCAAACAGTCAGTGGCGTGATCTTCGATACTCTGAGCAAAGTCACCAAGCACTCCCATTATTCTCACTTTCTTTTGCTGCATCACATCATCTGTGTTTTCTGCAATAATGGATGTGAGTCTCAGTGCTACAGAAAAAGATTTATTCTTAGTAGAGCGCCGCCTTTTGCAGAAATATGAGCAAATTCACTTCCGATTGGCAATGTTCTCTATGTGTTTATAAGCATCTTCTTGTTGATTTAGGCCTTACTGATTTCCTGCTGCTAATGGTCACCTGCTGATGGTCGCTGCTATCAGAGGGAGCAGAGCTGCTGTTAGAGGACTGGAGAGGCGTGTTGCTGAACCGCACTCCATGGCATTTTCCTGCAGAAGACAGTCAATTGTGATACATTAAATTAAAGATATGTTAAATATTAGCCTACTGTAACAGGGCAGATACACTTGTTTTATCTAGGAAAGACTGCAGTGGATGCTGGCAGATATGAACTTTTGTTGTTGAACAAGTTGGGTCTTGTTTTTGTAGTTAAAATCATTTCGATGGATCATAATAACAAAGTACTCACAAAAGTGACTACAAAAATCTGTGTACTCATCAGCATCACTACAACAAAGTTCGAAGGGCAAGAGTTATGAGAGGACAGATGATCAGACACAATTTAGCCAAATTAACTAAACCACTTTATTTTATTTTAACTGATTGAGTGCAATCAGTTTTATTACCATTTTCTTTTCTCAGAGATGAATTTAGTTAATGGTCCAGTGTTTAATATTTCTGAGGATCTATCGACAGAAATGCGACGTAAGATCCATAACTATGTTTTCAGTGGTGTGTAAAGACCTTAAATAATTAACCATTATGTTTTTATATCTACAAACCTGCAGGGCCCACGATGTTCTTCGTGTTCTACTTCTGGTAGAATTCAGGCAGTGCAGACACTCATCACTATGTTGAATACGTACATTAGAAGAAGAAGAAAAAGTAATAATATACTGCAGGGTCGGCAAATAAATTTTGCACCGGAGCAATTTTTTCAACAATTAGATTGTGGATGAGAATATAAGCCATAATACTGACTTGCATCGACATGTTGTTTGGTTAGCTCAGTCGGTAAAGCCTTGAATATACTTGCTTTTAACTACATGTTTGTGTAAGCAAGATATCTGCACACATCTGCGTATCCTGCGTTCATTTGACATACAGCAACAGACTTAAAAAAGGAAATTTATGGCAGGATGTTTACAATAAAACTCCTGAAGCTAGTCCGCAATTACCAAGATCTTTATGATGTCTCAATAAAATCACAACCTTCTCGAGTGTCGCTATGTTTGGTTTGTTTACGATGTGCAAATTTGGAGGTTGTCAAGGAAGATAATCTGATGTCGAAGGATGACCCGATCCTGGTTTGCCCCCTAGTGGATTCAGGTTTAATCCTCCAGGTACACGCAAAGTACACAGGCAAGTATGTGAACAAAGCTGTTTTGGTCGCTGACACCTGTCTAGGCCCTCACATAGTTAAAAAAGCAAGTTGTGCAGGACTTGCAACCCAAGGGTTGAGTGTTTGATCCCACCTTGGCACAACTTTTTTTTCACGGCATGTGCAGCGCTGTTTTTGTTTCAGTGTGATCCACGTCCATCAACCTACAGTCACTTTTCAGCAGTATCTCCAGGCAGAGGACATTTAGGGGAATTATGTTTTCTGACGGCTGTTTCAGAGGTGTCAAGAAGGCTACAGACTCTTAATGTCGTTCAGAATTTTTCGAAGTAAAAGCTCAATTTAACTCCAAATACAGCGTTGCAGTAAACAAGCTTCTCGTGCTTTTATTTTGAAGGCAAAACCACTAAAGAGGAAGTGATTATGAGAGTAACTGTTACTGTCATGACTGAGATCTATTTCAGCACTGCTATCAAAGCATTTATTAATTTATATTTTTTGTCGCTATTAAAGCACCTAGACCTGACCGGAGGCCAGATATTATTGTTGGCGGGAAGTTTTGGTGAAGGTCCATAATCACCGAGAGAACGAACGCGTTTCCCTTGTTTGTCTAAACTTTATCTATTATGTGGTTTATAATGGACTGTGGTGCAGAAACTTTTTGACACTCTTGGCTTACATTTTCAATATTATCTGTCCGTGGCCAATCACAATAACATATGGTTTTACTGATTAATTAAGTAAATATAATTTCTAAATAAATATACATAAAGTAACCTCATTTCTTGACTGGCTACTCTCTGCTGTCTCAGAAGAGACACCTTTTGTACTGTGTCAGCCACCGTAGCTGTCCTACGCTCTTTGAAAGATTAGGAGGCAGCGGTAGACTAGAAAGTTGGTTGCAATTCACAACCTTCATCACTAGATGCCCCTAAATCTTACACACTGAACCTTCAAGTAGACAACTTGCTCCATGATTGATAATATGTCTCATCGATTGATCTGCAGAATTTATATAGTTCCTTGTGTCCCTGACAAAGTACTTATTGTTACTTTGTTTAATTACAATTGAATAGGAGGCTGACATTTGACCCTTATAACTAGCAAGTCTGATGTAAACAAAAACAGACCTTGATTTAGTTATTATAACTCTCCAGACAGTGACTGTACAATATAATTAAAGAAATTACTTAACATTATGGGAAACACCCTTACTCGCTTTCTTGCCCAGAGTTAAATGAGAAGATAATGATACCACTCACATGTCTGTATGGTAAATATGGAACTACAGCAACCACTTAGCTTATCATAGCATAAAGACTGGAAGCAGGAGTAAACAGCTAGCCTTGCTCTATCCAAAGGTATAAATATCAGCCTGTTAGCACTTCCTGTGTGTTTAATTCATATAAAACCCAAAATGTAAAAACATCAGGTTGCATTATTACGAGTGGTTACGTGCTTGCTGTCATCATGAGGTTGTGGAGACACCAGGAAGTCACTGCGCCTTGCCAGGAAATACTCTGCAAACCAGACTCTTTGTTCTTGTGATCAAGAATCATCTTCACTGTGTAACTCTACATGTAGACACACACACACACCCACAGACAAACACATACTCTCATACCTCAGGGTGGAAAGGATGACATGATTCAGGCTTCTTTCTGTCCTTCTGAAACTTCAGTCGGTCACATTTTAGTGACTCGTTGTGTTCAGAGGTGTCAAGGGTGTAAATAAATAAACAGAACTGCAGAGCTTCGCTAACACACGCACAGGTCATTTAACCTGATGCTAAATGAAACAGTTAAGTGGTGCAACAACAAATAACAACAGAACAATAAAATTAATTCTCACACTCAGTAACTCATAAATTCTTCTGATCTAACTAATCATGAGCTGAAATGAAAATGCTTTCAGAAAATGTTTCTACAAGTCAAACTTCTGTGTTTCATCTAGAAAGGATATACATGATCTCGATTGGATCCATGGTTATTGGAGGCGCTCTGCTGCAATCACACTTATTGACCACAACAACCATGAAGAGGTTGCTGCTGGGAATCTGCTGTATGACAAAAGACACACAAGCAGAAACTAGAATTAAAATATTAGAAAATTAACAGTAGCAGACTGAACACCTACTGTTTAACAAGAATAGAGTTAGTAAAAGGGGGTGATTATTTAATGATTCACTGTGTAACTATTTAAAGTTGACCTAAAGCAGTACCTCATACAGCCATCACAGTCAATGTTGCTTGTTGTTTCTTTGATGGTGCGTTCAGAGACAAACGCAGGGTATTCAGTATCACATGGCACCATCATCGTTTTCCCTCGAGATCTCTGAGCTGAAAGTGAGACAAAGCAAGTTTAACTGAACTGCAGAAGTTGACAAAACATCATAAGGAAGGTTTCCACTTCTCCTTCTCATACTTTCTCACACTTTCACCTTTCTCTCTCGCTCACAGCCACAAACACACACACACACACACACACACACACACACACACACACACACACACACACACACACACACACACACACACACAATAATCATTGCTACACCTACAGTTACCTTTAACGGACAGATCGATATTCCACCAACTGTACAGGTTAAATTCTAACAAAAAACTAGAGAGAAAAACAAAACAACATCATATTAAAACAAATGTTCGCAGTGACAGAAATGTGAATTTATTAAGAGTTAACACAAGAATACACATTAGCTCAAAGTAAGCTAGTGCTAAGAGTAGCTAATGTCTATAAATGGTATAAATAGTTAATGAAGACATGAATTTAATTAAGTAGCTATTAACCAATGTATGTTGGTAATGGTGACATGTTGAGCTATGAACTAATATTAGTATATAGTTAAAAGGATGTAGACTAATACGTAAATGTGTTTATGGCTGAGTTATTTCAACTGATGAAAGCAGTAGAGAAGTATTTAAATGTTTATCTAATATTATTATTATACCCTCATTATAAAGAGGTATCACATTGTGTACATTGTATTGTTATTCTTACATCACAAGCTCAGTCAGGAGCCACTTAACAACAGAGAAGGGCTGAAAGAGAGAGAAAAGCATAAGGTGTCAGAATCTGTGTGCAGAAATTAAGTAATGTTAAAGGTTGTTAAATGTCAGCGTTCACTGTGAGACTGTTCTGTACTGATGTTTCACAAGTGTACAAACAGGGTTCACCACAAACCCTGAGAGAGCTATCGAGGTCTGTGCTGATGATTTTAACTCTGGTCATACAAATAGATGCAGCAGTGTACCACACGATAACATGATTGCCTCTTGTTTCTGTCTGTATATCTACCAGCTGATGTTCTGTCTTGCATGCTTACGTCTGCCAAAGTGCGTGCACTGTCGCTGCTCCCAGCATACTCTTTGCAAAGGGCCTGATAGTCATACAGCGTGATCCTGCGATGCAAGCAGAGCAGCAGAAGTTGTAATAGACAGAAAATATGACACGCCTAACAAGATGCTTTTAAAAGTTTTCAGAGAAATGTTATTTTGTGTCTCTGACCTTTTGAAGGACCCCATCTGGAGAAGTTTGTTCATAACAGCACCTTCCACCTCTCCAAAGAAGAGCCCTGTCTGAGAGACAAGTTGTGTCAAAGCACACAGGCACTTAGCTTAGCACACACTCTGTGTGGTCAAAATAATGGGAACATCCAATTAAAAAGAACTAAGTAAATTTTAATTAAAGATTTTTCAACCTTTAAAATTTCACTGACAATGTGCATCAGCACAGAAACAGCAGATGCATGCCACGGCTGAGTGACATTAAAAGACACTTAACAAACTCCAGGAAACTTAAAATGTTCCGAAAAATGAAAAGAGAGACTTTGTAAAAAGTCCCTCTTCTAAAGTCAGAATGTCTGCCTTCCTCTGTCTGTCAAGAACTTTCCTTTTTGGAAGAATTGTCTAGTGCTGCTCTAAGCACACGTGTTTTGGGAAAATATTTAAGTAGAAAAGCAGCTAAGCAGTTATGGTAAAAAGGGGGGGGGGTATGTGTTTAGGTGTTTCCATCCATTCCAACTTTTGTACATATATGTAAACAGGTATTATGCAACCATGCACACAGTACCTGAGATTGCTCCTCTGTGACAAGAATGAAACCATTGTTGTCAATGAGATAACAGTTAATGTCCTATCAGAAAGGTGAATAAAAGATTATGTTAACAAAACAACCTGAACATTTTTTAAAAAAGAAGCCAGAGTCATGTGACTGTTCTTACCTCGTTATCACAGCTAATGCTGCATTTTCCGTCCAGAGCTGTACACTGAGCACAAAACACAAGTAGTTTAGTTTTGCACCTAATCAGGGAGCTCATTTTATGGGATGTCTCAGTATTTACTGTGTAGTAATCTGTCTGCAGGCTGTCCAGAACTTCCTCTGAAAGAACTCGAGCTTCATCTGGATTCCTACAGCTGAGCACAAGACCAAGCACGTGAGACACTGCAAAATATCCAAAAATAAGTATTAACATGAAGATCGGCCCGAGCGCCCGCCCCCGGTACCGGGTCCGCAATCTAGTTGGGTTTTTATAGCTGGATTCCGTCCAGAAACAGCCGCGATTCGGGTTCGGAACGATCGGTCGGCGCGCCGCCATCTTGCCGGCGGCCTACGGAAGCCGTTGGGTTCATTTCAGTTTTGGCGCGCGAATTCAAATTCTCTCATAGAAGTAGAGCGTGTTCGGTAGAGGCGGACTTTGTCGGTCTCTGCTGGCGAACCGTAGCAGGTACAACCTCATGCAATAGCTTATTTTTTTGTCTGGCCCTGAGGAACCCATAGGTACCAGAACCAGCCCTGTAGGATGTTCTGTTCTCAAGTTATGGGCCTTTAAAGCATGAGAAGGATTTTCCTGATCTGTAATGACTGTTTTTCTCAACATTTGAATGTTTTGGAAGCTTTATGTTATTTGGAATGTGGTTGTATGAAGAGAAATAGTGTTTTAAAGATAACTCCCAATAAAAGTGAACATATTAACAGAAAATATTTCAAAAATATGGACATTCGCCAGGTATATTCTTTAAAAATTGTGTAATAACTGGTGTATATTAGTTTCTTTTCATCAATTTTACAGTTGCAGTTGTGTTCCAGGTGTATTAAAAGATATCCAGGTGCTTTATAATCTATCTTATGATGGTTTTGATGGTTTATTGCATCAAAATATAGCTTTTACCAGGCGAGAATGAAAATATCATATTTTTCTGTTTTTAATCTCCATGTAGTCTGTAATGGTAAAATAAATATGTTAATATACAATGGATTTATATTCCTTTGCTTCTGACATTTCAAAGGACACCAGAATTATGCATCTAGGCCTAATGGTTGAGGAGATATTACTGATTTATTTTGGATATGTTATTTTAGGCGTTTTTCCTAAAAATAGGTTCTAGGGGTCAAGTGGTTAAGAGGTTGTTACCAGCAACGATTGGAGACTTTCTGTCATCGAGGAGCTGAATTGCTGTGCTCGCCAAAACCACACTCTTATTTTCTAAAGCTAGAGAGGAAGAGAATAAACTACAAGTCATTTGTTCAGATTACATTTTCTGCTCACTAGATGGTGCCCTTTATGGCTCAAAGAAACCGCAGAGTCCATTACTTTACAGTAATGGAGTCCAGTCAGAGCTTTCTCTAGAGCCAGATGACTCTAATAATCCTGAAATGGGCGCTGCGATAGGACATTTCAGGTTATGAGTGGATGTTTTGTTTTGTGCTGGCTCAGGGAACTTTTATTTTGTACTGCACACTTGAACTACTATCCCCAATCTGCGGTTTTGTTCTGCACACCTGTGCTGAAGGGGATGGAGTAGACAAACGTGCCGGGGACCTGCTCCGCCGCTCTCTTGTACCACAGAGGGAAGTGATCAGCAGTAAACACACCCTCCTTGTCCTCCGCTGTCAGGAAATCTTTGAGGAAGCACACAGAATGAAACTGAGGCGAGGAGCAAAGGAAGAGATTCATTAGTGATTAGAGAAATGTTGAGCAGCGACACTCACTGATTGGAGAGCTGATTGGAGGGGACAAACTGGTTGGTTCTCGACAGGCCAGTTCGTGTACCCAGGAAGGCAATCTCCACTCCTTTGTCTGAGTTCCTGTTGGTATAATGCAGAGCAGTGCCACATAAACACATCTGCCCATACTGTTTGAGTACTTTTTCTGAAAATTCCTGACTGAGCACAACTATGTGATGCCAAATGTAAGTCAGATTCTTCTTTAAAATGTATTTAAACTCAGGTTTGCTGCTTATTAAAGTTAATGGTGTATAGAGGAAGTTTCTTGATGCAGCTGATGTAGCTTTCATTTTGGAGGTATACTGTAAAAAATACCATATTAAAAAGTATCTTACAACTTCCAAAACTCACTTTCTTTTTGATTTATTTATGTGAAATTATTCATTTGAGGTTTTGTAGACTAAATTTGAAGCCATTACTTTGGGCTCTGGGAACTTCTCATGATGTTTAAAGGCAAAATTGTTCATGGTTCGTAACAAAATAATGAACAATAGACAAAACAAAAATGAAAAAAATATTAGTTGTCAAGACCTTATATGACACATATACACTGAACATGCATTTTAAGACAGATCTTAAAACAACATGTACATCAGAACATTATAATAGGACTCTGAGTGTTAAAGGATGGAATCACATTTTTCAAGTTAGTCTTAAAGCAGCACTCATATGTCCATGTGTGCAGTGAAAATGGTATGCAATTATTGTTCCTCCTGTCCATACTGGCTTTAAATAAATCTTCTTAATGCGATTCTGGTGTAAGTCATGGGCGGCAAAATCCATGGTCCTTATTTTGTGCAAAAATGATTTCTTAAGTTCAGCCGAAGTTAATATGTGACTTCATGAGCAGTTTAATTTAAATAAACAAAGTGTGTATTTCCCAAAGTTACAAAGAAGAAGGTGGATTTATTCATCATTTTATAACACAGGGTTGATTAAGGTATAGTTACTGCTATTGCTACTCACTAAAACAATCAATAATAATAAGAATAACAACAAATATTATTTATAATAGATGGGTGAATTAATCATAACTCATAGAAATAAAACTATTTTTCATGGTGCAGTGCTGAGCATGAATTTCTTTTTTTTTCCTTTTTTAAAAAAAAACCCTGTCCTATCTAGCAGCTTGATATAGAGTATGATGAGCTGGATATCACATTGTGCCAGACAGATTTTACTTTAACAAGAGAGTATTAAAATACCCCATTTTCTGTTTTCTTATTTATTTAATTATGTATTAATTAGTCACTTAGCCGGACAGGGGAGTAGCCATGGGGATGGTGGGGGGGGGGGCACAAACATCGCACAAACAGACAGCACAGACAACACCTACAAGAGAACGGGGTTGGGGGTGGGGATAACAGGAAAAAGCAGAGGGAAACACAAATTGCAGAAAGCAACAAAACCTGCAAGACAACGGGGAGGGGGGCTTGGGGAAGACAACTATGAGAGAAATTAAAACAAGACGCAATCAAAGACAATAAATAAGTAACACAGCACAGCTGGAACAATAACAATTAAATAAGTAAGTATCATAGTATCAGACTAATTGAAATAAGTAACTGAAAGAAAACTATCAGGAATAATTCTACCAGGGACAACGTAAATTTATTTGTGTCTATGTGTGACTATGTACGTTTGGGTGTAGGCAAGCGAGAACCCAGTAGCCAATAGGGGTGGGAGAAATAAATAAATAAATTGCAAAAAAAAGTTGATACACTGTGACGAGAACGTGGAAGACCCCGACCCAACCAACACACAACCATCCAAATGCCAATCGACAACGCAATGCCGACAGAACGCAAAAGGCAGAACCCGTGGAAGAGCAATGCCTGGACAGACTGCGGCCTCCCCCGGATTCCAATGCACAAACTAATGCCCAGCAGACCTTCAGAAACCCTGCACAGAAAAAAAAACAATCACCCCACAATCCCACTGCAGCCCTCCAAACCACATAAACTGCTGCCTTAAGGGGTATATATTGTCTTATTAATCAGAAGCAGTTTAAATTTGTCCTGACAGTTCTGCACAGTCTCTTTGTTAAGACCTTGATTGAACAGGCTGTTGTAAATGTTGATGAACATCCAGAGACTTGACTTTTTTTGTGTGCACGTCAGAGTAGGGTCAGAGGTTGCCAGCACTTAACCCTCAGGTGGAGCGCGACCTTGACCGCCGGCTCATCAGAAAGTCTTTATAGCTCTCAGGTGGTTGAACAATTCGGCCACTACTGGTTTGAGCTGGTCTTGATGAGGACGAGAGCTCAATGTTCATACTCTCAGTTGTACCTCCGTCTGGCGTGCTGGTCTGCTCATCATCTAGGAAAGTCTGGTTCTGAGTTCACCTTGACGCAGGGTGGCGTTTTCCTCAAATGGTGTCTGTGACGTCTGAAGTGCTGATTGGATGGTGTCACTGTAATAGGATAGCGGTTCAATTCTCTGTTCAGCGACCACAGCTGGAAGCCAACCTTTTGCTGTCTCCATGTGAACAGAACTACCTAGATGCAGATCTGGTAGCTGCTTTGATCCTCTGTTGAAGTACTGCTGCTGTCTTTCTTGCAGTTTCAGGAGAGCTGAGTGAACATTTTTAGGCACTGCAGGCTGGAGAGCTGTGGTGGAGCTTGAGTGCTTCTGAGGACTCTGCCCATGAGCATTTGTGCTGGCGAGTACTCCATGCCTGTTACAAGTGTGTTCATCAGGGTGAGAAGTGCGGGGTGAGGGTCTGTGTTTGTTTGCTGTGCCTTTTTGAGAACATACTTCACCATTTTCACTGTTCTTTCAGCTAGTCTGTTGGACTGCGCATAGCCTGGACTGGAGTGAGTGAGCTTTATGCCCCAAGAAGTTGCAAAGTTTCTCATTTCTTGACATGCAAATGGAACGTTGTCACACACTATTTCTTTTGGTATCTGTATTCTGGACAAGACCGTTTTCATTTTGCTGATGACTGTGTGTGATGTCTTGTCCTTAATTTTCAGTACCTCTGGGTATTTTGAGAGTCAATCAATCATCAGCAGGTATGACTGACCTTTTATTTTGAAGATGTCAGCTTCCACTTTAAGCCAAGGAAGCTCAGGGATGTTGTGTGAGATTAAAGGCTCCTTCTGGTTTCTGGGCAGGAACTGCTGGCATGCTTCACATGTCTCCACCATTTGTTCAATGTCCCTCATAATTCCTGGCCAGTACCAGTGTTTTTCAATGTGCTTGGTAGGAGTATCCTGTCTCCAGTGACCATCATCCCTTCTCTCATAGCCACTGTGTGTCTGATAGGCCAGTATTGTGTCAGTTTGTGTCCACTTGTTTCCTGTTTCTGGGCCAACCACGTCTGTGTATATCTTGTAACTGCTGCAGTGTTTCGTCTTTCTTAGTTTTAGACCTTAGCTGTTCTACAGCCTCTGTACTCAGGGCATCTGTTGGCTCCAAAGCATGGATGACCTTCTCATCCGTGATGTCATCTGTAGTTACACTTAGCTCTTGTGTGACAGCTTGTGAGAGTGTGTCCGCAATTCAGTAGTTCTTTGCCTGGCGTGTAGATGACATTTAGGTCATACTCTGTAGCTGGAGTAGCATTCGCTGCAGTCTGGACAGAGCTGCTCCAAATGGCTTTCACAGTATAGCTTCCAATGGTTTGTGGTCTGACTGAACATTAACCCTCACGCCATATACATACTGGTGGAACTTTTTGACAGAAAAGACTACGGCTAAGAGCTCTTTCAGGTCTTTCTATTTGTGCATAATTCTTTTCAGTCCCGCTCAATGCCCTGGATGCATAGGCTATGGGGTGATCCTACTGCAAAAGACACGCTCGCAGGCCATCCTTAGATGCAGCTGGGATCCTTCAGCTTCTTTACTGCCTCTTCATGTTCGTGTTGCCATTGCCATACACTGTCCTTCCGCAGTAACTGCCTCAGTGGTGCTGTTAGTTGCCTCACCTGGAATGTGCTGCGCCAGATACTTTATCATGCCAAGCATATGCTTTAGTCCTGCTCTGTCAGTGGGTGGTGGCATTTCAGCGATGGCTTTGACTTTTGCCTCATCTGCTTTAACACTGTCCAAAGTAACAATGTGGCCCATGTAGTTGACACTGGTCACCTTGTACTGCATTTTGTCCTTGTCGAATTTTACATTGGCCTCTTTTGCCCTGGACATCATCTTCTGTAGTATCTCATCATGTTCTTTTTCTGTAGATGCAGCGATGATCATGTCGTCAGCTATAATGTGAACTCCTTGGACGTCCCCGAATGTTTCACAGTTGTGTTGCGTTCGCGCCTGAGTGGTAGAACATTTGCTTCAGCTCCTGTGTCCAACTTGAACTTGACAGGCATCCCGTCCATGTCTATTTCAGAGTACCAGGACCTGTCAGGTTTTGGGCCACGCTGGTCAATGTTCACATTTCCAATAAACAAAGTATTTACTTCTGGCCTTACATTGTGCACTGTCTTGCCATGATGACTTCTGCCTGACCCACACATCTTTGCATAATGGTTCCGTTTTCCACACTTGTGGCAGGAAACCCCATATGCTGGACATTGCATTGGTTGATGAGATTTTCCACATTTCTTGCATGTATTACTTTGTCCACTGATCTGTGTGTGTTGAACTGGCTGTTTTCGACCTTTGGACCATAGCTGACTGTCTTTTAATTTTAACCTCATCATAATAGTGCACGGCACTATATACTACACTCTTTACATGTCTTTCAAACTTAACCACTGCACTGAGACAAATAAAACCTCCTTTTGTTAAGTCTGACACTATTTTTCTATTGTGAGCAAAATATTGTTTGAGAAAAGATGATATAGAATTATTGTTTTTGTTTTGGCTTAAAGATGAACTTGAAACTGTAACACACAATCATGATAAGCCAGTCCAATTAGGTACACAGAAAACTTATTTTATTCAGGGAAACTTATTATTTGATATTCAGACTGTGCAAATAAACCTCCAAACTTCATGAGAAACATGAGAAATGAATGGTATGGTATGGCAAGGCAAGGCAAGGCAAGGCAAGGCAAGGCAAGGCAAGGCAAGGCAAGGCAAGGCAAGGCAAGGCAAGGCAAGGCAAGGCAAGGCAAGTTTATTTGTATAGCACATTTCAACAACAAGGCAATTCAAAGTGCTTTACATAAAACATAAAAGCAACAGGGAAAAACAATAAAAATGTTTGAAAGCAACATAAAATATAATAAAACTTACAGTGTTACAATCAGAGTTAAAAGGGTTAAATGGAAAATAAAAACAGGCTGAGGGGTTGAGCAAATAACTGAGTCACAATCATTCTGAAAAGAGAACAAACAGAGAAGTACACTTAATCTACTCTCTCTAGCTAGTCTGTACTCGGATCCACAGCAATCTTTGGGTCCACTGAAACTCCAAAAACCCTCGGACACTACAGAAAAACCAGGACATGTCTGTCAGCAGGCCCCTTTGATCCAGTTTGCTTAGCCTTGATATATTCTTCAGGTGATAGTAGGCTGACTTTGTAATTGTCTTAATATGGCTTCTCAAATTCAGGTCTGAGTCCATGACTACACCTAGATTTCTGGCTTGATCCGTCGTTCTTAACATTACAGATTGAAGTCGAGCACTGACTTTCATTCGTTCCTCCCTGGCTCCAAAAACAATAACTTCAGTCTTATCTTTGTTTAATTGGAGAAAATTCTGGCACATCCAGTCGTTGACCTGCTCAATACAGTTACTCAGCGCCTGTATGGGATCATAGTCTCCTGGTGAAATGGTTATGTAAATCTGTGTGTCATCTGCATAATTATGGTAACATATTTTGTTGTTTTTCATAATATGAGCCAGTGGAAGCATGTAAATGTTAAACAAAAGAGGTCCACATGTCATTTTTGTCAGCTCAGATGTGTAGTTACCTATAGACACAAAGTAGTCCCTGTCCTTTAAGTAGAATTCAAACCAGTTTAGTACTGTGCCAGAAAGTCCAACCCAGTTTTCAAATCTGTCTAGTAATATGTTGTGGTCTACCGCGTCGAGATCCAATAATACTAAGACTGAAATTCTGCCACTGTCAGTGTTTAAATGGATGTCATTGAAGACCTTAACTAGAGCCGTCTCAGTGCTGTGGTGTGGTCAAAAACCTGACTGGAACCATAGCTAACCACATCAAAACAGTTATTTAGTGCCAAGAAAGCACTAAGCTGTTGAAAAACAGCCTTTTCAATTATTTTACTTAAAAATGGGACATTTGATATGGGCCTGTAATTGTTCATTAGTGAACTGTCTAGATTGCTCTTTTTTAAGAGTGGCTTAATGACTGCAGTTTTCAGGGCCTGTGGGAAAAAACCTGAGAGGAGAGACATGTTGACAATTTGTAGTAAATCTGAGGCCATGCATTTAGACACCTTTTTGAAAAAACCTGTTGGCAGAATATCAAGGCAGCATGAGGAGGATTTCAGATGTTGTATTAGGTCCTCCAGGTTTTTATGGTTAATAGATTCAAATTGTCTCATGCTATATGAATTGTTTTTAAGTGGACACAGGGATAGGACATATCCTGTACCTGATATGGAGGTGCTGATTGCTTGTCTAATTGTTTGAATTTTGTCTGCGAAAAATTCATTGCAGGCCCTGGAGGATAGAAGGTCAGAGGCTACAGACACAGGAGGGTTGGTTAGCCTGTCGAAAGTAGCAAACAGGGCACGTGCATTATTAGTGTTTTTGGTGATGATGTCAGAAAAAAAGGACCGCCTTGCATTTCTCAGCTCTAAATTATAAATGCGAAGTCTCTCTTTATAGATGTCGTAATGAACCTGGAGATTTGTTTTCCGACACTCTCTTTTTTGAGTTCTAACCAGTGTGGCATTTCTCCATGGAGATCTTCTCTTATCAGAGACCACCTTCACCTTGGCTGGTGCAATGGCATGTAATTTTAGAACTGAAATTATCCACAAGCTCATTGACTGAGACCTGTGGAAGGGCAGGTGTCGGGGAGAAAACCTCAATAAATTCTTCACTAGTGTTTTCATATATGAAAACACTAGTGAAGAATCGATATGCCGTTTTGTGATCACCTCTGATTAAAGATTTGTGTGCACGCAGATAGCACTCTCAAAGAAAATACAGGAATGATCAGAGAGAGCAACATCAGTCACCACAAGCTTGGGAATGTCCAGACCCTTGGAGATGACCAAGTCCAAAGTGTGCCCCTTGTGCGTGGGCTGTAACAGGGTAGATCTGTGTCAAAAGTTTGAGTGCAGTGGTAGTGTGAGGGGGAGCACTTAGAGGGAGTGTGCATTTGGTGGGTGTGGTTTTGCACTTGGTAAATTGCATGGCTTAATGGTAGACAGGTGTGCTCTGGTGTGACCTCACCGGCAATCTATTTAACCAGCCACACACTATGCTCCACAGTCCTTTGTCTGTCTCTTGTGTTCAGTGTGCGGGTGTGCTGAGGCTGCTGATTCGTTACCAGAGTGTGGTACACGGCTGTGTCGAGGTTTGGGGAACTGCCAGTGTGGAGCCACTGCTACCCAGTAGAGTTACCAGAGGCCCAAGCAGTGTGGCTACACCCGACCAGCCGGTGACCAGCAGCAGACCGTTCCTGTGGTGTTTGGCTTTGCCCACGCAGGACGACGAAGTCGAGCACACCCAGCCCTGACAAACTGCATTTCCGTTTGACTGACAGTTTCCCCATTTGAACTTCACTTTTAATGATCTTAGTTTCCGCCTGATTTTAAACCTTTATATTCCTATTTTATATAAATAAAATCAGAGGTTATTTTTGGTACAGTGTGTCCGTTGTTGCCTACTCATTTTTTCACTGGTTGGTCAATTGGGAACTTGATTCGGGGGTGTTACATGGGCTCCGTCACATGTTGGGTCAGTCCATAATTATCAAGAACACAGAACAGTTCTTTAGTCCCTCTGTCCAGGGGGTTGTCAACATGGATGTTAAAATCACCAACAATAACCACACAGTCAAAGTCAACACAGATTATAGACAGCAGTTCACCAAAGTCATCAAAAAAGTTTGCACAGTATTTAGGGGGCCTGTATATATTTAGCAAATAGCTCTAGAATAGGAATTCAGCCGAAGAGCCACATATTCAAAAGAAACAAGGGGAGTCGTTAAACAAAATGGCAACTCCACCTCCACTCTTATGCACTCTGGCTTCACTCATAAAACTGAAGTTGGGAGGGGTAGACTCAATAAGGACAGCTGCACTGTTATCTTGGTCCAACCAAGTTTCACTTAAAAACATGAAATTAAGATTGTAAGTTATTATAAAATCATTGATTAATGTTTTGCCTGCCAAGGACCTAACGTTTAACAAAGCTAATTTTAGTGAGTTAAAAACATTATCTGGCCCACTTTTTTCAATAGGCTGCAGCTGATGAGGAATTAATACTAAACTTGCTGGCTTCCTGTTTTTTAACACATTCACCACACTTTTTCTGTTACCTATCAAGACAGGGATGGAGAAGACTACCAGCACATTGGGCCCCGGCTTGTCCTGGGAAGAGTCATGAGTGCTATTTTCCTTGTAGCCTGGACACAGCACATATCAGACAGAGCTTACTGGGCTTTTTAGCCATTGCGGAGTGGGAAGGCGGGTTGTGCCTGGAGGACATATAGCCAGTGGTAGAGGTGGACGGTGAGGGGGATTTAGGATAGAGAAAATGGGAGTGTAGCGAGGGAAGGTGCACGGAGTGAATTTGGTCCCAGCTCTAACCAGGTCTTCCGTGTAATCAGTGAAGTCCAGCAGAGGGGAGAGGGGAGAAAGTGTGTCTGGAGATGGGGATTGGGGGGTAGAGATGTTGAATCCTCACTGTTGGTTTTCAGTGACAGAGGTGGAGGCTCTTCCTCTTGGCTCAGATGTCTCCCATGATCAGAGCTCTCTTCCGGCGGGGGCTGGGGTGGCTCTCCTTCAAGGTTTCTGGCGTGTTGTGTTATGTCTTCTTCTTGTTTTGATTCCTTTTGTCTCTTGTCCTTGGCAGAGGGAACAGATGAGTGATGCAGAAAGTGAAACAGGTTGGAGCTAAACAATTTTACTCCTGACTTGTTAAGGAGAAGTCCATTTGCCTTCAAAAGATGCCTGCGGCCCCACAGAATGTAAAAGTTTTCGATGAAATGCACTGAATAGCCAGCACATGCCGCTGAGAGCCACCTGTTCAGTGCTATCAATCTGCTGAATCTCTCAGCTCCTCTTCGGACTGGCGGTATAGGGCCACTGATAAACACCTCAGCATTCAATGAGCTGACTGTGTTCAACAGATTATTAAAGTCCTCTTTCGACACTTCAGACTGTTGCTTCACAACATCATTGGTCCCGATGTGCAGTATGATGTTTTTCACAGTAGGATGTTCAGCCACGATATGCAGGATTCTCTCTGCCAAGTCAGACACCGTATTCTTTGGAAAGCAGAGTATTTTGGTGTTCTTACTGCACATGCTTCTTACATCGTTTACAGCAGAGTCACCCTCAATCAGAGTTTGAGGCCCAGTCGTTAGCTTTTGCTGCAGCCTTTTACTGTCTGATTTACTCTCAGTCCTTACCCTTCTGTGTGAGGACGGGATGTTATCCAGGTCATCAGATGGAGATCCAGGGTCCTGCAATAGTGGTGAAAATCTGTTCTGCTGTTGCACACTCGGCTGTTGGGGAGGTTTGTTGCTAGCTCTCCCTTTCGCGGCTGTCCACGGCTGTGTCCTACCAAGAACAGGGGTTGAAGAGGCGCTCTGCCTGGATGATAATGCAGGCCAGCCAGTCGCATCACAAATCTCAGGGCGCTGTGTTCTGCCTGTTACTCGTCCTCCCATTTCCCAAGGAAATGATTTACTCTTAGGCTTTGCACCCAGAGCCTTCCAGGGAGGACTCCCACTTTTAGGAGCTGCTGCCCCCGCGACCCGACCCCGGATAAGCGGATGAAGATGGATGGATGGACCCAGTACACAGGCCTCTTGCTTCTTGGTAGTCTTGTTGGTGCTAATTAGCCATGTGTTAGCATGCTCTTGTCCACTGTTTTGGCTCCACGGGAAAGTGGTGTCATTCCCACATAATCCATTCACTTCCACATTCACTTCTAACCTTTGGATCTTGGTTACCAGCACTGTATTTTTCTGTAGAAGTTTGTAGAAGTCGTCCGTGGAGAATGGGGGCATCGTGTTGCTAATTAGCATTAGCTATAGCTCCAGTTACTGCGGTACAGGCGAGTGCTTGATAGGCCGCACTCGCGTAGCACTAAGATCATAAAAAGTAAGGTCTTTAAAGTATGGCAGGGGCCTACTTTATCTGACAGTCCCAGTGATTTAAAAGAATCCAAGAGCTGCTGACTTCTAGCAGGTTAAAGAAAAAACAGACTTTAAGCGAAAATAAAGCAAAAGAATGCAAGGAGAGGCAAGAGCAAGCAGCAAAAGCGTCTGCACATCAGTTTCTGGTATCAAAACATAGAAGCACGAATGACACGTCCAGTATTTCTGTTTTATTATGAATTATTGAAGCTGCCCGATATCAATAATACAGATTTTTTGTTCTTCCTAATTTCTAGAAAAATGTGTTTCCAAGAGGTAAGAAATTACATTTTTCAAACATCAGGATAACTCGAGTGAACACCAACATTGTATCTTCTTTTTCATTATTGGTCTGGTTTACATTCATAGTATCAGTCTTTCGCTGTGGTAGCTGCCTGGGACAAACACAATCCTCTTCTGACTGTCTTCTACAGTTGTAGAATAGGTGCTTTGCTCAAGGACACGTGGACATAAGGTTCTTTGTGAGACCTTTCAAACAATCCAAGAAGCAGTGATAGTCCTGCTGAGAAAACTCCTCCAACACACTGAAACCATAAATTAAATCATAGCAAACAGAGATCAGAGATTGTTGTAAACATTCATCACACTAGATCCTTGTTAAGTCAACAATCTTGCAAGACTTCAATAAAAAGCATAGGAAGGAGGAGGCTGGGGTGCTGGAGTGAGTTGTAGCATCCAGGAGATGTTGACATGAGTGAATCAGCAGAGTGATAGTGACAAATGTGAAGTTAGAAAGACAATTTTTTTCACAGCAGAACCTGAGACTCAAACTCTGCTTTTCTCTGTAATAAATACACACTCTTTACAAAATGTTTTTCTATGTTGTTTCATTCAGATCAAATGCAAACATCTCTGGTAATTTAAAAGTTTTGTTGCTCTGTTGTATAAATTACAATTTAACTATATAATTTATACATTAATGTTTAATTCACAGTTTTTGCTACAGTTGCGTAATCTGGGCTTTGGTTTCTGTTTTAGATAACAGGGAGTACATGGTGAGTTTCAAAAGTGTGGTGATTTCAAAACCCCAGCTTCTAATAAAGCAAGTTATTATGCAGTTATTATTCTGTGTTAGATGAGGCTGCTCTCACTCTCCCTTCCCTTTATCATTTTCATTTGCAGGATCGTTATGGTGAAACCTACACTACCGTCATTTATAAATGCAACGCTGGTGAGCTGCTTTCCTCTTCCTGAATGCAGTATCAGGTTCTTGTTGATTGGCCACTTGGTGGTGCAAGTTCTGCTAAACTGCTTAAAAGTGGAATTTGAACAGGCATAACCGGCCAACACAGGTGCAGTCATGAAAATGTCTTTATTCTCTGATGTGAATAAAGTTATTGTAACATGAGAGAAACTGAACATGTGCAACTTTAATATCTTCACAAATTCATTATCCTTATAAACATTTAGACTTCACTGAGGGAAATTAAATCATTTGTGTTTCTTTCTTTTCACAGCAGCAGCTCAGAGAAGCCAGCTAAATCAGCCCTGAGAGAAACAGTGCACAGCATTCAAGTCCATTAGAAATCCAAGCAATGTTTTTTCAAAATATTTTTCACTTTGCTTTCTTATGTACAACATGATTGATGTTTACATTATTTGATTAATTATCCCCGAGAACAGAATCATTTAATTGTTTAACTGGACTTTATTGAACTGATAGAAACAGAAGAAAATAACATGTATCAATTGTAGTGTTGCTTTAAATAATAAAATCAGTATACACAACTTGAAAAAGTCCCATTCATTTCAAAAGTTGAACTTTAAGTGCTTCAAACACAAACCATGTTTGTATTAAAGTGCTTACATATGTATCTTAGATGTACACAAATTCAAACGCACATACACAGAACACAGTAAAACACAACTAAAAAACAAGATTTCACCCAATTAAAATGGGAAACTGTCAAAGAGACAAAATGTATCACACCTGTAAAAAAAATATTATTTCAGTCAATGTGACATTTTTACCAACTTCAGCGAATAATTTGTATATGTATACTTTGTAGATATAAAATGGTTGAACGTTCAGGACAAACATGCAAAATAACTGTTTTTATTTTTGAGCAGGCCGTCAAAAGTGTGTGTGCAAATGTGAGCAGTTTAAAAAAATAATGCTTTTAGTGAAGTGTTTATTTCCCACACACATACCCCCTCAGAGGTTCGCCTCTGATGTGGTTGATTTGATATAAATAAAATACATGTACTTTAGAAGTCAAAGGTGTGTTTCTGTTGTCTGTCTCTAGCTGTGGTTTTCCTGAGAACAAGCCTAAAGTGCACTTGAGTCGATGTAGTAAGAAACACAAGAATCTTCTTTGATTCTGAACAGTCTCAGTACTCAGCTTCATCATGGCTGGACGCCTGTTGTTTGTCATCCTCATGTGTAAGTTAAACCTCTTATAGATTTTTCATTATTAATGTAGATTATTATAAACCAATTCAGGTTCGCACTTGCAAACGTAATATTAATATAATAAAAATAATATTTATCAGCCATAATATCTCAGCATGTTAAACCAAACTTATATTTCCTTTTTTATCGATGGAAATTTTATATTATTTCTTACCATCTAAAATAAATCTCCATCTTTATCTTGACTCTGACCTCTGATTCACAGAATAACAGATTGAGTGGAGTTTTAATTTATCTACATTTTCTTGACGTTTTTATTTATTATATATTGTTTCTACGCCTATGAACCTTTTAACACATATTTCCAACAGATTCCTTTCACAAGATTCATGAACAAGGTCAGTCTCTGATCTCTTACCAGTTATGTCCAGCTTTGCCGTTATCACTGTCTGTAATTAATTTTAATATTTTTACAAACCGTTTGGTTGTACAGTATATTTTTAATTTTTTCTTTTACATTAATTTCCATTTCCCATCATGATATTTTAATATTAATACGATTATTCATTATTTAATATAACAAATGTTTACCTCTACATTTTCAGCTCTTCTTCCGCCCACACTGACAGTGAATCCATCGGTGATCAAAGAGACAGACTCAGTCACACTGAACTGTCAGACTCCATCATCTGTTTCTGTGTCTCAGTGTTATTTCTTCACTTTAAGTGGAGGAACTGTCAGAGACTCCTCTTGTCTGCAGACACTGACAGGAACTGAGCTGCTGAAGATGGCACAAGAGAGATCACCTGTTGATATTAAAGTGAAATGTTTTTACAGTGTAAAGCTTGGAGGGACACATTCTCCTGAGAGTGACTTGTCCACCATCAGCATACAAAGTGAGTAAACACTGTTGCTACGGACTAATATTATCTTGCTGCAATATCAGCACAAACAACAAAGTAGCTCTCAACGTGGAGTTTGGGCATTGAGAGGGAGTGGGAAGATATTCACTGGGCTTCCTCTGCCATTATAAATACATCATCAGAAATGTATTTTTATATAAATGCAATTTTCACTTGTTTAATCCAACATGTAATTACATTTTCAGAATCTCTTCCACCTAAACTGACAGTGAATCCAGCGGTGATCACAGAGACAGACTCAGTCACACTGAACTGTCAGACTCCATCATCTGTTTCTGAGTCTCAATGTTATTTCTTCACTTTAAGTGGAGGAACTGTCAGATCCTTCTCTTGTCTGCAGACACTGACAGGAACTGATCTGTTGAAGATGGCACATCGGAGATCACCTACTGAGGTTGAAGTGAGATGTTCTTACAGTGTAAAGCTTGGAGGGACACATTCTCCTGACAGTGACACATCCTTGATCACCATACACAGTGAGTGACTGTTTGTCCCATCTACTATATAATCATGTCTTGATACAATATTGGCACAAGAAAAGTAGTGAGTTGTAATATTCCAGTTGAGAATTTATTTTTAAGGGTTACAACCAAAACAAAGTCAGAAAGACTGATCAACATCCATTCCCATTAAAATGCCACCTGTGAGCGAATAAGATGCAGACATTATTTTCGTTAGTTTGAGAAAACCGTTGTCTTAGTTTCTCATGGCTGGACGCCTGTTGTTTGTCATCCTCATGTGTAAGTTAAACCTCTTATAGATTTTTCATTATTAATGTAGATTATTATAAACCAATTCAGGTTCATACGTGCAAACGTAATATTAATATAATAAAAATAATATGTATCAGCCATAATATCTCAGCGTGTTAAACCACACTTATGTTTTCTTTTTTATCGATGGAAAATTTATATTATTTCTTACCTTCTAAAATAAATCTCGATCTTTATCTTGACTCTGACCTCTGATTCACAGAATTACAGATTGAGTGGAGTTTTAATTTATCTACATCTTCTTGAAGTTATTCATTATTATATATTGTTTCTAAGCCTATTAACCTTTTTAACACAAAATAACACCTTTTTATTTCCAACAGATTCCTTTCACAAGATTCATGAACAAGGTCAGTCTCTGATCTCTTACCTGTTATATCCAGCTGTGCCCTTATTAATGTCTGCAATTAATTTTAAGATTTTTACAAACCGTTTGGTTGCACAATATATTTTTCTTTCATCTTTTACATTAATTTCCATTTTCCATCATGATATTTTAATATTAATGTAATTATTCATTATTTAATATAACACATTTACCTCTACATTTTCAGCTCTTCTTTCACCTAAACTGACAGTGAATCCAGTGGTGATCAAAGATACAGACTCAGTCACACTGAACTGTCAGACTCCATCATCTGTTTCTGTGTCTCAGTGTTATTTCTTCACTTTAAGTGGAAGAACTATCAGTGACTCCTCTTGTCTGCAGAAACTGACAGGAACCGAGCTGCTGAAGATGGCACATCGGAGTTCACCTACTGAGGTTGAAGTGTTGTGTTTTTACACTGTAAAGCTTGGAGGGACACGTTCTCCTGACAGTGACACATCCTTGATCACCATACCCAGTGAGTGACTGTTTCTCCCATCTACTATATAATCATGTCTTGATACAATATCGGCACAAGAAAAGTAGTTAGTTGTAATATTCCAGTTGAGAATTTGTTCTCAAGGATTACAGCCAAAACAAAGTCAGAAAGACTGATTTAACAACATCGATTCACATTAAAATGTCCCCTGTGAGTGAATAAGATGCAGACATTATTTTGATCAGTTTGATAAATATTTTTTTTAGTAAGGGATCCAAGCAGCGAAGCTGCTGCATCCCTGTTTTTGTTCTGACTATTCTTCTTTCTTTCTTTCTTTCTTTCTTTCTTTCTTTCTTTCTTTCTTCTTTTTCTCCGCTAAAAGTGTTTGGGCAGCAAAAACTGCTGCCGAAAACTCACCAAATTTGGCACATCGTTGCAAACTCCACCCACTACTCAGGCAAGCAAATTTGCAATCATAGACCTCATGGTGGCGCTATAACAATTAACTTTACATTTTTGCAATTATCTCAAAAATGGCTTTGTTAAAAGTCAAACATCTTTCATCATATTGATCTCTGGATGCATCATTGCTCCAATGGTCTTTTGCTCTAAAAATGTCAAATTATATGACTTTTTATCACTTTTCTCTAAAACCTATTTTTTCAAACTTGTCAAAGATGGTTTCACCATATGACCTGAAACTTTGGCAGGATCATCTACAAACGTAGCTGATCAAAAGTTATCAAAAGAATTTTAATACATCAATGTTTTCTTTCCCATAAATTTGTAGTTTTGCGTCTTTACGTACATAAATGCCGGTAAATCAAAATTGGCTATTGAAACTTGATTTGTCTGTTCAGGTTCTCAGTCTGAGCTATGCTGAGCAGTCCTTGGATATTTTTCCACTAGGGGGCACTACACTTGCAAAATGTTTATACCTCGTAATTCGCCGCATGGATTCGTACGAAATTCAGTTTGTACGATTTGGGCATCAACTACTCAGTTGATGCATACAATTTGATAATCATTGTTCAAAGGCGTGGCTTATTACAAGAAATGTAAATTTCTTTTTCATTTCAAACTTCAAAAAAATCAAAAAAAAAAATCACCTGTACATCCTAGAGAGCTGATTTTTTTTCACATCCACTGATATGTGACTAATGTTCGGCTCACTGCTACCTATGGTTAATTCAGAAGTCAGTCACTTTATATTTTTCAGAATGCTAATTCAATTAACATATATATCTCAAGTCTTTCTTCAAACGCTACCAAATTCAACACATTCTGAGATGGTCGATATCAAGTGTTTCAAAGGGGTTTCAGATCGGTCAAACCGTGACTCTGCAGTGATGTTCAGTATCTTGTAACTTGTACAGTATGCACAACATTTTCTTTTTTGTTAAGTTTTGGATCAAATGCCATCAAAAACACAACACACCAAAATCCGGCAGAATGATGTTTGTGATTTTTTTCAGAATTTTCTCACAAACATCTTGACTGTTGTATACATTTTAAGTTTAAACTAACTATCAGGGGCTGGCACATGTGATATCACTACCTCAACCTGTGAGAAGGTGTGTGGAAACAGCCTCTCACCAATGGCTCAGTCAGTATCCCCAGGTGACCAAATCAGATCCCCAGGCCCGCCGTTAGGAATTTTGGACAAGGGGACATTTTCCAAACTGGGCCCCTCATCGACACCCAATCCAGCACCACCTCGACCAACTTCTTAGTTCTATTACAAACACGGACAATTTCAAAGAAGCTCTTGGCCATTAGCCTTATAGTGGAGTGCCTGACAATCATTTTCAAATTCAGTGTTGCAGACTTATCCAGGCCATGCTCACAATTACTCAATGTCATTATAAAGCACAAAAGATCATTACAGTTTTTTAAAAAAAACTTTCAAATTGGACTGTGCCTTATGTTCCTCCTTTTAACTTAAAAAAAGAAGAGAAAGAAATTCCCTTCAATTCCCGATTTGCTGATTAGAGTACAGTAAAATCAAACATTATTTAGAAATTACTGCAATTAAATAATACAATTGAATTATGACTGCACAAATTTACATACTTCATCTATCAAATTAAATCTTGAGAACTACATTAATCAAAGTATTGGTCAAATTATGTACAAAACTGAATACTGTATGAGTATATTGCGGTGTCACTGAAATGATGATCATAATAATATAAACAGAGGTTGACCACATGCATAGCTTATTATTTTGTAACCATATTTGCAGCTGTATCCTATGACTTGTGATGTGCTGCTGACTAGTGTTTACTATGGGTCAGATTTCTCGAGGCTGTTATAGGGGAACTTGTGGGTGTTACTAATCTTTATATAAAGGGAAAAACAAAATTCAGTTGGCAGGTGATGATTCCAAAATATAATAGACTATAATATTTTCTCATGTCTCTGTTTTGGGAAGTAGGCTAACTTCTTAAAATATGACTGTAGCACCTTTACTCACCAAATTATATTAAATCATTTTAATTCAGTTAGAAACTCCTGCACTTTAGCTCGTGTGTTTCAGAAGGTTTTGCTCATGTTCAAAACTTTCTGCACATTCAGAATCTCTCCCACATAGACTTATCTGCGATCCTCTTCGAGGGGAACTCGAACTGCATCGGTGACGACACTATGGGAACGCCTTTACGCGTGGCAGGGCTGAATATGAATGAAAACTACTCCAGTCCTATTGGCTTAGTGAGAACGGTAGCATGTGACGGCGTAACCGTAGGCGTATATAAGCACGCCGGCACATAGGTACATTAGCCTTTTTCTATTCAGCAGGCACCTGGCTAATGTTGTTAGTGAAGCTCCCGCATCCATGGCTAGAAAGAGAAGAATACCCACCTGGAAGTTGCAGTGTGTCTTCTGAGTCGAACCAGTTCCGCAGATGTGTGCCTCCCTGCCCATGGTTTCTCACGGTAGGAGATTCTCACGAACTGTGTGTTGCTTGTCTGGGTCTGCCGCACGCTACAGCAGCTCTCGAGGGACCTGGCTGTGGTCATTGCGAGGCCCTGCTCATGCGGGTGCTGAGGTCCCGCATGGCACTCTTCTCAGAGGACAGCAGGATACGCTCTCCCCGTGGCTTAGGCCCCACGGTTGCCGAGGCAGACCGACAGCTTCGGTCATGGGGATTGTAGCAGGACCTGCTGGAGGATCTTGAGACGGCTGATGCCCTTTCTCTGCCTTCATCTGCTGATTCCGACTCTCCTCATTTCCGTTCGGGAGCCCGATTCTCGGCTTTCTCCGTTCGGCGAGGCGAATGCACTCTGGCTCTGAGGAGCTAGATGTGTTTAGCGTCATGGAGGAGGAGAATGACTTCTGGGTGTTGGGTCGACGTCATCAGAAGAGCGCCGCGGCCGACTATGATAAGCTGCTGGAAGTGGTGACGCGGGCTGTGGCTAAGCTCATCCTTGATTGGCCACAGGCTGTGAGGAAGCTTAATGCCGGTACACTGTAAAAAATTATCAGTGTAGTAACTGGATGATCGCTTCCTGAGAAGCCACTCAGCATCCCCATGCCGTTTTTTCCAGACTTACATAATGAGTTATGTAAGTCTTACATAATGAGTTATGTAAGTCTTGGGATAACATTCTCCGCCCAGCTGTCTACTCCCCAGCTGCTGGAGTACAGCAAGTGGCGGGGATCAAGGACCGCGGCTACGGGACGATGCCGCGGTTGAGGCGCTTGGGATGCGCTAGCCACCACCAAGCCTTCACCATTCTGCTGGCCCCGAGGGGCGGCAGTCAGCCAGAAGGTCGGCTCCCAGACTGCAGTTCATTGGCGGCTTTTCCTGGCAGCCCGCTTCAGAACACCGTCCGAGATCGTCAAGGAAACACCGGCCACCAGCCCCGAGGGGTTGGTTCCGCCGGCGAGGCGTGGTGGTGCATGATGGCCGACCGAGGTCCCCTCCGTCATGGCAACGGGTGACATTATCCCGCCGTTTACACGTTCGGGACGCACCTGCCACCATTGAGTCCACGCCGTACTGCCTGCCCCGAGGGTCTGCAGTCAGGCGACATCCAGACTCACTCACCGTGGATCTTCGTTGGCTCTCCCCTGCCGTTCTGACGCTTCAGGGGTCCACCTGAAAATCACACGAGATACCAACCACTAGCCCCGAGGGGCTGGTTCTGTTGGCAGACTTTGCAAGCAGAGTGTGGTTTCTCGCGGTCCCCCTCAAGCAGCTTGGGACGCGAAGCGACGCTCCTGCAGGAGAGCGATGCGGGCGAGGCGAAGAGTCGCAGGGGCCAAGCGAGGAGGTCCTGACTCTGTGTTTCAGCCCCGGAGGCCGACTGAGGTCCCCTCCAGAGTGGCCACTAGCGCAGTTTCCAGCCGCAGAGGCGCTCGGGACGCACTAATCACCACCGAACCTTCGCTATTCGCCCAAAGGTTCGGCTCCCCGACTGTGGGTCCTCGGGGTTCCTTTCCTGCCAGTTTGCTTCAGGAGACCAGCACGAGGCACCGGCGGATTTCGCGGAGACCTGGCGGAGCATGTCAGACATATCTCCCTGGGTCCTGCACACCGTCATCGAGGGATACAGACTGCAGTTCCGGGTCCGTCCCCCCAGGTTCAATGGGGTGGTCCAGACCGAGGTACGCCAGGAGCAGCGCCCGGTGCTGGGACAGGAAGTACGCACGCTGCTGGAAAAAGGGGCAGTGGAGATCGTTCCCCCGCTGGAAAGCGTGTCGGGTTTTTACAGCCGGTACTTTATCGTCCCCAAAAAGGACGGAGGCCTGCGCCCGATCCTGGATCTACGGGTCCTGGTTCAAGATGCTCACCATCCCCGCCATTGTGAGTCACATCCGGTCCGAGGACTGGTTTGTCACCATAGATCTCAAGGAATGCGTACTTCCATATCCCCATCCGTCCATTTCACAGGAAGTTCCCAAAGAACTGTGTTCGTAGGGGTGGTATGGGACTCAGGAACGATGCAGGCACAGCTGTCTCCAGCACGTATCAAGTCCATTATGACCACAGTGAAGAGAGTGAAGTTGGGCCACGCCATCACAAGGAAACACTTCCAGAGAATATTGGGCCTCATGGCAGCAGCTTCCAGCGTAATACCTTCTGGTCTACTGCACATGAGGGCCCTGCAGTGGTGGCTGAAGACCAAGGGATTCTCCCCGAGGGGAAATCCGTTCCGCCTGATACGTGTCACGCACAGATGTCTTCGTGCCCTATCAGAGTGGAATAAGCCTTGGTTCTTGTCCCAGGGACCCAAGTTAGGGGCATCTTGTCGCCGTGTAATCGTTTCGACAGACGCTTCCCTCACTGGGTGGGGCGCGGTCATGGGAGACCGCTCGGCGCAGGGGATCTGGCAGGAGCATCATTCGTCATGGCACATCAATTGCCTCGAGATGCTGGCGGTGTTCCGGGCTCTGAGGAGCTTCCTGCCCGAACTGCAGGGTCACCACGTTCTGGTCAGGTCCGACAATACAGCAGTGGTGGCCTATCTGGAATCACCAGGGGGTCTGCGCCACGCCCTCTTTGCAGACTGGCGCACTCAGATCCTCCTGTGGTCCCGCAGAGACTACTGTCCATCAGAGTGATGTTCATCCCGGACTTCAGAATCAGGGAGCAGACTTGCTGTCGAGACAGGGGCTGAGGCCTGGGGATTGGAGACTCCACCCCGAGGTGGGGGAGTCATTGTGCGGAAGGTTCGGGCCCATAGACGTGGATCTGTTTGCGCCTCAAGAGACTACGCGACTGTCCCTCTATGGTTTCCCTGACACCCCCGCCCCACTAGGGCTGGACGCCGTGGTACACTCCGTGGCCGAGGCTACGCTCTGTACACATTTCCCCCAGTCGCTCTGCTCCCGGGGATCCTGGAGAGGGTCCGTCAGGACGGTATTCAACTAATTTTAGTAGCGCCGTTCTGGCCAACCCGGGTGTGGTTCTTGGACTTGCAGGATCTCCTGGAAGGTCCGCCATGGCAGGTCCCTCTGAGGAGAGACCTGCTGTCCCGGGAAGGGGTTCTTCACCCTTGCCCCGCCCTGTGGCGGCTGTGGGTCTGGCCCTTGAGGGGGCGCAGTACGTAGAGGCGGGCCTAACGACAAGAGCAATCGAGACACTCCTTAGCTCCAGGGCCCCATCCACACGGAGGATGTACGGCATCAAATGGAATGTTTTCTCCACATGGTGCAGAGAACGCATGCTGGACCCAGTTACCTGCCCGGTGGTTCAGGTGCTGGAGTTTTTGCAGGACAGCTTCTCTGCAGGCCTTTCCCCATCCACCCTCAAGGTGTATGTGGCACCTATATCAGCTTTCCACACCCTTTGTAGGGATGGGTCTCTGGGAAGGCTCCCATTGGTCGTACGATTCCTCCATGGGACCCGGAGGATGAGACCTGCGACTCGCCCCAGAGTTCCCACCTGGGACCTGGCAGTGGTGCTCGAAGCTTTGGCTGAGGCCCCCTTCGAGCCCCTTGAGTTGGCTGAGGCAAAGTACCTGACCCTGAGGATGGCTTTTCTCCTCGCTATCACTTCTCTGAGGAGGGTGGGGGACGCCCGCTTTGTCAATTGCTTCGCAATAAGCCTGGAGTTTGCCCCAGGGAATAGGAGGGCCATCCTGCACACCTTTCCAGGATACATTCCTAAGGTGCAGTCCAACGTAATGGGGCCCGTGGTACTGCAGGCGTTTCATCCTCCACCTCATGTGACGGCGGAGGACGAGAGACTTCATTTGCTCTGCTCTGTCAGAGCACTGAGTACATATACTCTGAGGTCCTCTCGATGGAGGAAGGCAGACCAATTGCTTGTGTGTTTCGGGTCCCCCAAGGCTGGGCTTCCCGCTTCCAAACATACAATCAGCAATTGGATTGTTCAGACTATCTCCCTGGCTTATCAGGTGCGCAATTTGCCTTCACCTATGGCTGTAAGGGCTCACTCCATGAGAGGCATGGCAGCCTCCACGGCTCTCCTCTCTGGAGCATCTCTTCAGGAGGTCTGTGATGCGGCTGGCTGGGCCACTCCTCACATCTTCATTCGTTTTTATAGTCTGGACCTTCCCTCTGCACCTGGCACCCGAGCGCTCTCTCTCTAGTCGTGCCCACAGGTTGCCTGCACGCTAGGGCAGGCGGGGTTTTTTGGCGTAGGTAACCCTTGTTCCCCGAGAAAGGGGAACGAGACACTGCGTCGGTTCGCCGCACCTCTGCACGCCTGGAGTGCCTTGCTTCATAGTAAAGAGCTAATGTACCTATGTGCCGGCGTGCTTATATACGCCTACGGTTACGCCGTCACATGCTACCGTTCTCACTAAGCCAATAGGATTGGAGTAGTTTTCATTCGCATTCAGCCCTGCCACGCCTAAAGGCGTTCCCATAGTGTCGTCACCGACGCAGTGTCTCGTTCCTCTTTCTTGGGGAACAAGGGTTACCTATGTAACCTGAGACGTTCTCTGACAGGTCCAGAAAAAAGTCGACTATTACGAGAATAACGTCATCTTTTATGAGAATTCATAACATTTTTAAACTGTCTATACTCTGCTCTGCATAAGCATGCGATGTTGCTCTGCTGATTTGGCCCCTTCAGACCATCTGCAGACACACAACCGTTTGGGACTAGGCTACTACTGGATAAGAGGAGGAGGTGGATAAACGAAACTTACTTAAAACACTTTTGATCAGACAGAAATATCACCACAAATCCAAACAATTGTTCACTTCAGCACCTCCTATAAAGTGCAGCTCACAGTACCAGAGGAAGTCAGACTTTAGATGTTATTTTGCAAAACTCCTTCAGTTATTTACAGCGACTGACAGTGCGAGATCGCATCGCATCAGCTTGGTGGAATTAGGCTACTTCTTATCAGTTATACATTTGTTTTTCACTGCGTGAGAAAATCGATAGCTGAGTGTAACAAACTCTAAGGAAAGTTTAAGGCAACCATGTCTCAGCTTTATTTTATTGGTTTCCTCTGTTAATATTATGAGTCCTTTATTTTGGCGCCTCCTAGCGGAACGTTAACTTCGCATCAAAAGGGGGGCACTGGTTTTCGAGACGTACTCACGGAAGTAAAGAGGAAAAACACATGTTGCTCCGAAATCGTATATGGCTCTTAAAAAAGGATAATTAAGCACCTAGCTGGGACGGGAACAAGGTATTGTGTGTTTGATTTGTTTAATGTTTATTTGCAGTAATACGTAGTTTAAAGTGTTCAACTGTCAAGAACTGTTTAATATATTATTTCTTTGTCACGTGAAGTTATGCTGATATAAGCTTTTTCGCATTGTTATTACTGATGGAGGTTACGTCACAGGTTATTAACAGTGGCCTTTAAGTAATGTTTATGTTTGCAAGAGCTAATTTATGTTGTTTATCTGTCCTGTAGCTCTTACGGTGTTTCAAGAAGAAAGGGTGTAAGGAAAGAGAAACCAGATTTGTGTACAAGGTTGACGGCTGAACATAAATAAAGGCTTCTGGAAACATCAGTACGCTTCACCATTGGCTGGGGGTTAACTTTAGCTACACTGAGAGCATGTGAACATTTTCAACTGCGTGAGTGCCACGCTCAACGCCTGAGAGTTGGCAGCTCTGGTTTTACATTATTTAAAGGTTAAGCGAGCACCCCCACAATAACAGTGGGGGCGACATCAGATGACAAGTTTGAAACATGTTTTAATAATAATAATACATTTATTTATCATGTAAATAGATCTAAAAGTTTTATTATTTATAAAAGACAGTAAGTAAAGTGCCTACCCCAGACAATGGTGTTCTATAGATCATAGTGAGTCTAACTTCTCTATTTTATTTGGGTGAGTGACACCTTTTCTTATTTTTCTCTGTGATTATGCAGCTTAAACTTTAAACCTTTGAAACACAAAATGTCGCAGTTTGTTGAAAATTTAAGGTGATGCACAAACTATGGGGGAGCCAGGGGGAGCTTAGCTTCCCTAAACAGGACATCAGCTCCCCTAAAAGCATGATTTATGATATTTTGGGGAATCTCTAAAATTGTGACAGCATGCTTTATTGCCATTAATTTCTATATTTCTTTATCATCTCGGAGCCATGCGTAAATTCAGGAGCGTCAGACTTTCTGACAGAGAGAACGATCATCGACCGTCAGCAGGTCGACTGCCGGTCGCTCCGCGATCTCTTGGCCCTGTTCGCTCCACTCCGTCTCTACAGTTTGTGTCACTAGTACGGCCGACGCGCTTGAACGGTTCGTGATCGTTCATTTGGCTGGATGATTATTTTAAGCACTAGCTTGATGCTCTCTGCAGCGCCACGCAATATTTCAAATTTTTTCCCTCTCACGGAGAGAAGAAAAGACGGGTCACAAACAGCTGTTGTGTGAAGCGTAACTGTAGCAAAATGGCTACATATGATAATATTAATAATTATATTTGTATAATTATGATAATAAGACAAGCCTGATACATGTCAGCCCAGGCCTACATGCTTGCAGCTATTACTGATAAGCAGTAAGCATCACAGTCTGCCAGTCACACTTGATGATTTGCTGAGATCTTAGTTCAACAAAGCGATGCCAGATGTGATTACAGTTTGGGAAGTAACTCTTTGTCTCCTTGTAATGATGAATACAGCTTGACCAACACATCAAGAACACACATGCTACAATTGTGACATCAGAATCAAAATAAAGTTTATTAGTAAACTCACTGTATAGGCTACTTATACAACAAATAAAAATACAAATACACAGATATCAAAGCCAGTCCCTGTGTAGTTTTCTACATAAATATTTACATATTTATTAATTTACTTATTTATAATTTATTGTGTTTATTTGTACACATGGGAGATGTATCAACCCAAATCCATTTTCTCTTACTGTAGATATTGTGGAAAGAAAAGCAACCACAATACTGACAAAGCCAACATTTATTGTGACCACAGGTAGGACCTTTTATACATTAAGGTAGCAGTCCAGAACATTATTACAGAGCACTTCAGTATCAATTAGTTTGAAATTTTATGGGATATTTGTCTTTTTACTCACCAGCTCTGACTGTTAGCAGGCCTCGTGCTTCCTCTCTGGTAACTCCTGTAAAACTAACATCAGGTAACAAAATACCAGATTCAGTAAGTGTGACGTTATTTTCAAAACATAGATGTTTCAGCGTATTCAGTATTTTGAAATGTACTTCTGTTGATTCACCAGGTTGGACTGTTGGTACGCCAAGCAGTACTGGTGGTTCCACCTCTACTTCTCTAACACCAGAGAAACCAACATCAGGTGACTTAATTATTCTGTGTACGCTCAGTGATTCACACTGACTCATCAGAAAATGTTGATTATACAATATATCCACGTTTGTAAAAAGTTATTTCAGTCCAAGTGCAGATTGAAGTGATGGTTGATTGATTACTCTGAAAGTGTGAGATGATGTGCAGACAAAGAAGACAACATTAAGGTTAATGTGTTTGTGACTTAGGGCTGGGTATCATTCAAACATTTTCGATATCGACACGATACCTCAACTTCGATACCGGTTCCTGAACGATACTTTTTTCTATACCAATTTTAGTCCCAACAAACAGAGAACCATTGTTGTTTATATAAAGTAACTTAATAATCACATTATTATCATTAATAGTTTATTTTAATAATTGTTCCTTTGAATAATGCTACTGCTTTCAATGTAACATCGGCCTATTTTTTTCTTTTGTTGTTTTTATTCCTCTTTCTTTAGTTTTTATATTGTCATTTCATTGTTTATTAATTCTATAAATTTTTTATTGTTTATGTGAAATTGTGCTCTGGCAACATTGCAACCTAAACAACCGAAACATTCATGGCAATAGGCCTGAGAGAAAGAGAGAAGTCTCTCATCTCATCTCATGGAAACAAGTTTCTGCCACTACATATCCAAGTTTCCTGCTCACTAGAGGACGAGGTGTCCAGGCAACAACTATCACAATAGAAAGGAAACTCTTTAATCCGCTGCAGCAAAGTCGCGACATCAGCCAAGGATCGATACGTGATCTCACTATCACAGGAAGCGCTTCCGCCGGCTGCACATACACGTCCATTTGTTGGCGGTGGCATCACTTACTGATCCTTGGGGAAATGTGGCGTGTGTGGAAGCTACCGCGCTACTTTGTCAATAAAAGAGCTTTGATTTGATTCAGAAAACAGCAACGCTGCCACCAAGCTACTGAGAAATGTAACTAGTAACAGCGCTAATTGTAGCGACGCTACTGCCCAACACTGCTCGTACGGTGGGCGTGTTGAAGCAGGCTCGGTGGCACTGGGGCGCTGAGACGATGACTGCACCGGTGTGACACCAAAATGTGTGACCTATCAGATTCTGTAACCCAAATGGGTTGGGTTACTGTAGAAGTTAAGCGCCAGAGGCTTTGTTGGCGATGTGAAGCCGTTGTAGCTTGGTTGGGTTTAGGCACAAAAAGTACTTGGTTATGGTTAGGAAAACATCATCGTTTGGGTGTAGTCAAAGAATCTGATAGGATACAGATTTTGGTGTTACACCGGCTCTGTCTTGTTGCAGCAAAGACGGAGCGACTTTCTGCTCTTAAGTTTATTCCACGCACAGTCAAGGGCTTCACCAGGTTTGTTGTGTCGCCGCTCTTGGCAGTAATTATCGTACGTCACAAATATTGCATCGCGCCCTGTTGCATCAAGCCACATTTTTATTTTCTCCACGTCTTTTACATCCACGAGCCACGTCTCTGTGCATAACCGGCGTGAACTAGTGTTTACATCACCACAGCTAATTACAATCACTTTTATATGTGGCTGCATTAAGAATGCTGCCTGCTTATTGGCTCATTGGCGTTAACAAGAACCTTTAGGAATCAAACTTTGGTACCGAAAGACAAGGCATTTTTTGACACTCGGTGGTATTGAGGCACTTCGGTCGGTGCCTAAAAAGTATTGAACTCGATACCCAGCCCTAAACAGACTCTCACTACTGATGGTTGAAATACTTGTAGTTATGGACAGTGCATGTCTTCCTGCTTTTTTGCTGATGTTGTGAGAAGCAATACTGACACATGTTTATGTATGTGTTATTTCAAAGCAGAAAAGTGGATATGGAAGTTAGTAGTAGTTGCAGCTGGTTGTGGAGTATCTGTGGGCATCATCTTGCTGGTTTCTACAATTCTCTGGAACAAAAGAAGAGCTGGTGAGAACTATGTTGACATGATTCTCTGATAAACTTAAAAGTGCAGAATTTCATGACAAAAATCTTTAAATCATTTATTCGAAAATGTTGTCTCTCATTATTAAATGTACAGTAAGTAAGATCTAGAGCTCTTGCATTTTCACAATCATTGAGACTTACTGTAGAGAGTGAAATTACTACTCAAAAAGCTGCTGTTATCAGAGACATTGGTCAAGGAATTGGCCATTTATAGCAAATGTTTATATTGACTAGTTAGATTTAGGATCTTAGATTTAGATTGAAACGGTTGTGCTCTAAGAGGAAGCTTTTAAAGAATCCAACATCATTACATTTCAGTTTAATCAACCGAAAATAACTAAAATATATTGCATAGAGTTGAGTTCACATATCTCACAGTTACTAAAATGACTATTGTGAAAACCAACAGCCTGCATAAAGCAAACATGGACCTGCATTTCAAAATTAAAATAAACCACACGTATGGTAAAGCACCACTACGGTGAGACATAAATAAACTTCTTTGCTATGAGTCTGACACAGTTTTTCACAAAAAGATGAGCAAGATATCGAGAAGAGATGCTATATAATTATTCTTCTGTTTTGGTTTAAAGATTAGCTTGAAAGTGCAATACTGTCCAAGATACACTCAATCATGAGAACCACATCTTGACCATTAAATTCTTGAATACTGTCAGCTGGACAGAAGACTAATTTTTATTCGGAGAAACATAATATTTGATATACAGAGTGTGCAATAAAACTCCAAACTTCATGGGAAACAATAATCTTAATGTGTTTCTTTCTCTCTAGCAGGTTCTGAGGACGTGAAAAAGCAAGAGCCTCAAAATGTGAGTCGGACATGAGGGACCATATATTTAACACAGTTGTCATATATAGTAATATATGTTACACTGTTTTTTTCTTTTCCCAGTCTGACACATACCATTTGTACTGCACCATCTCTGAGGAGCCAGTTGTTTCAGCCCTGGCGGGTATAGTGTACAGCACTGCGCAGCTACACTGAAACACAAACTGTTTTATACTGTAAAATGAAAGAGAAAGCAGACAGCCTAAATAACTGTTTGAAATGTAAATTGTGTTTAAACTTGACTAGTATGATTTAGAATAATAATACTGTTATTGTTTTGTCATGTGTTTTTTTCACATCAGTTTCTCCAAAAGTCTCCAAAAACACCAGAAAAAGTTGCTAGATTTGTTGCGATTTGGTTTATACAATGTCCCTCAAGGGGCCTGAAATCTTGCTAAATAAAATGATAAAGTTACTAAATTTGCAGCACTGTATCCTGTGGCAGCTATGACATAATATTTGAAGGGTTCATTGCAAGGACTCATTGGGCTGGCTGAGTGGTAGATGTGGCCTATATCCCTCCAACCAGCTATTTTCAATCTCAAAAGTAGATTTATAAAAATATTCTGGCCAATCTGAGGCCTTGCACACATGGGGCCCCTAGGCTGCAGACTAGGCCAGCCTGTGCATTAATCTGCGTCAGAGTCCGCTATATAGTTGATAGAAAACCTCTACACACCCCTGTTAAAATGCCAGGTTCTTATAATGTAAAATAATGAGACAAAGATAAATCATGTCAGAACTTTTTCCACCTTTAATGTGACCTATAATGTGAACAATTCAATTCAAAAAGAAACTGAAATCTTCGAGGGGGAAAATGAAAAATAAAAACCTTACAATAACCTGGTTGCATAAGTGTGCACACCCTCTTATAACTGGGGATGGGGGATTCATAAAGCCTTAAATGACATATTGCTGTGGTGTGGTCCTTTCTAGTGAACGCTGATGATATGAGTCTATCCTCCTAGCTGATCCTCAGAATATTTCCCAAGGATCTTTAGTGATGTTGTTCCAGGGCTCATAGGTGCCTGCTGTAGGTGGTCCATGACTCCGCTACATACACCAGGGTGGGGAGGACCACAGCTTTGTAGACCAAGTTGTGTTTGTACTGAATCTGGCATATGCTCCACTGGCACAGCTCAAGCAGTGGTTTATCTCAGAGCCTATTAACTTTGAAGGAGAGGAGGCTGCCAAGGTAGGGTAAGTGGTCAAAATATTCAAGGTTGTGTGGTTCACGTTTTGAACTATGGACTGGGTTGATGACGGATTGAGTGTAGGATGATGTAGGATCTGGGTCTTTTTGTTCTAAATGGCTACACCCAGGGCTCTGAATGCTTCAGCAAAGGCATTCAGAATGCCCCAAAGGTCTTCTGCAGTGTGCTGCGATGGCGTTGTCATCTGTTCCATGATGGTAATATAATATATAAAACATATGCAATAATACCATGCAAGGAATTACATTGTATTTGTTTTTATTTTTTCAGTTTATTATTCCACACAAATTGGCATCACCACCACATTGCCAGACACACACACAAACAAAATTGTAGCTCCCCTCCAGTTTGAATAACTAACACAAAGCGTTCCTTTGGTTACAGGCGTTTATTACGACATTCACGTCATCAAGCATGTCGTGAGAACTAGACAAAATAAAATACACAAATCATAAAATTCATCCATCCATCGTCAACCGCTTATCCTGCATACAGGGTCGCGGGGGGGCTAGCGCCAATCCCAGCTGACATCAGGCGAAAGGCGGGGTACACCCTGGACAGGTCGCCAGTCCATCGCAGGGCCACACATAGACAGACAACCACTCACACTCACATTCGCACCTAAGTACAATTTAGAGACACCAATTAACCTAGCATGAACCCACGCTGACACGGGGAGAACATGCAAACTCCACAGAGAAAGGCCGGGGCAACCACGGTTTGAACCGCGGTTTGCTGTGAGGCGACAGTGCTAACCACTGCACCACCTTGCCGCCCCACAAATCATAAAATGAGTCTAATAAAATACAAAGCATTCTCATAGAGACTAATCATTAAATAAATCTTTCACAAACACAAAATAGCTTACAAAACCATCCCTTTGCAGGCTAGAAGCTGTTAAGCTTGCAGATAATTAGCTTACTTGACATTCAGATGGACGATGCTACCTCATTGGTGGCGTTAACTGAAGGGGAGTAAAGGAACCGTCCAAAAAGCAACAGAGCTACAAACATCATCCTCCGTCAGATCGGTCAGGTGTTCTCACGCTAATGCTCATAGAGTGCCACAAAAAATAACCCGACCCTACTGTGACACAAAAATATTAGTCCCGTTATACGTTACATGTTTCTTTCAATTTTCCACATAACATAATGAACGGAACTTAAACTGTATAACCAACTAATGACAGCTACAAAAATAATGACTTACATTTTGTCACCATAATGAAGTCCCCACAATATAACCGTGTAAATTCATTGATGTTCCCATGATATAAGTACACGCTCACATGTGCATAGCCAACACTGCCTAATTGCTCTCCCCCTATCTCCACACACCCAACCTAGCAGAATTAAACATTAAAGCCACTGCACACATTGCAACCTCAATACATTCCTGTCAAGTTTTGGATTTGAAAATAAGGGAAATTTTCCGGCGCCCACCGCAAGCAGTCCCACCACCCCAACCAAGCTCCAGTATCCCTTACATTTTAAGACAGGTGTTATAGCCTAAATGAGAACACAAAAGGGTATATATGAAGAGCATTTATTTAAATTCTTATTAACACATTTTCTATTCATTTAACATTGCTTGTCTTTACATTTACATTTTATTTTCATTCCACACATTCTTTTCATTTCATATTCATAAAGTTTTTCTTTTAATTTAACATAAGTTTTCTTTACTCTTTTAGTGAGTTATTGTACAATTTTTTTGCACTTTGCATTCTTTAAGACTGTTTTGGAAGGAGTGGTTGAGAGTAGCGCAAACAGTTCTGTTTCTGTTCTGCCACCTACAGCGTCTACCTGTAGGTGGCAGTTATCGTGAGGCTAGTGACAGAGCACAGATTGGGTATAGGTGCGTTCGAGATGATGTTGAAATATGTTTTACACATATGGTATCTGGCTACAGTAAAGAATCTCATTAAGTCATCTTTTATGCATAAAAGTTATTGTTAAAAATGCCAAAACATTAGGAAGTGTAACAAAAACATTGACTGACTTAAGGGATTCCAACTTATAGCCAGAGGGGAACACAGAACTAGTAGCCTAACGTATGGGCTATTTATGTCAGTTGTTGCAGTTAAACTGCCATCCTTTTAATTAACACTTATAGTACTGCTGAGGGTGCAACTGGTGTGCACACTTTGTCACGGTCAGTCATGATTTTCGTTCACTTTCGATGTCATGCACCATCATGCACCTGGAGCAGCTTTGATGTCGTGAAGGCGGAAGTTTTAACTGGGAAATATCCCAGTTCCGACCGGTCTCGAGCAGCGCCATTACTCTCCTGCGGCAGGTACAGCACTGAGATGCAGGAGGGCTGCGGCTTTGAGAAAAGCCTGATCCCCTCAGCCATAACCGCCTTAAATAAAGGCCTAGCTGACCTGACCTCAGAGTGCACTGTTGTCTGTCATTGTATGTATGCTGTTGTTGTATAATGTGTAAAGTCTAAAGTCAGACACACACACACACACACACACACACACACACACACACACACACAAAGGAAATAAGACAAAGGGTAAATGAAAGAAGGAAAATATTTCTTTGTATTTATTCATCAGCTTTCTCAAACATGTGGTGAAGAGTATGTCGTCACTTTGACAAATTATGGCTGGATATATCAATGTAACATTCTGTGATCTTCTTCATGCATCTTTTGTCTGAAATGTATTCTGCTTTAAAACAAGGAGAAACTGGCAGAATAAAGCAAGTTCAAATTGTCCATTGTCTCTCAGGTATTTTACATTATCCATATTATTACTGACATCAAAGAAAATTACGCTACAAAAAAATGTAAAATATTTGAAGACAGAAAACTATGATGTCACAGTTACGTTTTTTAAACAGTTTACTGCCAAAAACAGAGACTGCTCTGCGTTCTTTTCACATGACAAAAGTGCATTTTACATTCTGCAGACTTTTACATTAGCCTTCATTTTCCCCCTCACAACACACAAAACAAAATCAATCTATATCTGACGACCATCCTTTGTTTTATACTTTTTACTTGGACAAGAAATACCTGTACTTTTACTGTTGACATAGGCTACTATATTTCTTTCTCTTATTTAATTTCAGCACACATTCATGACAATATGGCAAACAGTCAGTGGCGTGATCTTCGATACTCTGAGCAAAGTCACCAAGCACTCCCATTATTCTCACTTTCTTTTGCTGCATCACATCATCTGTGTTTTCTGCAATAATGGATGTGAGTCTCAGTGCTACAGATAAAGATTTATTCTTAGTAGAGAGCTGCCTTTTGCAGAGATATGAGCAAATTCACTTCCGATTGGCAATGTTCTCTATGTGTTTATAAGCAGCATCTTGTTGATTTAGGCCTTACTGATTTCCTGCTGCTAATGGTCACCTGCTGATGGTCAGCTGCTATCAGAGGAGCAGAGCTGCTGTTAGAGGACTGGAGAGGCGTTGCTGAACCGCACTCCATGGCATTTTCCTGCAGAAGACAGTCAATTGTGATACATTAAATTAAAGATATGTTAAATATTAGCCTACTGTAACAGGGCAGATATCGACATGTTGTTTGGTTAGCTCAGTCGGTAAAGCCTTGAATGTACTCGCTTTTAACTACATGTTTACGTACGCAAGATATCTGCCATGCGTATCCTGCGTTCATTTGAAGCATAAGTTGTGCACATCCTCAGAAATCAATGCTACAGGTCCGCGAGATGCAATACTGCACATGAACGTGGGGGCAGCATGTCGATCTGACCAGCAGGTCAGCAGCAATCTACTGTTCCACACACCCGCTAAAGAAGAGGGTC
>JALXJV020000004.1:23739324-23976679 GCA_024633595.2 Lepomis macrochirus | reverse complement strand
CAGCAACAGACTTTAAAAAAGGAAATTTATGGCGGGATGTTTACAGTAAAACTCCTGAAGCTAGTCCGCAATTACCAAGATCTTTATGTCTCATTAAAATCACAACCTTCTCGAGTGTCGCTATGTTTGGTTTGTTTACGATGTGCAAATTTGGAGGTTGTCAAGGAAGATAATCTGATGTCGACTAAGGATGACCCGATCCTGGTCTGCCTCCTAGTGGATTCAGGTTTAATCCTCCAGGTACACGCAAAGTACACAGGCAAGTATGTGAACAAAGCTGTTTTGGTCGCTGACACCTGTCTAGGCCCTCACATAGTTAAAAAAGCAAGTTGTGCAGGACTTGCAACCCAAGGGTTGAGTGTTTGATCCCACCTTGGGACAACTTTTTTTTTCTCTCTTCAACAAATGGATTCTGCAGTGAATGTTTCTCAGATGCGGCTGTTTTTGTTTCAGTGTGATCCACGCCATCCATCAACCTACAGTCACTTTTCAGCAGTATCTCCAGGCAGAGGACATTTAGGGAATTATGTTTTCTGACGGCTCTTTCAGAGGTGTCAAGAAGGCTACAGACTCTTAATGTCGTTCAGAATTTTTTGAAGTAAAAGCTCAATTTAACTCCAAATACAGCGTTGCAGTAAACAAGCTTCTCGTGCTTTTATTTTGAAGGCAAAACCACTAAAGAGGAAGTGATTATGAGAGTAACTGTTACTGTCATGACAGATCTATTTCAGCACTGCTATCAAAGCATTTATTAATTTATATTTTTTGTTGCTATTAAAGCACCTAGACCTGACCGGGGCCAGATATTATTGTTGGCGGGAAGTTTTGGTGAAGGTCCATAATCACAGAGAGAACGAATGCGTTTCCCTTGTTTGTCTAAACTTTATCTATTATGTGGTTTATAATGGACTGTGGTGCAGAAACTTTTTGATACTCTTGGCTTACATTTTCAATATTATCTGTCCGTGGCCAATCACAATAACATATGGTTTTACTGATTAATTAAGTAAATATAATTTCTAAATAAATATACATAAAGTAACCTCATTTCTTGACTGGCTACTCTCTGCTGTCTCAGAAGAGACACCTTTTGTACTGTGTCAGCCACCGTAGCTGCCCTACGCTCTTTGAAAGATTAGGAGGCAGCGGTAGACTAGAAAGTTGGTTGCAATTCACAACCTTCATCACTAGATGCCCTAAATCTTACACACTGAACCTTCAAGTAGACAACTTGCTCCATGATTGATAATATGTCTCATCGATTGATCTGCAGAATTTATATAGTTCCTTGTGTCCCTGACAAAGTACTTATTGTTACTTTGTTTAATTACAATTGAATAGGAGGCTGACATTTGACCCTTATAACTAGCAAGTCTGATGTAAACAAAAACAGACCTTGATTTAGTTATTATAACTCTCCAGACAGTGACTGTACAATATAATTAAAGAAATTACTTAACATTATGGGAAACACCCTTACTCGCTTTCTTGCCCAGAGTTAAATGAGAAGATAATGATACCACTCACATGTCTGTATGGTAAATATGGAACTACAGCAACCACTTAGCTTATCATAGCATAAAGACTGGAAGCAGGAGTAAACAGCTAGCCTTGCTCTATCCAAAGGTATAAATATCAGCCTGTTAGCACTTCCTGTGTGTTTAATTCATATAAAACCCAAAATGTAAAAACATCAGGTTGCATTATTACGAGTGGTTACGTGCTTGCTGCCATCATGAGGTTGTGGAGACACCAGGAAGTCACTGCGCCTTGCCAGGAAATACTCTGCAAACCAGACTCTTTGTTCTTGTGATCAAGAATCATCTTCACTGTGTAACTCTACATGTAGACACACACACACACTCACAGACAAACACATACTCTCATACCTCAGGGTGGAAAGGATGACATGATTCAGGCTTCTTTCTGTCCTTCTGAAACTTCAGTCGGTCACATTTTAGTGACTCGTTGTGTTCAGAGGTGTCAAGGGTGTAAATAAATAAACAGAACTGCAGAGCTTCGCTAACACACGCACAGGTCATTTAACCTGATGCTAAATGAAACAGTTAAGTGGTGCAACAACAAATAACAACAGAACAATAAAATTAATTCTCACACTCAGTAACTCATAAATTCTTCTGATCTAACTAATCATGAGCTGAAATGAAAATGCTTTCAGAAAATGTTTCTAGAAGTCAAACTTCTGTGTTTCATCTAGAAAGGATATACATGATCTCGATTGGATCCATGGTTACTGGAGGCGCTCTGCTGCAATCACACTTATTGTCCACAACAACCATGAAGAGGTTGCTGCTGGGAATCTGCTGTATGACAAAAGACCTGCAGCACAAGCAGAAACAGAAACTAGAATTAAAATATTAGAAAATTAACAGTAGCAGACTGAACACCTACTGTTTAACAAGGATATTTAGAGTTAGTAAAGGGGGTGATTATTTAATGATTCACTGTGTAACTATTTAAAGTTGACCTAAAGCAGCACCTCATACAGCCATCACAGTCAATGTTGCCTGTTGTTTCTTTGATGGTGCGTTCAGAGACAAAGGCAGGGTATTCAGTATCACATGGCACCATCATCGTTTTCCCTCGAGATCTCTGAGCTGAAAGTGAGACAAAGCAAGTTTAACTGAACTGCAGAAGTTGACAAAACATCATAAGGAAGGTTTCCACTTCTCCTCATACTTTCTCACACTTTCACCTTTCTCTCTCGCTCACAGCCACACACACACACACACACACACACACACACACACACACACACACACACACACACACACACACACACACACACACACACACACACATGTTCTTACAATAATCATACAGTTACCTTTAACGGATAGATCGATATTCCACCAACTGTACAGGTTAAATTCTAACAAAAAACTAGAGAGAAAAACAAAACAACATCATATTAAAACAAATGTTCGCAGTGACAGAAATGTGAATTTATTAAGAGTTAACACAAGAATACACATTAGCTGAAAGTAAGCTAGTGCTAAGAGTAGCTAATGTCTATAAATGGTATAAATAGTTAATGAAGACATGAATTTAATTAAGTAGCTATTAACCAATGTATCTTGGTAATGGTGACATGTTGAGCTATGAACTAATATTAGTATATAGTTAAAAGGATGTAGACTAATACGTAAATGTGTTTATGGCTGAGTTATTTCAACTGATGAAAGCAGTAGAGAAGTATTTAAATGTTTATCTAATATTATTATTATACCCTCATTATAAAGAGGTATCACATTGTGTACATTGTATTGTTATTCTTACATCACAAGCTCAGTCAGGAGCCACTTAACAACAGAGAAGGGCTGAAAGAAGAGAAAAGCATAAGGTGTCAGAATCTGTGTGCAAAAAATGAAGTAATGTTAAAGGTTGTTAAATGTCAGCGTTCACTGTGAGACTGTTCTGTACTGATGTTTCACAAGTGTACAAACAGGGTTCACCACAAACCCTGAGAGCGCTGTGGTGATGAGGTCTGTGCTGATGATTTTAACTCTGGTCATACAAATAGATGCAGCAGTGTACCACACGATAACATGATTGCCTCTTGTTTCTGTCTGTATATCTACCAGCTGATGTTCTGTCTTGCATGCTTACGTCTGCCAAAGTGCGTGCACTGTCGCTGCTCCCAGCATACTCTTTGCAAAGGGCCTGATAGTCATACAGCGTGATCCTGCGATGCAAGCGGAGCAGCAGAGGTTGTAATAGACAGAAAATATGACACGCCTAACAAGATGCTTTTAAAAGTTTTCAGAGAAATGTTATTTTGTGTCTCTGACCTTTTGAAGGACCCCATCTGGAGAAGTTTGTTCATAACAGCACCTTCCACCTCTCCAAAGAAGAGCCCTGTCTGAGAGACAAGTTGTGTCAAAGCACACAGGCACTTAGCTTAGCACACACTCTGTGTGGTCAAAATAATGGGAACATCCAATTAAAAAGAACTAAGTCAATTTTAATTAAAGATTTTTCAACCTTTAAAATTTCACTGACAATGTGCATCAGCACAGAAACAGCAGATGCATGCCACGGCTGAGTGACATGAACAGAGACTTAACAAACTCCAGGAAACTTAAAATGTTCCGAAAAATGAAAAGAGGGACTTTGTAAAAAGTCCCTCTTCTAAAGTGCAGAATGTCTGCCTTCCTCTGTCTGTCAAGAACTTTCCTTTTTGGAAGAATTGTCTAGTGCTGCTCTAAGCACACGTGTTTTGGGAAAATATTTAAGGAGAAAAGCAGCTAAGCAGTTATGGTAAAAAGAGGGGGAATATGTGTTTAGGTGTTTCCATCCATTCCAACATTTGTACATATATGTAAACAGGTATTATGCAACCATGCACACAGTACCTGAGATTGCTCCTCTGTGACAAGAATGAAACCATTGTTGTCAATGAGATAACAGTTAATGTCCTATCAGAAAGGTGAATAAAAGATTATGTTAACAAAACAACCTGAACATTTTTTAAAAAAGAAGCCAGAGTCATGTGACTGTTCTTACCTCGTTATCACAGCTAATGCTGCATTTTCCGTCCAGAGCTGTACACTGAGCACAAAACACAAGTAGTTTAGTTTCGCACCTAATCAGGGAGCTCATTTTATGGGATGTCTCAGTATTTATTGTGTAATAACCTGTCTGCAGGCTGTCCAGAACTTCCTCTGAAAGAACTCGAGCTTCATCTGGATTCCTACAGCTGAGCACAAGACCAAGCACGTGAGACACTGCAAAATATCCAAAAATAAGTATTAACATGAAGATAACAATGTCATGAAAGATGGTTAAGAGGTTGTTACCAGCAACGATTGGAGACTTTCTGTCATCGAGGAGCTGAATTGCTGTGCTCGCCAAAACCACACTCTTATTTTCTAAAGCTAGAGAGGAAGAGAATAAACTACAAGTCATTTGTTCAGATTACATTTTCTGCTCACTAGATGGTGCCCTTTACTCAGCAGCCCCAGCTGGCAGGCTCAAAGAAACCGCAGAGTCCATTACTTTACAGTAATGGAGTCCAGTCAGAGCTTTCTCTACAGCCAGATGACTCTAATAATCCTGAAATGGGCGCTGCGATAGGACATTTCAGGTTATGAGTGGATGCAGTCATCATTAACAGAGGAAAGGTAGTAAATGTCCTAGACAGTCAAGTTGAATTCTCCATCCTCTGGCTAGCACACAGAACGTGAGCCACATTAACTGCAGAAAAGCAATGAGAGAGGTGAGCTGTGCTGCTCGTCCTATCAGTGGAAACCAGTAAAAACCACAATCCATAACAGAAAGAGGGACATAGAAAAAGATGGATTTAGATGTTAAAACGCTGAAAGACTAAGGCAACCACAAAAATAAGAGAGACTTGTACAACATAAGATGCAGATTATTTAGCAGCAATAGGCAGATTGTCTGTCTGGTGTTGTTTTGTGCTCAGGGAACTTTTATTTTGTACTGCACACTTGAACTGCTATCTCCAATTCCCGGTTTTGTTCTACACACCTGTGCTGAAGGGGATGGAGTAGACAAACGTGCCGGGGACCTGCTCCGCCGCTCTCTTGTACCACAGAGGGAAGTGATCAGCAGTAAACACACCCTCCTTGTCCTCCGCTGTCAGGAAATCTCTGAGGAAGTACACAGAATGAAACTGAGGCGAGGAGCAAAGGAAGAGATTCATTAGTGATTAGAGAAATGTTGAGCAGCGACACTCACTGATTGGAGAGCTGATCGGAGGGGACAAACTGGTTGGTTCTCGACAGGCCAGTTCGTGTACCCAGGAAGGCAATCTCCACTCCTTTGTCTGAGTTCCTGTTGGTATAATGCAGAGCAGTGCCACATAAACACATACTGTTTGAGTACTTTTTCTGAAAATTCCTGACTGTGCACAATTATGTGATGCCAAATGTAATTTAGATTCTTCTTTAAAATTTATGATGTAGAATATTTATATATGTATTTAAACTCATGTCTGTTGCTTATTAAAGTTAATGGTGTATAGTGGAAGTTTCTTGATGCAGCTGATGTAGCTGTCATTTTGGAGGTATACTGTAAAAAATACCATATGTAAAATATATGTTACACCTTCTAAAACTCTCTTTCTTTTTGATTTATTCATTCATTCATTCATTCAGTCATTCATTCATCATTTGTTTGATGGTTTTGTAGACAAAATAAATTTGAAGCCATCTCTTTGGGCCCTGGGAGCTTCTCATGATGTTTGATGTTCAAAAGCAAAATTATTCATGGTTCATAACAAAATAATGATCAATAGACAAAACAAAAATGAAAACAAAAAAAAGTTATTAATTGCCAAGACCTTATATGACACTGAACATGCATTTTAAGACAGATCTTACACAATAACATGTACATCAGGACATTATAATAGGTCTCAGAGTGTTAAAGGATGGAATCACATTTTTCAAGTTTATCTTAAAGCAGCATCCATGTGTGCAGTGAAACTGGTATGCAATTATTGTTCCTCCTGTCCATACTGGCTATAAAAAAATCTTCTTAATATGATTCTATTGTAAGTCATGGGTGACAAAATCCATGGTCCTTATTTTGTGCAAAAATGATTTCTAAAGTTCAGCTGAAGTTAATATGAGGCTTCATGAGGAGTTTAATAAATAAATAAACGTGTATTTACCACAGTTACAAGGAAGAAGGTGGATTTATTTATCATTTTATAACACAGGGTTGATTAAGTTATAGTTCCCTTTATGCTACTCAGTAAAAACAAGACATGAAATAAAATAATGATAAAATATACAACTATATTATTATTATTATTATTATTATTATTATTATTATTATTATTATTATTATTATTATTATTATTATATATTTATATCAGATGGGTGAATTAATGAACTATTTTACATGGTGCAGTGCTGAGGATGAATTTCAGAGTCTCACTGCCTGAGGGAAGAAACTGTTCTAAGTCTGGTGGTACGACAGCTAATACTTCTGTATCTCTTGCCATATGGCAGGAGACAAGAGATACAGGCTGTAACTGGGGTTGGTACTGTCTTTTAGTATCCTTTGAGCTCACTTTACAGTCTTTTAAGTACATAGTTCCCTCTCTGCGTTGACCTCCCTGCACCACTGCACAGCAAGGAAACAGTGTCTGGGTGAGCACAAAGAGACTTTGGAAAATACACACTTGATTTGGGTAACTTAGATTGGTGAAGCCACATATTAGCTTCAGCTGAACTGTGAAATGCATTTTTGCACAGAACAAGGGCTTTTACAATGACAATGCTTTACTGAGCCTGTACATACAGGAGGAACCACATTCAATTGGGCTAGTGAGTTTTGTGTAAAGTAAAATATTCTTACTCTGACTTGTTGAGTGCCAGTCCGGTCCAGTAGGCCTCCAGTGGAGCAGTGACCACAGCATCAAACAACACCTCCTGAATCAGCTCTCTGTCACCTACACAATGTTGCAGACCAGTTTAAAGACCTGATTAACAAATACAGACCTTTTTACCCTTACGTATGATTAAAATTTCATCCCGGAAAAAACAGGCTCCAAGTAGCTTAATTTCTTCAGCTCTGACTCAGATGTCTCTTACACTTGAGGTGTGGTCTGCGGCCCGTCATGAAGAGCTTGATGGCTTGAATCTGGGTCAGGTGACGGTGCTCGTGCTGCTCCTCTGTGTTGCAGTAAGTCCTGCGGTCCAAACAGAGCCACACTGTTACATCACAGTCCTAAACATCCCTGATGAACACAGAGGGATAACCTACATAGCGCATGAATGCCCACTTCCATAACCCCAGCGTTACCATTCATCTGCCAGGGCGACATCTGGCTGTTCCAGATCACGGAGCCCTGAAAAACACAAGTCAGTAACGCTTCAGCAATGCCAGAATGGGTAGACTCATACAATAAGCCCTCCCAAACAAGCTGGTCAGAATGGCATGCATCTCACTGCATTACTCTGTTAACAGAGTAAATGACAGCAATGGACTGACATACCAGCTTCAACTGATACATTTCCTCTGAAGAAGTACTTTCCATGACCTCTGGAGAGAGCCACTCCGACACTGGTGGCAGAAACAGGAGAGAATCAACCAGTCGGTCAACATTTAACTGTAACCAAGACATAAAGTGACATACAGTGGCTTTAGGACTGATATAAAACTTTTCCTCCACCTAAATGGTGTTCCTTTGATGTCAGTATAAAAATAGTCATTGTGCATCTTCAGGACACGCCTCTGAAAGAGCAGAAACAGACGTGCAGATAAGATTTACTCCTTTATTCTAGAGACAACAGAGAAAGAGAGAACAACCCTCATCTGATAGGGAGACACTAAACATCTTAATCTGCAGCCTCACCCCTCTATCCACTGTCTTCTTTGCCTCCATTGAGAAAGTCCCTGTCCTCCTGTTCACCATAGCGTTGCGTAGCTGAAAGATAAAGCACCCAAAGAGGCACATAGAGCGGAGAAGTCGAGGTTGGCTTACTGATCCAGCAGCCTGTATGTGGCTGCTATATTACTGGGAAACAGAGTCATACCTTGATAGATAATTCTTAAGGCTAAAGTGAAATAATAGACACTTTCCTCAATCCAGTAACAAATTAAATCAAAGCATTGTGTCACTTGCAGTCACACAATGTTGCATGTAGACCAAAGTACATCTAGTGTTTAAAATTACTTACAATATATTTGCACTGAAGAAGACTTTTTCTACAGTATTGGTTTTAAAAGTTTTAACACCTACAATATCATCTTTGTCTTCCCACTCCACCTCAGAGAGATCCACGCTGCTATAGTTGGGCTTCCTCCTCTTCTGACCATCCTGATACTGCACAGAGTAACACAATATACACAATTCAATGATCCCTTTTGTGCAATGACTTTCATTTTGAACGGCTTAAACATGTCTGCTACAGTAATCTGGCCTGAAATTTATGAGCTTGATAATAAAGAAATAAATCTATGGAGCAAAGCTCTCACTGTAATCTGTCTTTTGTGTTCAAATGAAAACTTCCTGTATGTTCCTATTTATCAAGCCTTGTTCTGGAGGATTTGCTGCGTAATTATTTAACAAATCGTCTGTGAAATTAACACTGTCAGGTAAATTAAAAATAATTAATATGATTGATAGGAAATCTACGCTCAAACAAGTCAACATCAATGTATTAAAGTGTGTACATGTCAAACTCTGCTACTGTATGTTGTCTGGTCCACAAGAAACAAGAAAGTCAATGACTACAACCACAGCACAGTTTTAGCCACAAAGAGACACTCACAAAAAACCAACACAGACCAACACACACACAGTTGCACAGAGAGGAATAGCACTAACACTGGCACACACAGATCCACTAGCACAGCCATAGCTCCTGAGGAACCAGCGGTCCCTGGGCGAGCGGCTGTGGTCTCTGCCAGCGAGTGTTAAGTTACCTCTGGGAAATCTCAGGCCAGCCAGCCCTATGAATGGCCTTTATCCCTGCATGCATACATCAAAGGAAAAGGTGGGGATTACAGACTATACGAGCCCATTTAGCCTCCTAACCAGATAACACATTTGTCTCTGCGTGCCCTCGTTAAAAGAGGCTTTTAATTCATCATTTCGGTTAAGCATACAATTGCATGGACAAAACAAAACGGAAAAAACAGGGTAAAGTCAGGGAATGCTGTGAGATTGTTCTGTGTATGTAATTACCAAAGGTCTGAGGTCCGGGTGTGTCAGGATATAGCCGTTGTTTGTGATTGCAAATGCGTACCCATGGATTCCTAACTAGAGACACAAAGTGAGATATGTGAGGAAGAAATAATTACAACAAAATGCACATTAATAAATTAATTTATTCAAAGCAAAAGTACAAGAACAGCTGAATGTACCATATGCTTTGGGATGAGCTTCATCAGCTCCTGCAGAGGGATGTCTGTTCCTACGACCCCCAACAGAATACCCTGGTTCTTCTGCATGAAAAGATTCAAAACACACATACAGAACTTTAGATGAAAACTGCATGAATATTAAGTCACTCAGCAGTGGTGGAAAAAGTACTAAGGTCTTTTACGTAAGTAAAAGTACCAATGCAACGTAAAAATGCAAAAGTATTATAAGCAAATGTACTTAAAGTATCAAAAGTAAGATGTACTGATACATTATTTATGACATTTGTAGATTGTTACTGATTAACACTGATTCATCAATGTGCAAGCAGCATTTCACTGTTTCAGATGATCAAGAGGTTGCTAGATACAACTGCAGAGTGCAGATCTAGATGGTCAGAGGTTTCCAACCAACCATAGGGTCATGCCATTACAAAGCGCTTTATAAATCTGTTTTGCCAAAGTTCTGCCACACAAATTTTTATAATCCCCCCCCCCATTCAAACTGTTATTTAACTGAAACCTGGTGGGAGGTGGGAAATCTTTGATTGAATTGCTAACAACATCTGAACCATGGCAAGGAGCTCAAATTAGACAGATTTTTGTTGTAAGGGGTCACAAGCCAAAAATGATTGCCATTCATTTAATCTTTCACAATGCATTGAATTTTTGAAGCTTATTTTATGTTTTTAATGTAAAATCTTCAACTGAAAAGTAATAAGTAAGTAGACCAGTAGAAAGCACAGTTTGTCTTTGAAGTGTAGTGGAGAAAAGTATAAAGTAGGAAAAAAATACTAAAAAGTACAATACAGTTGTAAATATTCTTGTTACTTTCCACCACTATCACTCAGTCACCCACTGACTCACTCTCTCACCGTTTCATTCTTTGTGCTGAAGACAGGCATGGCGACGGTAGTCATCAGACTTGGGCCTGTTTTTTCTTTCAACTAAAAAAAAAGGAATTTCAGTTGAATTTACCTTTTTTAACAGAATAAATCACACAAGAGGGCGTCAGCATGTTCTCTGATCAGGTTTATGGGCATCAGTCAATAGCAAAAACTGCACGGAAATAGAAATACATTTAAGCTACATATACTATATAACAGATTTCAAACTGTTTGACCACTACAGCAAAAATTATATTAAAATAAGTTATTATTCATATTAAACTCAACATCTAAACAATTCAACTAAATCGTGTGTAAACAGTAGACTGTGCACAAAAACAGTTTTGTTTTTTCACCCTGCACAGTTGCCAATTACCAGCCAGGAGAAAGTCTAACTGACATGAAATTCAATTAAAATTCCCAGATAGAAAAGAGAGGCGCGTGAATTATTGAGTGAGGAATGACAGCTTTGACATCTAAGCCAAAGGTGGCAACAAATTACAGTAGGAAACACTAGATCAAGAAAGTCACAGTATTATTTGACACAGATACAACATTAATTACTTGCACAAAAATGTTTAAAAGCATCATCCAAAAGGTTTCCCACATAACCATATAGGACCCTGGTCACAGCCTTTCTGCTGTCAAAAACCTGAACCATGTGAGTCTCACGTGGGACTCAGAGGAGACGAGGTCAGTCAGTAGGATGAAGGCTGACATAATTAAGCACATGAGTGCTGATAAAGTAGGTCTGCTATTCCCTCACCTTGCGAGGCGTCACAGCTGAGTGTGCCTACGTCCAAGTTGTGCGGGTGTGCGTGAGTGTGTGGTTGATGATCATTTGTGTATGTGCATGCATATGAAGCAAACGAGCTGCACGAACTGCAGTGTGTGCTATCTAGCTTGACAAAATGAAGGATGGCGGGTCCTTAAATTCATCACAACACACAATGGAAGTGGAAAGTGGACCCCCCTCCACACACACACACACACACACACACACACACACACACACACACACACACACACACACACACACACACACACACACACACACACACACACTCACAAACACAGGTAAACCCATGGACACCTAACCACCTCCACCTCCACCTCCATCTCTCTCTCTCCCTTTTCTCTGTCTCTCTCCCTCTTTCTTGGTCTCCCCTCCAATGTCAGTTTTATTATGGGCTTTAGGAGATAAAATGCAATGATCCACAGAATGATGAATGGTGTGTCTGAGGCTGAGATACAAGAGCACACACTCCAGAGGACAATCTCCCAACCCTTCTGTAGGTGTGTGTGTGTGTGTGTGTGTGTGTGTGTGTGTGTGTGTGTGTATGCTCATTGTCTCCATACTGGAAAGAAGTACAATAAATACTCCTCTACTGCTTCTGCTCCTCAGAGGGAAAAGTCTCTCTTCACTTTAGCCTTCCCAGGAACTATTCACACATAATGTGAAAAGTAGGTACAATAAGCAGCTATTTAACCTCTGAAGTCACTTCTACTTTACAATGTAACTCAGACTTCCCCCGTGATCCCCTCTCTGATGCTAGCTCAGAACTACTTCTTACAGTCTATCACTTGTAGATATTTACCTTGTGAGCCTGGGACAGCTGGAATGAAAGAAGAGATGCATGAAGATTGAATCATCCAGAGAGCTAAAGCCTTCACATTGTGTATTGACTTTGTGGACACAGATGTACATCAAGGGGAAGATCCATGCACATTAATGAAGCCCATAATGAGAAATCATTCCAGCATTATGAAGAATAATGATGACAAAGCATACACACGTGCAAACTTATTGTACAGTACCGGGATGGACAAAATAACATGAACACAATATAATGTAATGCAATGTCTGGCCTCTATATATACAAGCAGGCAGGCTCACTCATATACAGATGTGCATTGTGAATTAGGACAACTACGGGAAGAGCAGACACTGCTTCAAACTGATCAGTAAATCACTGCAGCATACTTACAGCACTGTCCACGTAGGCTTCAGTCCACACTGTGTCGTGCTCATGGTCAATGACCTTCGGGCGGCTCATGACATGAAGATACCTCATCACGTTCTCCTGAACATCTGCTAAGGTGGAGATCTGACTGAAATATCCTGCAGTTAAACACAACAATCCTAAAATAAGGCACAGCATTCCCTTCTTTCACAATGTGTAGGACTATGTGTATTTTGACCATTTAAAACCACACATGAAAATATGAAAGCTGATGTCCAGTGAAGAAGTGTCAGATCAGTAACTCCTGCATCTAATCAACAAAAAGGCCTGTAGCTGGGATTTTATAAAGTCATGTGTCCAGGTTTCCCCAATGCCCCCCTTTAAAACAATTTGACCAAACATCAAGAAGGTCTCTATTATTTAGTTCACAGTTAACTATTAAATTCTATGTTTTAAAAATTTACTCTGCACACAACCAGGAATAAAAATAGTGAAATTCAGAATTCATTTTATTTATTTTTATTGTCAAATTTAAACATATTGAGTCTAAAAATACTGGAATCAGCAAAATATAGTTGCTTTTAAAAATAAAAGCAGTCATTATGCAGAAAACCCTCTTCCAGAGTGGCATTGATATTATTTCATTGTTATTATTAATGATGCATCGACATGTAAGCATTATTTTACTGTGATAGGCAGGTGGAGACAATTTTAAAGCCCCTGTGTGCAGGATCTCCTTTCTGGCTTTGGTGTCTCCCCCTGGATGATTCAAAAATAACAGAGTAGACAAAGTAACTAGACATTATAAATGTATGTATATAATAATGCAGTAGACGTATAAAGTAGCATAAAAAAGAAATATTCAAGTAAAGTACTGCAAAAATTGTATTTAGGTAAATGTACTTAAGTTACTTTCCACGCCTGCTGATGTCTCTGACATTACTGGACTGTACACAACCAGAGCGACACAGAAGCCATTTGACTTGGTGTCAGCTCCTGCTGTTGCTGACAATGACTCATATTGGACACGTAAGGTTATTTCACAGTGGGGGTGTACGGGGAAGGATGTTTGGGGCTCGTCTCCCAACAATCCCTCTGTGATCTATTTTCCTAGCTGCGACTTTCCCTACCAGAGGGCACTCATCCGGAGCGCTAACACGTGGGAGCCATCAGCAGCGAGCAGCCAAGGGGGAGACACTCTGACAGGAAGAGGGATTAGGGCGGATTGACCTCTGAACCCCCCCAAGTGCCACTTCATTGCCTCTTGGCAGTAAGAGTCGGAGCCAGCGCACACACACGCATGCACACATGTAACATACACATACACAGCCAATCCACACGGATACCCACACATCCTCAACCAATCATTTGACTCCACAGAAACACCACATCAGACGGTATTCGACACACAAAGCTGTCTAGAGAAGTGTTTATCAAAAATTCCCAAACCTTTGTTAGCACAAGCCATCCATTTGAGGTTATCAGCAAATGCAGACTCTCGCCCAATCAGGTAAGGGAATATTCGCACCTGTGCAGAGGACACGTAGATGTCGACAATTTCAAAGATGGAAAGATTAAAAAAACATGCAAAGTGACGTGTCTCCTCAGTACTTTGTCTTCCTGTCCTGATTCAATCTGGCTTTGATGCAAGAAGTCGCTGCATGTTTAAACATCCTCATGAGGAAACAATGAATGTTAAGCTGCTTTTCCAGCTTTCTCTTTTCATTCTTTACCTTTTTCCAGTCCACAACAGCAAGTTGTGTATTTTTTTTCAGCTTGCACTCTCTGCAGTTAAATTCAGTTTATTCTCTTTTGTCTGGGGTTGTGCATGAGGGCATGTTCCAGTGTCCTTTTAAAGAACGCTGTGTGACACTTTGCCAAACCTGCATGGCTCATTGGCTCCAGATGCTTTGCTAAGCATAAAGCATATAGAAAACACTGAATGGCTGCCATATAGCGGCCCTGAGGGTGTATGGGGGTGTGGTGGGGGTTGGGGGCTGTACTCTGCCAAACACGGCCAACACACACATGCTTGATAGGACTGAACAAAAGCCCCTGAGCTGTTGTTTTTATTGCTTTCTGAGAGGCACAGCAGTCCATTTAATTTCAATTGCATTTAGGTTACAAAGGGAGACAAACTCTGCGTCGAGTCCAGGAAGACATTTGGAGAGAGCCGTTGGGACTAAGCTGCTTGTATATATTCTGCCCTTGAAAGCAGTTTATTTTCCATGTTTTATTCCCTGTGGGGGGGGGGTCCTCTGTAATGCATCAACACGTTGAAAAACATCACATTGACATGGATTTTTACATTACAGAGTTATGACTGGTAATGAAGTAAGAAACCAATTCCTCAAAATGTCAAGACAGGAACTCCACTGACATGAAATATTAAAATGTAGATCTACTCTTGCTGGAAGAAAAGTGCAGAGCAAGCACAAAATTCAGAAAAAATAAATGTATACCATTGAAAATTAGGCGCTGTGTGGAACAGATGAGAAAGAGAGACTCACCTTTCTTTCTGGCCAGTTGTACTTCTCAAAAACATCATCATACATTTCAGTTGCCCCGTCGGTCACGAGCATTATGGCCTGACTGCACACACTGCCACGTCCAGTTTGATTAAACTGCAGAAAAAAATAAATAACAAATAGAGTTTCTTCTGTATATGATGATGATGTCTGATATGGCAGCTGTGCAGCCATCAGTCAATAAAATACAGATAATGTCTAAGTAAATAAACCTGAAGAGCGTGGTACACTTTATTCTGATGGCAGAAGATGCATTGCTGTAATTAAGCAGTTTATTGACCTGTAACAGAGTGAATGTGGATAGAATAAAACCTGCTGAGCTACACTGCTCTAAAATCAAAAAGGCCGAGCATCAGGAGGCCTTCAGAACTCACACATACACACGCACACAAGCACACGGACATGTTTTATAAGCCATATTACTACATTTGTTTGCAATGTAATGTAAGAAGTTATGTTATGTCTGACAACTATTTCACCACAGCAGTAGTATTTTTTTGGTGTCTCATAAGTTAATGCCGACGGGGCACTTGTATGTGATGGAATAAATATATATAACACAACACAACATTCCCATTGTCAATTTCTGCCTGATACACTGCTGTCTGACCAGTCGGAAAGGTAAACAACAGGAAAAGGATGAAATGCTTAAACCTGATGTAAAACATTAGAGACAACCACTTTGTGTAGCATTTCTCAAGGCAATTCAAATGATATGCCATCAACTAAAGTTTTGTCTGATGTTAGAAAATCTTAATAGTAAACTATAATTTTCATGTTCAATTACCTGTAGAATCACTAGAAAATCAGCTCTAAAGTAAGATGATCATCCACGTAATTTAAAGTTTATAAAATATGAATAGGTTTGCTGATAATAGACTTTTTCACAGCAGATATTTTGTCTTGCCACTGAAGGAAAGTGTTATTAATAACATAAACAGAGACTCTGTTCTTTTCAAGCTTCCCAGTAAGACATGTGAAAGTGAGCCAACATGGACAGCATGAGGACCCTGACCCTGGAGCAGATAAATGGAATTCAGCCATCATTCATTTGATTATTTACACCTGCGGTTTTACATGTAAAAATCTTCAGTGAAGAAGGGCTATGAAAAAGCCGGGCTGGTATTTGACATCCCTCCTGCTGTCTGTAGGCTGTCCTCGTCCAGCTTAAGATTGGCTGACACTGGAGGGTCAGTGGCTCATCTAATTCACAAGGGCTCTAAAAAGTGGCACATGTGCTTTCCCTCTTTTCTCTCTTCTATTAGCTGGCATCCACCCTGCATCTGTTTCTTTTAATCATTCCTGTTGCTAATTTTAGTTATGTCTACTTTAATAAATTACGTTGTTTTAATATATCTTGTATGTGGACTTCCCTTTTGTCACATTCTCAGAGGAAGAGGAAGATTTTCAGCAAATGAATGAGTGTCAAAAGTCGTTATTGACGATGTTCATGGACACTGCTGATGAGCATTTGTCCTTCAAGCGAAGCCTTTGTTCCAATGTATATTACATCACTTTTTCAGCATTGTAAGTTAAAAAAAGTGTCATTTTGAATATTAATGATAATAGACTCAATAACATGGATTAAGTAATTTATGTAATAAAATGTAATCACTCCTTAGCCCTAGTTGTTTAAGAGGTAAATCAATGATCTTGTTCTAAAAGGAGATGGTTTACATAAATTGAGATGGTAAAAGATTTTACTATATACTCACTCATTTTGTGATTCTTAAGTATCTTCGGCCTGTGAAGGGGATGCTGTACATGTTTGTCTTATTCAGTTTGCCAAGACTGGGTGTAAAAATGGTGCAATGCTCTTCAGGTGTTTCTTTTTGATTTGGCCAATGATAGGCCGTATTCACTGGCCAGCAGTGTAACAATGAATTTCTGTAGTAGGCTACTGGCTACCTGATTACCATATTCATTGCAGGGCTTTAATTAATCTGACAAATGCAGAGGTAAAAGCTGCAGTCCCTCAGCTTCAGTGGAGCAGCCAAAGCTCGCCTGAAAACAGGGAGATAAAAGGAGTGCGGTGTGGCTCCTGGCCTTATCTGCTTTGTGTCCCAATCAGCCACGTTATTAATCATTGACATTAATTAGAGCCATTAATCACGCTTCAGAATAGATGTGTCTGTGTTTGAAGAGCAGAACAGGGATACCACTGGAGCATTTCGACAGGCGACACACCCCCCAAACGCTCAAATATATTTGACTGGAGTGTGCTACTTTTTATGATTAGCAGAGGAACATGCGTCAGTGTTGTACTTGAATACTCTCTGTCACTGAACGTGGCTTGTAAAATGAAAGTTTGCTAAGGTCCTGGTGGAGTTCGTCAATTAAATCAAAACAGAGTGCTTTTGTTGTTGCTGTGCAGATGCACACATTCAATTATTTTTATGTCAAGTCAATCAATAAATTAATCTTTTTTAATGAAACCTCACGAATACTCAAAAGCATGGTCACATAATCAGTTAACAGAAGGATTTAGTTGATCTGATTTGTGATACATTATTTCAGGGGAATATAGATGGGAAGATTTGTGTTTGCACAATACAGCCTCCCTATTAAACCTGACAGTCACAGATGCAGAACGGGCTCATGTAAAGAGCTTTACTATACTGGAACTTACATCATTTAGGATTGTGAACGCTTCGGCCAGAGCTTCACCCAGCAGTCCGATCCCTTTAGCAAACAGCTTGTCCAGATGTTCACGGAAATGCTAACAGATAACGAAAAAAGCGGGAGAGAAAAGTTTTACACATTAATCACACAAATTCGAGCAGATATGGGATGTATATACATTCATCACACGTCAATTTGATCGCGACTCACGTCTTTATTGGTTCTGTCGGCTCGGACCAGCGTGCCATTCAAACAAGGCTCCACATAGTGGATCTCCTGATTATACTGAGGAAATACAAAGAACATGGAAGTAGAATACTTAAAAACTATTTTGTGAAGATAATAGACAGCAAGAGACTAATAGTAGAGAGAAATAGGACAGATAGATGCACAGACAAAGATGCAAACTTGCACAGGCACAAACTAAGGAAAAGGTGAAGGTTTAGTTTAACTGAAACTTACAGCAATGATGTTGAAGAAGTCGTCGTCTCCAAGTGTGTCTAATATGGAGGAGACAGTCTGTCTGGCGATGGTCAGCCTCAGTCCTTTCATGCTTCCACTAACATCGACTAAGATAACAACATCCTTGGGAGACGTTGCTGCCTGAATGTACCTGAGATATGGAGATAAATTACACATTTTGATACCTTGTGTGTTGCAGTAATGAGGAAAGAATAAGAAAAGAAATACTTTCTTTACAAACAATATGATGCATGCAACAAGAGCAGTACATTTTTGTCTGGTATGTAGAGGCTTACCACTTCCTGTTTCTACAGTCAAAGCCAATGACACCATGTTCATCTGGATGCCACTTCACTCCTGGGAAATACAGCCGGAAGTTAGTTAAGACAAAGCACAAGAGCAACACTTCGCAGTGGACAAACACAAGCACACTGAAACATGTGAAATATAACCCTAACACAAGTCCGTCACTTTGAGGTGTAACTGGAACTCATCAGTCGAAGTACTGCACCATGCTGTTATTCAGTGTATACTGTACTGTTTGAGTTGATGTTTTTTTTAAGTTTATTTGAAAGGGACCATGTATACCATGCAATAAACGTAAATGTCAGTACTTGAAATCTGATGCATTATACAGAGATATAGCTAAAAGCTCATTTTCATCCACAGTCCCTGGGCAGGTGAACAAAAATACAACATGCAGATTACATACAACAAATATTTTAAAATACTGTGCGGTATGTATAGTCACAAGATGCATACGGCTGCATGTCTGAAGTTTACTGTAGGTATGAAACCACCGGGAACAGTTAAGACGTTCACAGGGAGGTTCAATGATTCCCTAAATTTAATGGTGTTTAAGTGTAAAGCAGTATTAAATGGAAATACTCAAGTAAATTACGAGCACCTCAAAATTGTACTTAAAGCTGAAGTGAAGGACTTTTACATATAAATGAATGTTCTTTACATTCAAGCCCTCGCCAAATGAATTCACACAAAACTGATTCACCCTTTCACAGCCAGCTAAATCTCTCTGTGTTCGCAGTAACCAAAGTTATTAATCTGGTGTCTATGGCGACATTCCCACAATGGCGCACTGGTAATGATGCATTTTACATCAACCACTAATGATTGGCTTGTCAGAGGTAAAGGAGGGAGCAATCCAGAGCCATGTAGAGCGAGTGAACATTTGTTATGGAGAATTGTTTAATGTTTATTTTGTTTAGTATAATTTTATAGTTTGTGATTATCATAACCCCTTGATGCCAAGGGTTTATGATTTGGCAACATTGTTGTATGCAGTCATGCCAATAAAGTCACTTGAATTAAAACTTGACAGAGATGAAGGAACTCTCTCTCTGTAGTGACGCAGTAGACTACAGCAACTAGGAAAAACCTAAGAAGCATCCAAGAAAAGTTTAAGATGCTCCAGATAAAAATGAAACTCTGTGTTCAGAGGAAGGACTACAGAGAAGCGATGGATAACTGTTGGTGTGGCTTTTCCTCGTTGGAGAATGCTGAGAGAAGAGAAGGGACTGAGGGCAGACACAGATGTCGCGTTACTGTTGAGTAGGCTGTGTAGCTATTAGATTTACTCTTTTCTGATCACGAGCCTGAGGCAAGCTCACCTGTAGGCATACGTCACGACCGTGCATCGACAGTGTTTGTGTAATTACTCCCACTGCCAGAGGAGGAGACAAAAGTTCCGCACTGCAGGTTTAAGTAAACTTTGTTACTTTCACTGCCCATAGTTTGAACCATTTATTGAGGGCTCTGTCTGTATTTATTAATGTTTTCACTCTGTATGAAGCCAAGAACAAGAAGCCAGGATGAATTCAGTGAAGTGGGATTTTCCTTTAACATTTACATGATGAATACATTAGTAAAACAGTGTTGTAAAACACTAGTGAAATCTCTTTTTATGAATTGCTTCTAATACATAACAGTCCATATCTGTATTACAATATCATCAGTTGTATCTTCGCTCCAGCACTGCAGTGAGCCCACCGCCTGTTTCATATCATTGTAACGGTCTGATGACTTCGGTTGGATCCAGCAGCCATGCGCTGTTCCTCAGTACGACTGCGGACCCACTCTGCCAAATTCTGATTAATTGCACTCTGTATATATGCATCCTCTCTGATGGTCTGTAAAATTACAACATTAGCCAAATTACCCTTTTAGTAATTCTAAATCATTTGTTCTGATCTGTTTTTTTCTCCTGCACAGACAGCTGATGGCCCCCTTGAGACAAGCCTTTCTTTTCCCACACGCACACACACACACACACACACACACACGCACGCACACACGCACGCACACGCACGCACGCACGCACGCACGCACACACGCACACGCACACACACACACACACACACACACACACACACACACACACACACACACACACAGTCGTGTTTCTATCACTTCAGAGGACATTACATTGACTTACGTTAATTTCCTGGACTGAGACTGAAACATGCAGACAGACAGACTGATAGAGTAACAGCACTCACCAGGGTACTGCCTGAAGAAACCCTTGGCGCTCCCAAAGTACTGCCAGATTAGTGTTGGGTCTCTTTCAAAATTATCTACGAAGACTTTATTGAGAGCTTCGGACCAGTAAACTCCGTTCACTATGTCGGGATCTGAGGAGGAGGAGGATGTGAGTGAAGACACAGAGAGGGAGGAGAGATAAAGACAAGTAAATTAAAAGATGATACTGGTAATCATCCTGGTCACAATTACCAAGTGCACGGTTGACCTTTGTCCCCTATTGACCCCCCTGAAGGAGATACAATCACTGTGACTAAATCTTCCCCTTCCCTCCTCCTGCTGGACGAGCCTCCTTTTGTGCTGTGAACAGAGAGTTATGGGGAGTCCATTATAGCCAAACAAAAGCATCCCTGGCGCAACACAGGGAGAGGTGACACACTGTTATTTAACAAGAAGCGACTGAACAGCTAGCGTATGACAAACATCTATCCCATCCCCCCTCACTGCACTCTTTCCGGTCTCTTTGAGAGGCCTGCAGTTGCTTTCTCTTCATGTCTGGACTGTTATTGACCTCCCAACTCCACCTCGCCCAGCGTGAGACACTGATGCAGCTTCAGCTTCCATTTCTCACTTTCACCGCTCACTTTTCTCCCTCCTCTTCTCCTCCCTTTTCATCAGCTGACAGTTGGCAAATAACCCTCCCTTAACCCTGCAGTTTGACTGTTTGCATGCCGCAGGCTGAGCCCTCACCTTTGTTGTACATGTTGGTGGGCACCTGCACCACACTGAGGCTCAGGTTGACTGACAGGTTATTGAAGTGGTCGTTGGGCTCCAGGAGGAACTCTCCTCCCAGCTCCACGTTATTGCCCATCTCGTCCACTTCATTAATCAGCACAGCGTTGAAGTACTCATACTGAAGAAAAGAGTGACAAAAGAGTGAGTACAGCAAATATTTAACTGAACTTTCAGTATTTTAGCTCAAAAAATCAACTATAACAACAATGTAGATAGATATGTTTGAATTATGTCTTAAAGTCTTAAAACACTATACTCACATGCCCATATGTATATTTAAAACAGTTAAACAGTTTTTCCTTGCTGTCATCATTCCTCCTGTCAATACTGGCCATCTTAATTGATTTCAAATGAAAGTCCACAGTCCTCATTCAAGTTCAGCCGAAGCTAAGTCTGAAAAGTCTGAATTAGTCAAATCAAGTGAGTGTCTTCCAAAGTTACAGTTGTTTTAGTATAAAATTCTCTTTTTGTGTTTCTCCTGACAGTGCTGCTGTGGACAGATATTATGTAATACAAAATTGGAACCCAGGAGTGATTTTGTCCCCCATCTCTTGCATTGGCATCATGTTAGGAATCAGGAGGAACAATTACAGCATTCAAAAATGTTTAAATGTGCATGAAGGAAAATAAAATGTGAACCCAAGGGGTTAGACAGATCTTCCTCATACTGGTTTGCCTGTCCTCCAAACATTATAATGATCAGAAACACTAAAATCAGATGAAAGAGGAGTAAAAAAGACTGGATAAAGTCAAATAAAGAGTTAAAAAAGGAACAAAAAAATGACAAAATAGGATGTAATTGGTTACCATTAAGAGTCATGGCTTCTCACAATATACAAATATTACATTACATTTTTTTACATTTCAATGATTTGAAAGAGGCTTATTTCTGTTCAGTTAGTGTGAAAAATGTCAAAATGTGAATAAACTGCAGCAGTTGTAATTGTCACTAGTCACTGAGTTCTAAGAAGGATCTTGATAAGCAAAGAGGACTTCATGACTGCCAGTGAAAAGTCTGGCCTGACTAAGTGAAACCCAACAGTCTGTCTGTCCTGTCCTTCACTGCCTGCTGCTGCAGAAGGAAGACTACCTCATCCTGTCTGAGCGGCCTCTCTGTGGCCTCTGGTCCTTTTTGTCTGCACTGAGAGGGAAAGAGAGAGACGGGAGGGAGAGAGAGACGGAGGGAGAGATGGGTGATGGACTCTCCAGCATCACACTCGGGGGAGGCCGTGCGGGCATCACCATCAAGCAGCCCCTGACAGCTCATACCACGCCTGAACAGCTCTCTGACGAGCTGCGGCGGGGCGGAGGGGCAGAGTGGGGCTGCTGAGGGGGAGCAGCAGGGGAGAGAAACGTGCACCCTCAGCAGAACTGATAGTGCTGTAGAGAGGCACGTTAACCACCAGGGTTATTACTGTAGAGCAGGCCATGGGACACTGCAGCTCTCTGAGACGCCCCGCTGACTTTTGCACCACTGCGGTTAGCTGTGGGCCCTACTGCAGAGATCCGCCTTTCATTACAGGCTGCTGGGCATTACTGCATAAACAGACTCCAAGATCTGGACATGGTGGGTCACAGTAAGTTTTGTACTGTACACTCTGTACACTGTCAACGCTTACTGCAGCTGTTAAAACTTGAGACTAATTTGTTCTGAAGCTGCTACTTCCCTGGTGTTATGGGTCACATTGTTCAAGAGGACATGTTCTTTAAGAGTTTAGGAGAGCTGCTTACAGTATTACGTGACAAATAAATACATTCAGCACATGTGAAAACTACACTGTGCTATGAGAAAATCCTTTAGACTGCTACTCTGTAACATCATTTTGTAACAGTGTTGGGGATCACCTTAAAGTGTTAGAATTTTTAGAAACCACCATGAAAGCAGCAGGTAATTTAAAATTCTCTCCCCTTCATTTTTATTTCTCATACGGTAGATATGAAATACACCATAAACAAGGATCTCTAAATTACACCATGATGTTTTCTTTTTGCTTACGTTTCAAATGTTTCGAGGGCAATCACAAAAGCAGAAATGTAGGACTTTAACTTGAAGATTAATGCTAAATGAAAGCTGAATTCTGCTGGTGTGTCTTGTTGTTTATTTATAATGTGAATTTTCATATTTTTGAAGCACTCCTGATTTTCAGAATCTGTTAGAGGCATTATAGGCCCACTTAAATGTTAAAATTTAAAGCACTAAACACTTAACCAAAGAAACATAGTAAATAATGTGTCTGCATTAAGTTTCTGTTGCTGCGTCAGACCTGATCTGCACACCCTTGAACCGCAGACTACATTGGGTCAATGCAAAACACCCCACTGTCCTGACACGAAGCAGCTGAGATAAGAGCAGAAGGCTTATCTCATTGTGGTCAGGGAAATGGTGCGTGAAAAATGTGTGGTGTCAGGGGAGTCGAGATTGGCTAAATGATGCTACAAGGAGATATCATGACATCACATCATTATTGCCGTTTGTATATTGAAATTTCCTTATTATTTTTTATAGCCTTTAAGATGTCTCTGTGATAGGCCCATGCTGTATGTCAATTGCCTGAATAAAAATGTTAAAACAGCTTGAATATTTTAACACTATACAAGATTTTTATTGTGAGAATATATTTCTTTTATCATATAATTTATATAACCACATAAATGGTTGCAATGACACTCTTAAAATGCAATATACAGAGATAGCAAAAATATAAAAAGAAAGCCAATGCAACTATTATAAAAGTAGAGAGTTTATTCAAAATATTATTATTAATAATTATTTAATAGTTAATCAAACCGTGTTTGTGAAAAAAGTATTATAAAGAATTGAATTATTACAGGTGAGCTTTTCCATTTCATATTTAAGTCTTAAGTCTACATATTGTTCAATTTAAGTATTGCTGGTTTGAGAGTAAGAGATGCCAAACCTTGTTTTCTTACAGTAACAGCTCAAATATAATCCAAAAACATGTAGGCCTAATAAAAAAATTCCCAAACATCCACAAATCCCTCAATAAATTGTTATTTTATAACTGCATAGGGGGACACAGTCATAATGTAGATACTGTGTACGTTTTAAAATCTAAGTAGGCTAAGGATTAGGAATAAGAGCAAGGATTATGGGGAAAACAAAACATAAAAAGTCCTTTATTATTATTTAAAAATAGTCGTCGTATTTTTTGTTTGTCTGTTTAAAGGGTTTAAAGGTAAAATCAACATGTATTGTTATGGCTGTGTGAGCAGCAGAGAAACGGGCGCCGAACAAGGTGTCTGAAACGTATTCATATGATGTAAATGCTTCTATTAACTGTAAAGTGCTGCCGTTGTTTCAATGTTTTGTTGCTCGAGTGGGTTTCCAATCTCGAGCCATGAAAGTGAAACAATGCGCCGCGCAAAAGAGTTTCATTTATCTTTGTCCACTGGACAGAGAGAGAGAGAGAGAGAGAGAGAGAGAGAGAGAGAGAAATACTGCATCCCCTCTGCAGAGACTGAGGAAACCCAGTGCGCACTGGAAGTCCGCAATGAGATCCGCTAAGTAATGTCCAGAGCACACAAGCATGTCCTGTGAAATATGATTAAATGTAGAAGAAACGCAGGCCAATGTCTGTATCCCATTTTTTCCTTCTGCTTTAGCCTATATCCACACACATTCCAAAACAGTGTCTTCTGATAAACGTTAAATCAAAAATTTTCACCAAGCATCACAAACTGCAGCACAGCCTTTTATTAATAAAAATGCGACCCCGGAGAAAGATCATGATCACCCTTTCTCTGATACTGTACTGCTATTCGGTTACTGTACTGAACTTGAAGGCGCTGCGGCGGCACAGGCCTGCTTTTGAGATATGATTACACTTAAAAACAGTTCGTGTGAGTTATGAGCCGCAGCCTTCAATATGTGCGGCATTGCTTATCAAAAAAATATTATGTATCAGACCGCTGACAGGACATCAGTGTGAAGGACGATGCCAATGCAATTAAAGACTTTTAGGGCCTATTATCCTTCTCTCACCTTGCAGCCACTCGTCCCCAGCCCAACTAAAATGATTCATTCCGCTCCAACACAATGACACACCACATTTTTAATAATTACGTTCCTCTTTCCTCTTCTTTTGCTTGGGGACAAACCTCACCTGCAGGTCGGGATTATCCTCATGCTGATGGTGCGCTTCTTCTGCTGCCTCCACGAGCCGCTGAGGGGAGGACAAAACGTTGGTTTTTAAAAGCTATTTATCACAACTTAATATGTGTAAAACTATATGTAAACGAACTAAATGTCTAATGCACATTTACATTACAAGCAATACGATAGGCTACTTCCTTGAGTCCATAAATTCACCAAAGTCTTTGCTTCTCTTTTGATTTCTCAAACTTGCTGTTTGCGCATCGCTCTTCCGCACTTTTATTTTCAAGTCTCAATAAATGTCTTTCCATTGAACATGTCCTCGGTCCTCGATCATGTTCCATGTTCCATGATCGAGGAACGAATGCTTTAGATTAATCTGTGAATGTGATCAACAGCATGTCCAGCTTTTGTTTTAAGTCAACATGATATTTTGCCAGAACTGTTTCCCTCCTTGGCAGTCCTTATTTTTAAGGGCAAAAATATGCATAAAATGTAGGACACTACTGTGGAGTGCCGCTGTGAGATGATTGATGGACGCTGGTTGGAGCAGGATTTCATGCCGTGTACCAAAGCAGCGCTAGCTTTTGTAATAACTCTAGTAATATCTTGATTCTGGAAAAAGTGCTTGGCTCTGTGTTTCCAGGGAAATGCACGTGAACTTCACAATCACTCTCGCCTTCGGAGCCAAGCAGGTAATTAGCATCTGCCACATGTGTCAAAATAACTGCTAGGCTATACAATATAAACACAACTTTTTCCCCCGACAGCTGAGCGGTGGTGGCCAAATTCAATTGACCTCATGGTGAGTTCTCACGTAGTCAGCAGTTGTCAAAGAAAAAAAACACCATGAAATAAATATAATGGTTACTGATTTAGGCGAGGGATAGCTACTTTTGCAGGTTTGTACGGAACACCTCGCCTTCAGGGCTTTATTAAGGTCACTACCTCTTTTAAAATCGCTTTTCAATTTAGAGAAACGTGATGACGTCATCAGATTAGGATTTATCACACCTGTGCTGATGTAGGCTTAAATAAAATAATTTCCCCACAAATTTGTACCTTGTTTTGTTCGAACATATTTTTCAAAAACGTCAATTTAACATGTTGATGCTTCTCACGAAATGAAATCAGGTTTATGAAATTGAGCGCTTTTCTATGAGTGTAATTTATAGGCTGAATTGTCCTGAAATGTCGCACACATGGGATCAGGCTGGGGGAGATAAACGTTATCATTTCCCAGCAGTTCCTGCGAGGTGCAGCATTAAAATGGTTACAAGCTCCTCTGCACTGAGGTCACAGACAGGCTGCTGCTCAGGCCTGGACTGTAATAAATTACATGCAAGACCATATTCCTGATGGGCTTTTTACATCAACATTAAGTACAAATTTGATCTTCAAACATTGCACAATAGTTTGCTTTTCCAACTGACTAATCTGCTTAGGGATTAAGGGACTGTACAAAAATAATTCCTGCTGGAGTAGGGAGTAAACCAAGACCCTCCCCATATTTACTTTTCTTTGGAAACATTGCAACACCCTAATATCAAAACTAATATGTTAAAACCATATAAAAAACTAATACATCAAAACCTTAATATGTTAACAAAAACATTGAAGTACAGGGTGATTGCAAAAATTATGGCAAACTCAACAAAATGTTACTTCAACCACAGCCTCAGTGAGTGCTGAGGGGCTGTACCCCTGCAATCATTGTCACCCCACCCCAGATTCCAAATGATAAATAAAATTGAATTAGATGATGAGATGTCAGACTGTCTGTCATGACTAAACCAATCACATGGTGCCTGATAACCAGGCGTGTTTGACACCCAAAGACAGGGCTGCTTTCTCAGGTGTGTGCACCATTAAAAATCAAACTTAAATTGAGTGCCATTGGCTACTACTTAATTTTGATGTAGTAGTTGCCCCAGCTGATAATTAATTAACTTACAGTCCCTCTTTTCCACTAAAACAGAATAAATAAATAAAAATACAGAATAAAATGATCTCTTCCAAACATATTTAATATTTTACCTACCCTGGTGGCCTCTGCTTTTTTCCTGAACACTTCCTCCATCTTCACAGCCAGGTTTTTGACCAGTTTCACACCATCAATTTCTTCTACTCTGACTGACTTTTCAAATTCTTTATATTTCTGAAAACAACCAGAAACAAAAGAGTGGCATTGACACAGAACAAATGTAAACCTTATAATAGCTGCTTGCAGGAAAACTGCAAACTGGTTGATTAACCCATTAGGAGTGCCTTAAATGTCCACTTCCTAAGACAAGAAAAAAACCTTACGATAATCACCATCATCTTTTTCTCTCTCGCTGTGTGTAGGTGTGTGTGTTCTGTGGCATTTCAGAGTGCTATTGTTTCAATGCATCCCATTTCAGAGAGGTGGGGAATTGTTAACCAAGGCTTATAAGCCTTCACAAGTTGGCTGACAAGCTGCATGCAGCCAGTTTCAGATGAACAGATGATAAAACCCTCACTGCAACGCAGAATGATTGATCGTCTTTATCCAGTCTCAGTCATTGGCTGCACATGCTGATTCTTTCTCTCTGATTGGCTAGAGATGGCCATATTGGGGGAGGGTGTCTGTGGGGTGGGCGGTGTGGATCTGAAGGCTATGCATGGTAAGAGGGTAATTGAAATGGAGTCAAAGCACAGGAGAAAGATAATAACGTGTCAAGCTTGGGTGATTCTGGGTAATGAACTACACCTCACATAATGCTGATTCTGCTGGATGCACAGGACCTCCAGTGTTACAGAACAAAGCTCGCCACAGCTCGGAGGAATATAGCATTGCATAATACCACACCTGCCCGACACACACATGTACACGTCAAATAAAAACAAAAACCTGGTCCTCTCACGTTGTCCAGTCAGCCACATCACACACACTTCCAAAAACCTTATCTAAAAATAAACACGAGGCACGCTGGGCTCATAGCACACATTCAAACATTGTATGGACAAGACGCACACAAAATCACACACAGACACACACACACACACACACACACACACACACACACATACACACACACACACACACCAGTACATGAGGCGACAAATTACCTACTGAAAGGAAGAGTGTGGGCTCGCAGTGGAGCAGAACAGTTCATTTCACGCCTGTCCTCCCCGCCTCAACACCCCATGTCCCCAGTCCCTTCTCCTCCTCCCTCACACTCCTCCAGTCATCAAGAGGAGGTGAAGCCCCATCCATCAAAAGCACTGATCATGATTATTGATTAGAGTAATGACCTATGCAGGAGCGAGGCCTGCCCGCCTGCCAGACTGCTGGGAGCCTGAAGAGCCCCGGTGTTTCCCCTCTTTGCAGAAATTGTAGTAAAAATCTGGTAATTCACCATAAATGCATCTAATGATCAGCCTTAATGACCAGCCCCTAACGACCCGTCATCTACCTCACAGCTCACTGCTTTGTGCTGACTGGTTCGGCACTGCTCTCTTCAGACATGCCTCCATGAACAGGAACACAAGCAAAGTGCTTACATACACACAAAAAAAGGAACAGATCTTCAGGGCATATTGCAAATGTTTTTGTACAGAGATGAAATGCATATTTGGTAACAAATGGAAGGATAACGTTTCAGCTTCCACCACACGTTTGAACTTAAATCTTATCTTATATTAAGGAAATGTCACCTCAGAGCAAGGAGGTCCAAGGTTTGGACCCAGGAGCCGCTTTCTATATGCAGTTTGAACGCTCTCCCCATGTTTGCGTGGACTTCCTCTGGTTGTTCCGCTTTCCTCCCACGCTCCAAGACATGCAGCGGTGTTTTTAGGATTAATCCTGCTATTGCCCTTGGCCGAGGCACTGGCCTCAGAACTGGAGTTGGTTCCCGGACGTGGCGCTGTGATAGCCCACAGCTCCTAAAATAGTGAGGATGGGTCAAATGCAGAGGTTAACAAGTATGTGGTATGTATGTAGCAAGTTCATGTGGTAAACTTAACCTACAGTTGAAAAGGTCATACTGTACATGAGTAAAATGGATGCTACGTTCAGTGAGTGACCAGAAAAAGAGAAACCACCATCCACTGTAATGTAGTTCTATGATAAAAAACAACTCAAATGACAAATAAACTCAGTGGTCAGAGAGGCATTGATTCAATTCTTTGGTAAATTGAGGTTTTAGTTTAAATGAGAAATGCATCAATTTGTGTCCAACATTTGTGTACTTCCATATGTAAATGTGATTGAAATCCCTCTCAGTATAGTGCAATTCAATTTAACATGCACCGCAAACAACAGCCTCACAACAAACTGCGTTGTACAACCCCATGATTTAAACCCAGCACTGGTCTTTTCACTGTCTTTACTCAAAATCTAAGACCAAACAAAGCATTATGATCAACCTGACAAGTAAAAAAGTTTTAGTGCTGAGTAGACAGAAACAAGACCTGAGACATTTAAGTTTGCAACCTTCTTAAAACCCTTGCCCTGTGATGGACTGGCGACCTGTTCAGGGTGTACCCCGCCTTTCGCCCTATGCCAGCTGGGATAGGCTCCAGCCCCGCCCCGCGACCCTGTACGCAGGACCTTCTTAAAACGCCTTTTTTCCCCAGTGTGGATATAACCTGAAGTGCTTACAGATGGATATATAGGTGCACATCCCTCATAAGGGTTTAATCTTCAACCCACAAACCTTCTCATGGGTCCATTGTGACAAACTCATGTTATGGCAAAACTTTTGTCAGACCCACATAGTTTCATTTTCAATTCTATTGCAGATCCTACAGTTTCAAAACACATTTAATATGGCTGAATTTAACAGAAGTGTGTATGAATTTTCATGCACCTCAATGATTTCCAGAACATTTACTTTTGACGTAATGACGCAGCCTTAAAGACACGGCGTGCTGGGTTTGAATATTTCACATGGCCTAACTATCATATAGCTTGTACATATGTAAAACTGTCCCAGAGAGTGGAAATTACTTTTCCACATTCAGTGCTTCTTTCATGTGATAATAACTTCATGTGAAAACTCGATATGTTTCTGGCTTGTGCAGTCTGTGTCCATGTTTTTATCACCTAATGCATCTCTTGTGGTTTTTATTCTCTCTTGTTTTGTAAAGTGAAAGTTGTCTTCCTGCTTACCTACCTAAGGGGTAGGGGTTTAATTTAATTTCATCATTGGGATTAAATGCCATAAGACATGAAGGTAAAGTGTCTATAACCACTAATATTACACGCATCTATATATAAATTTAACATGAGACTTAAAAACAGTGACTCAAATGACTCTAGGCCTGTGAATACATAGTCCACCGTTGACGTCAAGTGGTCAGAAAGTTAAATTTATTGCACAGGGTCATCACTCATTCTCTGTTGATTTCACTTGTTCATCATATCAACCCCCCAACACCCACTATCGAACACAACTGCACTCTAATTCAATTTGTCTCCATGTCACATTCATATCCAGAGGTTGAAACTCTTGACTCCAGAGAGTTAACCGGAGAGATGAGATGAGAGGAGAATCAGAGCTGTGGTTAATGGCCCGTATCGAGTACAAACACACACACATGCGCACACAGACACACATACACACACACACACACACACACACACACACACACACACACACACACACACACACACACACACACACACAAACATAGAGAAATATGGAGCTCTTTCTCTGCTAAACACACCTGAGTCTTCTCTAAAATAGCAGGCTCAGCATTCAGCTGAGACACCAAAATGTCTCTGCAGCCATTACACAGGGAACACAGCATTACTGCGTACAGTGTGTGTAACTACATGACCATCAGACAAAGGGAAAATGCCTTTGTGTTCGCACAAGAGTGGCAAATAAGAATACCTTTTGCAGTAGTTGAGATCCAGAATATTTTGCAGAAATGGATTTAATTTCTCCACCAAATGCTGAGGCCCAGAGCTTTACGCTAAAACACAAAAACAGACAAATGACAGTTTATCCCACAGTGTCCTAAATATTATAGAAAAAACAACATAAAAACAAAAATAAATGTAAAAATAAATCGAGATAGACAATTAAATAAATAAATCAAAAGCGCATTTAAGCTATTATGTTTAAATATGCTTTTACAAAAAACACATATGAAACCATTATAATTATATGAGAAGTTTGAGCAGCAGTCATATTTGTAGGTTTAAATCTGTTATCTCTTGTCACCTTCTCCCCAGTGAGTGCTCCCTGTCCTCTGGTCACCCCAGCTGCTTTTAAACACCTTTAAACTCCCCTCAGCTGTCCTGTTTTTATTTCAGCTTTTTTTTTTTTGACACGATCAGTCAAAAGATTATCATCAAGGCCCAGCGTCCCTGACCTTCACTGTCTTGAAAGATGATTGCTTGTACTTTTGATGATCTATACTGCACTTATTGGAGCGTCTTCTATTAAACTTCAAATGACTCTAGCTAAGTGTGACAGCAAAATACTGTACCTGAAATGTAAAATGCTGAATGTGGCCGTCCGACACAAAACATAGATGCTGCTTTAAGAGTGTGTCCTGTTTTAGGGATTGAAAAATTCAGTAAAACTACATTTAGTAAAGTATGTTTTTAAAAAAAAATGAAGTTATGCGCCTTAGTCAAACTGTCTTCACCTACAGAACCAACTTTTTTCAGGCTATGGTATTTATGCACACGTTTCAGAAAGAGTCCCAATGAAATTATTTAATCTAATTTGATTTTTTAAATGTAATATAACAAACATTAGTTTGTGCATAGAGTTTAGAAATATGTAACTCATGTTTACACTCATACAGGAGTGTTAACTAGGGTGAGTTTAACTGTTTGAATCTGCATTCACATCTTAGACGTGTATTCTTGATTTTCCAAGGTCTTGTGTTTAAATTGTCGTAGGTATAACTACAAATCCTGCAGAAAAGATTCCGCAAGTAGAAGGTTTTCTAATTTTAACAAGTCTCCCAATCTTCTGCAATCTGATCTATACATTTTTTTTCGTCATTGGTGTTGCAGACAGTTGGGAATTGTAAGATTATGCCCCGTAAAGGTATGCAGGATTTTGTAAGTTTGTAAAACTAATCAAAAATGACATGTTCTTTATCAATGTGAAATATTATTCATGAAAAAAAAGCTTGAGACAAAAGGTGCCTTTTAAAATAGTCCATGAGATATAAAATGTCTTGCTATTGGCAAAACATACAGGTTACGCTAACTATTTCTGATTTATTAATAACACATATAGTCTAATTATAGTTGGCAATGTATTGATTATATATAATGATAATGCAATAATCAACAAAATAAGACAAACTGTAGTCTGCCTACAGAGGCAGATGTAGTCTTAACCTCTTCGCTGTAGCAGTTTAATCAACATGCTCTATTTAGAATTTGCCCACCTTCTGTGATTTTTATTAACAATGCTGCTTATTTGCTGAAATCATATCTCAACAGTATTGCTCTACAAATAAGTGGTGAGTTAAAACTGTAATATGGCATGTGAACGCAAAGAGAGATCTGTGGTTAAACTAAATTCCACACAGTAGCCAAGACTTACAAGAATGCAGAAGAGATGCATTTAGTATCCCTGTAACTGGAACCTGTTAATCATCTTAAAATGAATTTAAATCTAAAAAAAGTCATTTTAAAAACGCCTCTAGATTTCCAGTCTGTAAAAGATCAACATAGGCAATTAGTTAATTCCGTGTGAAAGTTGCAGAGCTGCTTCTCACTCACACTGACAGAGGGATCCCTTGCTGGGACCCCGCCACCTCCACCACATTCAAGCCGACAAGGATCCAGAGCAGAAGGAGGCTGGTGCTGCACATGTGCGAGAACGGGATCCTCCAGTCCCCCAGCATGTTCAGCTCTGTTTATAAAAAATATCTGTACAGTAAAATCCCGTCCCAGCACCTTGTTGGACTGCTGGACGCTGGTGCACCGTCTCCAGCCGCGGTACTGCCAGCACGTACTCTACTGTATTCAAGCGGAGTGAGAGAGAGAGAGAGAGAGAGAGAGAGGGGGATCACTCTCCAGCCTCCATCCACTGCTACTCTCTCTGTAAAGGAAACCCCATCTCAGCTCCCCGGCTCTCTTCTGCTGCAACAATCACGGAGCTTTATTCCTGGAAAGGACGTGTCGTCTGCCTGTTGGAGGTGAAGTGGCAGAATATGATTCCCGGAGACGAAGAAGGGGTTCCTCCGGTCAGTGTTTAACAGAGAAAAGCAGCGTGCACAGGTGTAGGCTATCGGCCACAGAGCTATCAGAGAAAAGGAAATTCATCTGCAAAATGCTCAAATAATGAACTTTGGCTTTCCTCTGCGACTGACTTCTCCCCTGTCGACTAAAGTTGTTGCGTTTATCGCTGACGCTGCATTATTGTACTGCGCTATATAGACTCCAATCTGCACTCACAAAAACCGTGAAAGCGTGTGTTTGTTGCTGTAACTGAAATGTAACCATGAGGTGTATGACATAATTTCTTTAGAATATGATGGTTAAAATAAGCGCAGACTAAGGGGAGATTTCTGACATAAAATGGCTCTGTAGGTGATAATGAGACTGCAGATGAAGGCTTCCGCAATGCCAGTAGCGCAATAATAAATAAATAAAATAGTTTATGGTGTTAATCCTTTCGATTTGGGAAGATATGTGCACTCAATGGCCACACTGAGTTAAGATATAACAAAACAACCAGAGAGAGAGATACGTGTCAATGAGCAAATATTGGAGCAAAATCTCCTGATAACTTTGTGGCTTTTTCTGTGGTTGACTGGAGTCCAATTATAAATCACTTTGACCAATGACGTCATGCCACTCACCAGCAACTTTTCCACGTGGACCTCAGAGATTATTTCAGGAATTAAAGTGTAGTGAACTCTGGAGCAAGGAAACCCCACCCCTTTTAAGACACAGATCTACTCAGGGCGCCATATTCATCACTGCTTGCTATTAGACCGGCAGCCTCTCTATACTGCTGATTAGGAAGCGATAATGTTGTCAAGGCAGCAGGCGGGTTGATGCACCACCTCTCCACCTCTACACCCCTCCACCACCACCACCACCACCACCCCACCCCCCAGGAACGGTGTTTCGACTTGAGGCTTTTATTAGTTTAGTAATTGCATCGTACATCAAAGTTGTGAGGAGACCTTACTGTCTGGGACGTGCCGATAAGGTGCCTGCATGTTGGGGTGACAGACAATATAATCCAGTCTCCTCTCTCTCAACAACGCCTCCCCGAATGCTTTAATTAACTATCGACGGCGAAGAAAAGCAGTTCTCTGTCACTATACTGAAAAACGACGTCTAGTTTTATTCTCCTAGTTGAAGGCACGACGGTTTCTCAAGTCCTGCTGAAGTGTCCTTGAGCAAGGGATGTGTTTTGCTCGCTTCAGGACTTTGCACCACTGCACCTTTATGCACAGCAGGAGGATGAACAAACCACAGTCTACAATTGATGTAATCTCTTTAATAATGTCACGACCTACACCCACACAGTGCAGTAGGTCAAATAAACACATTAGTAGGGCCATATGCTCCATAAGGAAGTTTAAATTTAGTGCCAGAGTGCGATGGTTTGATTACATGTAGGTACCAGCAAGATTGTGTGGCATCACAACTAGGTTGGAGGCCAATCATGGTTCAATGTGGAATCCTGAAATCTCCAATGCTCACAGCAGAGAATGGACTTCTAAGTGAAGTAGAAGACATCTTGTGTCCTATATGTGTGAAATGAAAAATTGCATTGATTTTTTTTCAAGGAGGGAGAAACTTTGATTTCTTTGGGGAAAAAACATTTCAGACACACTTTAGATGTTAGCTACTCTATAGGTCTTAAAACATGTCTGGAGGGGAATCGTTAAAATTGTCTTCACTTTGGAAGCTACTGGAACCCTTTCAAATGCACTAAAATAAATATTTCTCACAAGCACAAACAGTGCTGCAAATCACTGGTCATGCAGCAATCAAACCATTTTACTCTGGTACTAAATTTATACTTTTAGCAAGAGCATCACTTTGTGTTGAAAAGTGATGGGGACATAGGGGCTCAGTTTAGGGGTGTGAAGAGACACTTAGCTTGTGAGACATCAAAATATGTAATATTAGGTTTTTATTTATGTAAAAGGAAACACAAAATTCTGGTGGCATGTGACATTACTATAACTATAACAGAATATAACGCAGTGCAGCTCTCCGGCATTCTGTGTTGCTTTCAGATCTGTTTCTCCTGTAGATCAACTTTACTTATGTAATATCATCCCTGCTGAGGCAGCACATATGTAGGCATGATTTAGTCTTCACTCCTCTTTTGTCATGTTCAAAGGGAGAGAATGGGAGAAATGGGATACTTGGCCAAAAAGAAACCGTGTCAAGGAGTTGTTAAAGTTACTTATTGGTGCATACATGTTTTTGGGTCATTTTATAATCAGTAGCTTGTTTTTTTTTAGTTTAAGTTCCTTTTTTGGACAATGAACGTTTATTTCTTCTATAATTTAATTGCATTGCATGTTTTCTTAATGTGCAAATAAACCTTTCTAAAGGCATTTCATTTGTTATTTAACTGCAAGCTATATATTCAGAACATTTTTTTAACAAATTATGTTTTACAAAAGTGGTGGGGTACAAAATCTGCCATTTCAAAAAGTGGTGGGAACATGTCCCCAGCGTCCCCACTGTAAATGACACCTATGACTTTTAGTGCATTTGAATGGGGTTCAGCAGCTTCCAAAGTGAGAACAACTTAAAGGATTCCCCAACTGACAAGTTTTAGTACCAGTTAAGAAACCTCTAAATTAAGAATACACATAAGAAATAAATAAAAAAAATCTTAGAATTCTCTCTCATTGAAAAAAATGCAGCTGTTTTTCATTTCAAACATTTAGATCACAAGACAAGATGTCTCCTAAACAGTCCATTCTCAGCATGTCTGCACTTTCAGGTTTTCACAACACACTTTGCGTAATTTCCATACTGGACCATGACTGGCCTCATCAAGCCAGTTGTGATGTCACACATAAACACATGCTGGTGCCTACACATCCTATACTCAGATTTAAAGTAATCTCAGTGAAACGTTCCCCCCTCAGCAGAATTTGAAGCCTTCTAGTGTCAAACTCTGTACTTACACAATTCTGCACAGTGAAGGACAGACATTTCAGTGAAGTTACTATAAGTAAAACACATTCTTGAGTGGAGGTGGCAAAGTTAGCTGCTGAAATTAGTACATGATCAAGGAAGAATGTACACTGGGAGCACTGTTTTATTCACTGTCAGCATTATTACTGTATCGAGCCTCTCAGGCCTTCAGCTGCTCTCCATGGTGCTGAATTTGGTTTGCAGCGCAGTAGCTGTCTGTATGGTTCAAACACATTTAAAGTTGAAGAAACAACCTCAACTTAGGTCAACTTACAAGCTTTATTCTTATTTATCTTTGAACCATACTGCACAGACTTCATCAGGGAGTAGAGTTTGCTTAGTTGTCATGGAGATGAATATGTTGACATGCACGCTCAGTAGCAGTTATTTAATACATAGCAGAAGTTCTTGTTGGCTAAGTGTAACTCTGTGTTTCAACCTTGAAATTGTAGTTTGACAGAACAATTCAGATTGAAGCTACAGCTTTCTTTGTAGAGCCCAGAAAAAATATTTAAATGTGCCACAAAGTTGAAAACTGTTGTAGTAAGCTGATAAAGCTAACCAGTAACATATAAACCTATGAACCTGAAAATGAGCATTCTACAGCACCTTTAAACCTCTAAAAGCATGCTCCTGGAAAAGTTAGTAGACCTTGGCTTCAGACTTCTGAAAACAATGACCGTGAGGAAATATTGGGGTAAATTGACCTCCCAATCATTTGTCATTTCAAATTAATCAAAATTAAAGGCATTGTTCCAGACATAAAACCAGACTGCTGTTGAACTCTCACCCCAAACAGTTGTAATCTCTGTCTTGACTTGATTGGACATAAACCTCTTAGAAGGTTAAACATCGGACACCTGTTGTCATGTAAAGTCCAGGGATTAACTTCCCCTCATGCCCTCAGCAGCAGGGGATAATTCACCTCAGACCACCTACAACAGTCAACTTATCCTTATCCATTGAGCTGTGACTGTAGAAAGATTGCACCTCAGTGTACCATATACAGTATTGTTCATTGCTCTTACACATGTACAGACCTGTTGTCATAGTCAAGTTAAATTGAATGCCTTGATACATTCACATCACCGCTTTCAAGACTCAAAACCTACAGTGGGTTTGATTGAAGAATGAAGCATGCAGCAGCAAAACACTGTAGTTAGTTAGTTCTCACCATCCAGACTTGACCCAAAGCTTCAAACATAACATACACAAAGTTTCACTTTTCAAAGTACCCTTATATCTCTGCTTGTTGTTGGTATCCCATGTGTAACTTTGCATCTGACTCAGTGTTTGGTAACATGTTTAGTAGAGACTTATTTATAGCACGTCACAATGATCCTGAGTCCAGACAGCACATTGCATTGAGTACATAAAAGCTTAACCAGTTACTTCACCATTTGAGGAATACCGGGGTTAAATGGGATCTCACTGCAGGAACATGTCCTTTACTTAAGCAAAAGTCATCTGTCAGACATAAATAGTAAGGGAAGCGCTCAAACAGAAACTAACATTCACACACTGGCAGAACAGCCACCAGGGGTAATTCAGGGTTCAGTATCTTGCCCAAGGACACTTCAACATGCAGCTGGGGAAACTGGGGATTGAACTGCCTATCTTCTGATTAACAGCCAACCCGCTCTACCTCCTGAGCCACAGCTTATTTTTACAATGCATATAGAGTATGCTGTTTGAATCATAACACTACAGAGGATGGACAAAATAATAAACAAGTTTATGTTCTTTCCTATTTTGTAGAGTTGCACCCATGGTATTGCTTTTACATGTAACATTACACTTAATATTGAGGTTTACCAAATGACTCACTAAATCACTGCAGTGCTGCAATGTTTGTGAGGGCTGAATGATTTATAATCAGGTGTAAGCGCTGTGTACTGGATTTGCTATATGATTTGCTTCATTTTAAACACTGCTTGGCTGCCAAACCAAATCATTATTAATTAAAATAAGATAAGTAGTTCCGTGGTACATCAGGATGACTTCATTGAGCTCCAAGATCAGATAAAAGGTGGCAATGATGTCATTAAGTTGTACGATAAAGTAAATCTTTCACGCACACTGATACAGTAAGTGGTCATAGAGTTTATTTTGCTTTTGCACGTGCTTTGTGGACTGGAGTCATAATGTGTAAGTGCCTTTACAATCAAGTAAAAGGTTGGAGGGATCAAGCGTCATCATTTGGAGGAATTACTATTTGTTAAGCCTCTGTCTGGAGGACTTATTCTTAGACTCGGGGGAATTTAATCTCAGCTGTAGCAGTTGAGTTGTGAGATATTGGGACATCTAGAAGCTCCAGGACAACGAAGAACTACCTGACCACTTTTTCAAGCTTTGCATCCATGCAACCATCTGTTTCTTCCCCAAATGCTTCCTCCTACCTGGGCCCCAATGGGGAGCCCCCTCTGTCACGCACTGGTTTCATCATTCTCTCCATCATTATGGCCATTTTCACTGGTCCGGCCATCATACTCAACGCTACAGTGATCATTGTGTCCCTCATGCACAAGCAGCTGAGGCAGCCGCTCAACTACGCTCTGATGAACATGGCTGTGGCTGACCTGGGCACTGCCTTGACTGGAGGGGTGTTGTCTGTGGTAAACAACGCCCAGGGGTACTTCTCCTTGGGAAGAACAGGCTGCGTGATGGAGGGCTTTGCAGTGTCCTTGTGTGGTGAGTGAAAAGAAAGCAGAATGTAGGTTAAGTTGTTCACACGTGTTATCAGAGAATTATGTTACGAGAATATTCTTCTTTTGTAAAATTTTGTGACTTTTGTTGTTTAATCCTGTTATTTTGTAATGACAAACATTTGATAGAAATTCATCAGTGTTTACTTCAATTTTCATCACAGAACAAATTAATTTGCACTTTTCAATTAGCAGTTCCGTCCCTGTTCTCCCATGTGAATCACTTTCCATCATTTATCCGCAGGCATCACCTCTCTGTGCACGGTCGCTCTGATCGCAGTGGAGAGGATGTTTGTTGTATGTAAGCCGTTGGGGCAGATAACCTTCCAAAAGAAGCATGCATTTGGAGGTATTACCTTATCCTGGCTGTGGTCCCTCGCATGGAACTTACCTCCCCTGTTTGGCTGGGGCAGGTATGAGCTGGAGGGTGTCGGGACGTCCTGTGCACCAGACTGGCACAACCGAGAACCTCATAACGTCTCCTACATCCTGTCTTACTTTGCAGTGTGCTTTGCTGCGCCCTTTGCCCTTATCGTGGTATCATACACAAAGCTAATGTGGACATTACACCAGGTGAGCTTTTGAAATTTGGCTTCATGATAGGCAGTAGTGGAAAGTAACTACTAGGGATGTCCAGATCCGATCACAAGATCAGAAATCGGGCCTGATCATGTTGTTTCAGACTCGATCGGAATCAGACGTTACCTCCCGATCAGGACTCGGGTATAAATGTATATATATGTATATGTAGATGTGCTTTGCAAACACTGTGGCACTTTTATTTTTCTATTTGTTTACATGCCTGCCGGGTATTTTAAGTTGTGGTGCTATTTGTTTTTTCATCTTAGACTTTTTTTATATTTACTGTTGCACTAAAGTCCAAAAGTGAAGAATATATGTTATTTATTACTTGATTGTTCAAGCTACCTCACAGAAGTGCTCTGTTTGTTAACAACTTTGAGTTGTTGAATGTTAAAATAAGGTGAATTAAATAAAAAATAAGGAACATCCTGGATCTGTTTTTCACTGTTCTTTATTCTTTTTTAAAGTATTATAGAAGTATCAGATTGGGACTCAGTATTGGTAGTTACTCAAAATCAATCAATGGCAAAAAAACCTGATCGGGACATCCCTAGTAACTACTGTTTTCCATTAACTTTAAGTACAGTACTTACAGGTTGTATAACTTTGAGGCACTTTAAAACTTATATTACCACACTTCACAATGAAGTATTGTACTTTTTCTCCACTACATTTATCTGACAGCTATAGTTATTTGTTACTTTTCACAATAAGATTTTATATCAAAAACCTTTGTTAAATTTATAGCACATTGAAAAAAAGTAGTGTTGTCCAGTATTTCACAAAATGTATTAGAGAAAAGACAAGAAATTAAAAAGAATGCAAATCTGTGCAGCAGAGCTTTGTTTGTTTTTTTCTTTACTTTAAGCATCTTGTGACCCTTTCTACCTTTTATCTATCTTTTAACTCTTTGGAGAGGGCCAGAACCAAGCAGGTTCTTATGTTTGTAGTTATCTGTTATGTAGTTTCTCATTCTTCCCATGACGCATTGTGCATGCAGGAGACATGATGAGAGATTAAGGGTCATGATGTCAACAGTGGTACCCTGCAGTGCATGAGGCGGAAAAAAATAGGTGCAGGTACTCCACATTCACATGTTGGCATTATGTGTGGTCATATAGGCCAATGGAGTGCTAACTATTTGTATTACTGTGTTACAGGTATCAAAGATGGCCTGTGTGGAAGGTGGTGCAGTAGCTAAAGGAGAAATGAAGGTGGCGTCCATGGTGGTCCTGATGGTCCTGACATTTCTGATCAGTTGGTTGCCTTATGCCGGCCTGGCCATGCTTGTGGTCTACAACCCTGATGTGGAGATTCACCCGCTAGTAGGCACGGTGCCAGTTTACCTGGCCAAGAGCAGCACTGTGTACAATCCTCTCATCTACATCTACCTCAACAAACAGGTACTGTGACACCATATACAGATGATGATTTAACTGAGCCAGATGTGATGAGCAAATTTTAGGAAACAGCTTGTTGTGAACCAGATCTGAAATACATTTGTTGTTTTGGGACATCAGCACCATCTAGTGGTAATAATAAACAGTGTAGCTTGTCTCAGGGCAGATATTCAGGACAGGAAAGTGCATTTCTATTGTAATTGGGGATAAAGACACACATTTCAATGTAATAATAACTGCTTGTATTTTCTTGTAAATATTATCAATTTAATAGATACATTTTACCTACAAGATTTTTTAAGCTTTCCCTATAACTATAGAATTTCTTTATTCAGTGTTTTTACAAACGAAAAACAAAAATAGTGTATGTACATGACTGTCTTAGAAAACATTTGAGTCATCTGAACACTTTACCCCCATTTAGCATTTATAAGTACTATATAAACATTTAATAAATAGTGTATAACACAATATAATGTAGTTAAGTGAGGACATTTGTGCTAATTAATGTTTGTCAACAATTATAACTTATCCTACAAACACATATTTCATATAAGATCTGTGTTACAACATTATTAATTTGGCTTTTCCCCCTATTTATTAAATGTTTATTATGTGATGTGTTAAATGATAAATTGAGGGAGATTATTACATTACTATTATTATTTATTTGGCAACATCTGCCAAATAATTATTGTTAAACAGTTTTATCTTTATTTCTATATTACACATACAATTTAAAGAATCTGTATTTATGTTTGAGCGCACGTTGTTCTAGCTTCTGAATGATGTCTGAATGTTTGTTAATAAATGAACAAAAGAGACAGTGTACTTTGTCTTGGCTGAACTTTTCTGGCTCATTTTTTCTACAGTTTCGTAAATACACAGTGCCCTTCCTGCTGTGTTGGAAAGAGCTCTCAGTGGATGAAGAGGCATCAGAGACGACAAATCTGGAGAGTTCAACCAACAAAGTGTCTCCTGCCTGAAATTTACACACACCTGCAACTAGCCATTAAAAATATGTTATTTTGAAATGTGTATTATTGAGTTTACACATCCTTTTCATCACCGACTATACAGATGTCAGTGAAACTATGACTACAGTGTTTGAATGTTTGTGGTAGAAACAGTGTCCAGTTCCTGTCCTCTAAAAAGTGCAGAATCCAAATAAATGAGAACAACAATTCAGTATAAGTTTATTCCATGATGATCAATAGAAAATAAAATATCAGTATCGATTCAATTAAAGTCAAGGCCAAAATAAAATGAAAAATACAAAAAAATGTATTGATACAAAACCTAGAAGGTTATAGTAAAGCATTTGCTACTAAGAGAAATGATGTTTACCGAATAAAAACATTAAGGAGCAAATATCAAGACTTTCAAGTAGAGAACATTACCATGGGTCTTTCCATACTTTTGTACATATTTTACATTATCTTCTATTTTAATACAGCTTTCAGAACATTAATAGTTGTAATAGGAATTATAATCATAACAATATGAAGAAAACTAATAGAAACGTTCAAATGAATATGTGATTCTCTGTAAACTGGTACTTTACCATTTAATTTTTTCCCTACAGAGAACAGAGAAACAGTGCACCTTGAAAATATTTTTTGATACTCTTTCATTCCCAGCATTGTAAGGTGAGGTGTAAATGACAAATATAGATTCCACTAAACCATACACACAGTCACAAAAAGTACAAAATTGTCTCACCTTAATACACAAATTTGTTTAGAAAAAGGAGAAACAAAAGCACTATACAGTTACTTGTGCAAAGACAAACAGCTATGTGCTAATATTTAAATACCATTGGTATAGACTGAACCAAATCATTATTTTCTTTTTTCAGGAATCCCTGACATGAGGTAAAAGTAAGTTCTTTTCATCTTTAGTTTAACACAACTTTGAAAAGTGTTTACAAAATAATGCATATCTTCAGTTCATCAGTACTGTAATTGCTACGAATAGTACAATGTGCCTGTTATGTGCATTGGTCCTTTTATATGATAGTCATCAACAAAAGGACTAGAACACATGTTTTTTACTCACAAACAATTCAAAGAGCCCTTTCAATGTGCACACAAAATGGAAAACCTACATTTTCATGACAGTATTCGGTTGAATTAGAGTACAGTACGCACTCGCCTACAAATCAAACACTCATGAACAACAGATCACATTAATCCCCAAATATCCTTGGTGCTAATTCAAACTCTCTATGGTAATGCCTGAAAGAGCCCACTTGAGTTTATTTAGTCCAGTATCTCTATTGTAATAGATAAATAAATGACAATTGAGAAAAAAGAAAAAGATATTTTGTTGTCTTATATTCCAACTTGTGGGCTTCTGTTGCTCCTTCTATGCATCCAGGGTAAGGTTTCCCTCCTATTAGGTAGGTTCAATCCTATCTAATCTCTTTCAAAGACTCTGTGACACTGTGACAGACAGGTAAGTTGAGACAATGATATGTTGTCACTGTTGCCTAACGAGGTATACTGTATGCAGGAACCGGGCAGGCTGAGAGAGAAAGGGGCCGGGGGTTAGTATTGCTTAGCCTCTCTCCAGCATCCTGACACCAGGACACCCTCTGTCCTTCTACAACACACGTTGGACTGTTTCTGACCTTTGGATGTGTGCATGTGTCTCCTGCCACCACAGGCTCCGAGGCCTCACACACTGCATGAAGGCTAAGATGTGATTGCCAAGATTCAGTACAAAGGTTTAATGGAATTACACCATGATCGACAAAGAGCATGTCATGGAAAATCCCAGCACAAGCTATGAGAAATATTAATTTATCCCTGTTATTACCATATATCGTTTTTCTTTCTTTCAGCAGCAAAAAAGGCATTTCAGTAGGGGCTGACGAAACCTAGGTTTGACTCTTAAACCAACTAAAAAGCAGCATTGTTAATGCACTATGCATCTTAAATTCTTGTGCATGCCCTGCACAAAATATGCAAACAAATGTGTTCATCACATCTGTATAAAATTTCAGCACTGGATCCTGGAGGCTTGCCTTCTAAAAATGCTCCTTTAAAGGGGGCTTAACCTTATGCAACCGGTGTTGGTTTGATGAAATAACACACATACTCCTACGCTAAGAAATCAAAGCCATTTGCATATCTTGTGCAGTAGTGTTGTCACACAAGCAGAACCTCTTAAAAATGCTGTTTTCATAGGCAAAATAAAGGGTGCATATTAGCAAAATAAATAAATAAAAGGCAAATAAATATCAGAATATTTTACCTAATAAAATAATGCAAGTCTGCTTTTGATATCATAACAGGAGTCACAAGGGTCCATATTGCTGATCTTTTAAATGATACATAATTACAAAATATAGAATATCTCTTTACAAAGTTTCTTTTGTTATATTATACATTTTACAGCATATCAACTATGAAATATTAATCAGGCTATTCTAAAATTTTAAAATAACCTGCCTGCTAGTGCATTTATAACAAAATGCGTTTGTCGCTTCAAAAGTACATATCTCAAGTTGAATGATGCTATGAGTAGGACAGTAGTTCCTGCATAATCTGGTAACTCTACCGGTGCTCTTCACTTTTTGACTCAGCTGTAGCGATCATGAAACGGTCTGTTCTAACAACAAAGGGATCAAGTTATAGTAACAAGTACGGGAGGAGATATGCCTTTCTATGCTTGCATTGAAAACTTGCATGATATGCCAAACCTTAATAAAGTGACCGAGGTAATGACATCGTACATCTGATTGTCATCAACCTTAGAGACCCGCCCTACAGAGTGTCTCACACCTTTGCCAACTGGTCCATCTTTCATAGGCATCAATGTCCTCCTCTCTGATTGGCTGCAGGCTGAACCTGTATGTCACCTCCAGGACAAAGCTTTTGACAGGAGGGTGCGGTTAGTCCCTCTGTGCTCAGCATGGATGGTATCTGGCACTATGCCGTGACTTCCTTTGCTGGCAGGTGGAGAACAATAAAATGAACGGGACTAATGTGTCTCTCTTCTATATGCCTTTTCTCTTCAATGTAAAAGGCACTTCTTTTGGTCAAAGCCAACAGATGCATTTCTTTTTTTTATTTTCACCAATTTGGTCTGACATGGGTCTAAATTGCAGATTCTCTCCAGCCACTGCTATAAAGTTGTGATACAGATCATCTCGTCTGCCAGGTCCTCCTCATAAGTAGCTCTCGGTTCTGTCTCTGGCTCCTCGTCACTGTAGCTGGCTGCATTGTCCTGCAGTTCATAGTCCCTTGGAGTCAGAATGGGGAACACGTTGACCCCATTGACGCTCGGCGCCATCCCTCCATTGAGCAGATGACTAGCTGCACTCTCCATCTCATCTATTGTCATCTCACATGCATCTGCTATCTCGTGCTTTGTGGCAGCGACAAACTTGGGGTCCTTGGCATATCTCCCAAGCCCTTCTGATATCAAAACCTGCTCGACAGAATGAGAGGGAAAAAAATGTTACTGAGGATTTTTTTTTTGCAGTCTTGTTTTACTTATCTTGCTTGTCCTATTTTGTTTTGCAGCATAACTCTGCCTGTCAGGATAACTGTGCCTGTGAGTAAGTATTTGGTCAGGCACACCTCCATTCTCCCTACATCTAGATCAAGACTTAAACTCACCGCTTCCACAAGGCTGGTGGCGCTGCCTCTCTTCTGGTGGTACTGGTTATGGTACTCAGGTGGCACCTGCAGGTGGACAGGTGAGTACATCCTATGGGAGAACTCGGGATCGTCTGTGTACCAGGAGCTCTTCCGCACCGACACTTGGCTGCTAGCAGCACTCTCCCTGTGTGGGTGGTCCACACGGATGAGAGGAGTGTAGTATGGTGACTGGTCTTTACTGGCCGGGGTGGCAGGGGGAGTGGCCCAGGAGCGGGTGGAGCGAGTCGGGGAGAGGCGGTGGGCTCTGCTGGAGTCCAGACCTGCTACAGCCATAACCTGATGGGCCAGGAGAGACACATGATACAAACACAGGCAGTTGTAGTACTGTCAAGTTGTGCTAGTATTCTACTACTAACTACAACCACTATTTCTACTGCAGGAGGATGTGCACCATCTGCCTTGCTTCATCAAATATACATATTTTAAAGGAAATCTGATATGTTCAATTTAGAGAATGAAGGGGTTAGTGCAATCATTTTTAATGTCCATAATGTAATGCAGTGTTTAAAAGTGAGCAAACATTCCATGTGAGACATGTGCCTGTGTTACCTGGTGCTGCATAAGATGCAGTGGAAGAGCAGTACGCTGATGTGGAAGCTCGTCCTGGCTACTTTGTCTGCGTAGACACTCAAAGTTGAAGGATGGCCTCCTGTTACCTGAGCAAATCAGGAGGGGACCAGTGAGTGAACTCATGCAGGAAACATTCACAGCATGCAAATTTGCAAACACTCAAGGAATATAAAACAGGGTGAGTGGATAAATCATACAGTGAGTGTTAAATGTATTGGTATGAGTGCATTCAGCAGAGTGACTCTTTGATGACAAAGACAGCTATTTTATGACTTCTTCTTCTAGTGAACTACATAATGCAATATAGTTGGTGTATAGTTAGCCTAAAGCATTATGTTTTTTTATTGCTTTCAAATTAATTAATTAATCAGCCATCTTGACAGCTTGATCAGTATAGTTATGCTGAGAATGATGTACAATAACCAACAAAACCACCTGCAGAGGAGCCAAATTCATATTTAACAGTGGAATACTGTTGATATTTCATCATATTTGCTGATAATTCAATTGTATATATATATTTGTGTGTAACTGTTTATGCTGTGTGGACAGATAAGACGCAAACACATGCCAGTTTATTGTTTCCTACAATGTTCTCATATAATGTCTTCAGCAAGATGTTAGTTTATTTGAAATTGATGCAATGTATTACCTGGAAAATTGTATGTAGATTTGTATAAGGTCAATGTGTAACACATGCTGCGGGATACAAGAGGGTAAGGTACCTTGAGGCGTGGCAGGAAGCAGCCGTCTCTTTGGTGACCTCCGTGAGTCGCGGTAGAGAGGCTGCTCATCATCATCATAGTAACTGTCAGGGTGGTGGTAACCTTTGGGAGTCTCATATTCTGTGTCACTGTTCTGGTACCTGTCAACACATAGAATAAAAAGCATGTTGGAAAGCAACGGTTTGGCACACACTATCCCCAAACTTTCATTTTGATTACATTTCTGGTTCTTTATACATGTTTATACATGTTCTCTTTTCTAACTATGCATAAGATTTCTGCATAAACTGAAAAGGCAGTCAGAAAGAGTAATACCTGTCCCCTGACAGCATACTGTCGTCTTCATAAAACTCTTCTCCACTGTAATACTCCCCAGAGAGGCGGTCTTCATCGAACTCTTCCTCCCTGCGGATGGTGGGGTGGCGTCCATCAACTCCGTGGGACCTGACGAGAGGTCAGGGCACAGAGGTCAGAGCGTGCACACTGCTGATGTTCTGGGGGGTTACTAGAATAAGGCCATGCACTGCCATGCAGACACAAGCCTCCAGGGGGCAGCAATGCAACTGACCACCCTGATATATATTTACCACAGTCGAACCAAGACAACAGGCAGTTTCAGGCTGAAGAACATAACTTTGTCATCTAAATATCTCATCCACTTCCTCCCATCGTTTTGTCCTTTATTAGATAGTTTAAAAACACATTTCTCTTTTGGTTAGGAATTGTGGAGTGAATTAAGTGTAGGACTCTTGGGGGGTGGGGGGCAAAAATCAGGACTAGTGGTGACTAGCAGTGCAGTTTCTTGTACACACCCTTGTTTTTCGAGCATCTGGGACCTTCTTCAAAGCAAGCACGTCACTTTGACACATGCATAAATCAGGGCAACTCTAAGCGATATGCTGGCCAACAATTAAATTATTTCTCCTTTTAATTCAAAGCACTGACCAAACTGCATCAACAGTGGTAGATGATAACCAGATATATGACTGGCCAGCATATAGCACATAACACTGACTTAGCAAGGATGCAACCATTCACTGATCCAAAACCATAATAAACAATAAAGTCCTTCTTTTGCTGTTGAGACAAATTGCTGGAGCCAAACCTAGAAAATCAACATACCTAACATAGGTCTCATAGTAGCGCCTTCTGTCCAAGAAAGCAGAGGGATGGTTGAGAGAAAGCATTTTGGTTAGGAAGGAGAAAGGGAGAGAACACAGAGAAAAGGGCGGAGAAAGTTTGACATATATATCATACAGTATATGAATCATATACAGCATTCTCATATATATGTATGAGGAGGAGAGAGCATGATGGCGGACGTCGACTACGGTGTTGGTTGACAATTTCATTTTCTATTCTTAAGATAAGAACCAAACTAAAAATCATTTCTCTTTTGCAGAGTGGCAGTAATGAAATTGTCCCCCAAACTTATTGGGTACTAAAGAAAAACAGGCCCAATACTGGAGCTGCTGACTAAACAGAGCATGGAAAATCAGGAGATATGTGTACAATTGTTCACTTATGAAATTAGCTGTCAGCACGAGAATGGGCTTGTGATTCATTATGGAGTGAAGGGTTTACAATATAGGTTTGTGAAATGGGAAGGTTTGATAAGAAGCTCGGTCTTCCCAGTGGAAACAAAATACGTATGCAACAGATAATGTCCACAGGTCTTCTTGTTGCAGCAAGCACCCAAGGTATATAAATTAATACCAGTGGCTTTTAAATTGCCTCATTCATGTGCTGAGGGAACAACATAAGATAGCTGCATGAAAGGAGAACAGCGAAACAAAAATACATTCAGAAACTTCTGCAATTGTTTTTTTATCTATCCATTAAAGTTTTAGCCTTCAGCACTTAAGGGGAAATCCATAATCCATATATATATATACTGTGAAATGTTTACACCTGCTGTCAGATGTTATTATTGTGTGATATTCTATGAGCTATTTTGTGTATTAGGTATTTTAAGTCTTAAATAGGAAAGACACAACCAACTAGGGCAGGACATTAATTCAAAATATTAATGTCTCCATATATGTATTTTGAAATCCATACGAGCAAAAAAAATCGGACCAAAATATGTCACAGCATCTTAAAAAGTTCTATTTTTTTTTTGAAAATTACGCACAGCTTTAGATAACATGATTGATATGATATAATAACAGCAAATATGAAGCTACCACCTGCAGCCAGTTAGCTTAGCTTAGTGTAAAGACTGGAAATGGGGAAATATTTTAAAAAATTATATCAAGCTAATCTAACTATTCACTGACTGTCAGAAAGAATATTTCCCAAAATGTCTGAATAATTTGACTAATAGGTCAAACTGAATGGTCTCTAGGTTTAATGAAACTTGAACATCTTCAAAAAGTTCCAATTTTAACTTGGTATGGATTGTATTTCAAAAATAGAAGGGATTTTCTACAGTCATCATTGTCTCATGGGTGTGTTGAAAATTTCATGATGTGATGTGACTTTATAAGCTTAGTTCACATGTTATCTCTACATTTGGTAAGTTCAGCAACAAGAACGCAACTCCAAGCAAAATGGGCCCAGAGACAAAGGGTATATTTGCTCACATGTCTTACTCTACATCTGTTGTTCAAACTATTTCAAAAGGCCAATGATCAGAGTGTGGATACCTTTGACCCTGGGGTGTCCGAGGCTTGTCGTAGTCATAGTAGGCACTGCGAAGACCTGGGTAGCCATTGGGAGGTGCATGCTCATAGTAACGATGGTGTCCTCCGTTGGGCAGACTGGACACGTTGGCATTGTTGAGGTTGATGTTGGTGGATTTGGGAGACTTGCCATAGGAGTTGTGGTGGCGGTTGTGATGGTGGTGGTGGTGGTGATGGTGGTGGTTGGGGTGGGACATTGCATTGGCTCGAGATAGGCGTCCCACCGGCTGTTCCATGTGGGCGTAGTGAGGTGGAGGCTGCACCTGTAGAGGTCGCTGTGTGGCGTTGGTCTGATGCCCGTTGGATCGCCGATGACCGCCGTTCATGAGATGGTTACCGAAGAGCCCACCGTTACGCTGTGAAGGAACGCTCAAAGTAAAACCACCAGGGCTTCTCACAGAGCAGCAGAACAAATGTGCTATTGATGTTAAGGCTGATTTTCTTTTCAGAAATTGTATGAGCAAAAAGAAGTTCAGAAGCTGGGTTCATGGCACATGACATGAGCAAAATGAATGCACTGTTTGCAGTTTCTTGGAATTGAAATGGAGGAAAACAAAGAAAGCCAAAATAATCCAAATAAACAAAAGGCTACATATTGTAGCAATATAAATTAGAGTAGACAGTACATCTATTTCATATTTTGTTCATTTCCTTATATTTTATGTGCATTACCATGAAAAACACCAAAAAGTACAATATGTTTCACAATGTGCTTTACTAGCACTATATTTATATTTAGCTACAAACATTCCTCCTGTCATGTAAAATTAAATCAATTTACCCTATAAATTTCCTCGTCTTCCTCTGGAATAAAGTCTACTAGCTCGTCATCTTGCAGATCACATGATATCGCTCGGCGAATTTCGGGCCCAATATCATGCAGGGTGCGGAGGCCAGCCTGTAACCATGACAATGAGAGGACTAAACGCTTCAGCGGGGGACTTTCATCTTTCAACTCACAGTACCAAATCTGACATCATCCAGCCACAACCACCACACATACTGGGCATACACACGCCTGCGCTGGAATATGCAACACCTGACATTTACAGTACTGACAGACTGTGAGAGATGACACAGACAGACAAATGTGCTCTCCTGAATGCCACCTGCTGTGAGTATTACTGAAACGTCTGACCACCCAGCTGTGCTTTGTCTAACACATGCTGGAGTGAGTGCAATACCCTAACCCTTCCCTTTGGAGGTATAAGTAACAACATTAGCACAAAATACAGAAAAAATGTCATTATAAATTAACTAAAAGCTGGTCATGTTACCTACAGTGATATATGGGGATATATTATAGCCATATATCGTACATTATAAGGTGACAGAAATGGCAACATGCTTTGCATGTGATTTTCATGGGTTGATGAGTGAACTGTGATGCACAGAAAACACATGGAATGGTGGCTGAGACAATGACACACGCTTAACATCAACATCTATGATATATGCGGAGACGCGAACAACAAATTCACACACTGAACACATATAAATCACAGTAACAGATTCATACTGTACACCAACATCATGAACGTCCTGCTGGATCATAAACCATAACATTAGCACACGTAATGATATTTGAATGAAATGCACAAAGACACATTTTACACACTCGACTCAACACAATTACAGTTCTCATATTTCAAACAATCTCTCTCTCCTCTCTCTCTCGTAAATAATACACAAACACTGGGAGACTCACCTGTAAAGCGATAGCTGTGCTGTTCTGGGAGGGGTGAGCACCCACCAGGCCTTCCTCTTTACGTTTCTTGAATTTCCTAAAGTAGTCCTGTATCAGGAAAGTGGCATAGAACTTCCCCACGGTTACCTCATCATCTGAGTGAACAGACCACACAAATGCTTCCTGTGTCAGCAGCTCACTACACACAGTACGCTGGGAGAGAGAAGGAGAGACTCTTCTCCTCCCTCGTCCATTCTCCTTAAAATTGTGGGTCCATCACCTTAGAACTGCAGACAAGTGAGGCACTCACTCACTGATTTAACCCCAATCAACCAAAACTATTTATATTCAAATTATATACATCCATCTTGATGGTGTATATACTGTACCTCAATCTGCACCACCTGAGATCCTTTGCTGTTTCAAAAAGAACAAAAAATCAAATATTTGCTGCAAAATCTTTGTTTTGTGTTTGTGAACTTTTACATCCGAAGGGCTACCGATGATAAAAGTGAGATCTTCTACATTATGTGTATTTAGTTGTAAATGTGACCCATTAAAGCTGTGAGTAATTACTACTGTAACTTCTCTGCCCCTTTTTTCTTAATGTTGCGCTACTGATGAAGTGGACACTGTGAGCAGAATAATGATCCAATAGACTACAAATAAACATACAGTACGATTAAAAAATGCTGCTACTTTTGGTGTATTATTAGCATTTACATACAAGCTGCAAATAGAGATATAAAAATTAACATTTTTAATTCAATTTAAATTTAAACTGACATTAATTTACCTTTGACACTTTTTTAAATGTGTTAAAAATGTTTCACATATTTTACTGGGAGGCAGGAGGGTGTGTAAACCAAATTATTTTTGTGTTTATACTTAAGTTACTTCTTCAGCACATGCAAGCAAGCAGATCTACAGTATGCATCATAAATGTATACTATGTGTATCATCTAGTATGTTTGTGTAAAATTCACCTGTTTGTGCTCATATATGCTTTTTTGATGATGTGTGTGCTAGCAAGTCAATTTTATACTTTGTCAGGGCATGTTCTTGGATGCATGTATGTTATATCTTTTAGGACTTTGAAGAGTGTGTGAGAATCATTCTGAAGCAGGGGTCTGAATCACTTTGAACAAGCACGCTGGGGACAGAGATCGGAGAGAGAGGCAACACTAGTTCCATGCCACCACCCTAAAACAGAACTGCTTCAGAATATTCTGAAGTGCCTCAGAGTTTTGGATACAGAGATATAACAGTGTGAGAAGAATAAGCTGTGGGAGCTCAAGCAGTGAGAAAAGGACAGAGTTTAGAACAATGGAGACAGGTGGAGAAATAGAGAAAGGAGAGAGATTAGTGAGAAAGACAGAGCATGCACTTGCACAGTGGTCTACAAGGCCATGCAAGCCCAAAGCCCAGCAGACAGTCAGTAGCCTCCATCAGCATCCAGGGCAGGAGGGAGGAGTGTGGATCAAACACACATGGATAAGAAACATGAACAGAGAAGAAACAGCACGATACAGCTTTACTTGTGTGTTAGAATGTATGTGTGAGTGAGATTTTATTTAAAGACGAGGACATAGATATGAAAAAGCAGTTTGGAGCTTTCTACAATTTTATGCAAACAGCAAATGGCCAGCATATGGTGTGTGTTTGTGTGTGTGTGTGTGTGTGTGTGACTTGGTGCAAGCTGCTCTAGTTTAATTTGTGTGTCAAACTATAACAGAAGGACTAGGATGTGTGTGTGATTTCATTGACAGACACTGCCGATTTCACTAACCACCAGCAGGGGGCACCACTTGATCCAGCAGTTTCATGCTGGTTCTCTTCCAGATTTTCTTGATGACAGCTCGCAGCTCTTCGTTGGCCTGCTCCAAATTACCTGCACCACAGGGAAACAAACACCCCTGAGACACCAGCACTTCAGTTCCCAGCCATTTTAAATCTACGCAAGCTCGTAATTTCAGGCAGTGAATGCATCAGCAGAGTATGGTATGTTTTCAAGGAACATCGCAGGATTGTGCGACTTCTTTTTCGCTGGTACCTTCTGTTTTTATCTTCAGAGCAGTGCGCACCAGTGCAAACAAGGTGGCGTTAAACATCACTGTGCCGTCGCTGTTCAGAGGCATGTTCATGGCTACCAGCCTCTGAAAGAAGAGAGCAGACAGAGGCCTTTAACGTTTTAGAACAGACCAGCTGAATTATCAGTATTTCTGTGCATTTTGGAAATTAGATAATAAAAGAAGGGTGGGGAAGATACCTTGCAAGCGACTCTGTGAGGGCACAGTTTGCCAAAGCCGAGGGGAGGCTGGATACGACGAAGTAGTGTCACAACATCCAGGTGTTTAATTCTGCCCCTGTGTGAGAAACAAAACAGACGGCAGATGTTAACTGTCAGTGTACTCTCAAACGGAGATGAATGACTCCACAGAAGCACACTTTTGGATACTGTAGGTAAAACACATACTTTGCCTCTGGGTCGTACTCCGACCAAATTCTCTTGAATTCATCAAGGTGGTGTGGACCAAGAATGGACCAATCACGTGTTAGATAGTCAAAGTTGTCCATGATGACGGCCACAAATAAATTGATAATCTGGATGGGAAAGATTATATTGATGGCACATTATTTTATTATTGAGAAGTGGCCAATATCATATAACCACTTTGTTTAGTCCTCAAATTATTGGGAGCCATGCTGTTTGCACAATATAGAGTTTCATGGGCCTCGGATGTACGTCAGTAAACATATGGAGACAGAGTTTACAAAAAAATAATGTAGGAATGAATATAGCATAACAATTTTAAATCTTAATCTTTCATTTTTGTGTGTACCAAAAAGGCGCAGAGCATGTAGAAGGTGATGAAGTAAACTATTGCAAATCCACTGCCACACGTCATCTCCTCCCCAGGGTTGTAGTCGGACTCTGGGTCACACAGTTTCCCTGGCATACAGGCCAACATGATCTCCTGCCATGCCTCTCCAGTGGCACATCTGGGGAACAGACAGTCAGGATGGATACAAATGGATCACTCAGCAACCCAGAAATGCACAAACTAAAAAGAAAAATATTAAAAAATACAGTGAATCAGTTTCTTGGCCCTCAAAATCCTACACACCTGAAGAGTAGGAGCACAGCCTGAGGGAAGGTCTGGAAGTTGTTGTTTCTGTTGATGTGTGTGCCGTCCACCATGGCAACCTTTCCAAACACCTGAAGAAGAAATATTGCCCACATCATTTAACTGCAACCTTCCCAACTCGGGTAAGAGAGTGGGAATATACTTGTGTCACATTTGTTCACCGACCTGCATGCCAATGACAGCGTAGATGAAGAACAACATGGCTATCAGAAGAGCAACATATGGCAGAGCCTTCAGGCAAAAGAAAGGAAAGAAAGTAGAATTAACGATTAATATGCATGACTTTAATATTTTCCTTAGTCACTGATCAGATAATTGTACTGTGCCTCACCTGGAAGGACTTGATGAAAGTCCAAAGCAGGGTTCGAATGCCCTCCCCTCTGCTGAGGAGCTTGACCAGCCGCATGACTCGAAAGAGACGAAAGAAGGTGATGGAGATGCGAGCGCTGTCCTCTGTATTCTGTGGAGAAACAGACCAGAGTCAGAGGACAGGAGAGCAACAGTGTATGTAGTGAACACAGAGCACCTGGCTGTGCTTTACGGGATGAGGAAGCCTGAACTGAGACCCCTGTGCCAGATACATATGGGCTACAAAGCAGCACTGCATCTGTGCGTCATGGAAAACTACATGTTTGGATCAAACCTTGTTTTGAATTTCATGGATTATTTTTTTGGTGTGGTGGCAACATCTATTCAATGTTCAAATTGCAGTTATTCTATACAGAAAGGCTGTAGATTTTAGACCATTTCTGGTCACAACATTATTAAGCAGTGTAGCTGCAGCTGATATGTTTCTGTTATTCTGCGTCCAAAGCACTGTCAGGAGCCCTGTCACTGTAAAGACCTATAGGGAGGAAGCAAGGAGGCAAGCATGCTGGAGAAAACCTTGCCATACTTGACAGGTCACATCTGCACAAGCATGGCACCCTCAGTCCAGAGTCACTGCATGCGGAGTCACAGTGGGGCCAACCCGAACGGGTCAGCCAGGAGGTTAACAGGTCAGAGCTAGGTGACCTGATCCCAGGGGTCACCCATGGGTCACTACCACACGCAAGAATGGTGGCAGAGACCATGTAGCAGTGTCAACAGTACAAACGTGAGGAGCGGCCCAAAACCACTCCCACCCAACAGGACACAGCGTCACGTTTGAGTGACACACTCTCCTTAGAAATAACTCCAATTACTCCAAACATTTAGGAAAATGAAAGGCAAATGTTTTGAGGATTTATGCAAATGAACAAACAATAACAAATGTGAGAAAAATTCCCAAAAGAAAAAAAAGAGAATGGAAACCAAAAAAAATAGCAAGATGTTACAGACAACAGAAAAATACCAAACAAAGAAATGCAGATCTAAACATGGCATGGCCCTGAAGAGGGGGAAGGGGGGTACGGAGCATCTTACCCCCTGATCATCCACCTGAGGAGTCTCCGTTGGCTTTAAAATCAAAGACCTGTATTAATGACTTGCACAGAGCCCGCAGGTCTCACACACATTGGGCCAAACACGTATACATTACATTTGAAAAATCTTTCATCACACAACGCCAATCAACATGTAGACAGAACAAAGTCACTACTCTTCTCATTGACGGGACAAAACTGTCTTATTGTTTCACTATGACAAAGACAGACATTCACGTATCACTGTCTATGTACACTTAATATAATGACAGACACAAAACATTATCTTAACACTTTAAAAAAGACTGCCATACAACAGTTTTACGTCTTAACATTCTCCATGTAGGACTTAACAATTGCATGTCAGACTGACAAACAACATGAAATTACTCCATCACTTAGTAACATGTAAGACTGGCACACAACTTTATCACTCCCCCGGTGTGAAGGTAATTACTGATGCGATTACATGGATTTTATGGATTGAGATGTCTTTGCCAAGCTTTAGACAGTGTTAATGAGACGTTAACGGACTGACATGACAAATGTTATGAATTCATGTCATGATAAAAGCTGCTACTCTTACAGAGCCTCGACTCATAGCTAATTTTTTGTTTTTCCTGCCAATTCCAACAATTAGACTTCAGATTCAGGCGGCAAGTTCACGTCAACATATGACTTGACTGGACAAATATCATACATTGTGTGCATAATTAATGGCACCCATTGTAGAACTGGAACATGAACGACAGCTGGGATCTCATTCTCCTCTTGGTTGTGATGATTTTATGTAAATCAAATATTTTGAAAATGTTTTTTCTTGATTGCTGACCCAAAAAAATAAATAAATAAAAGATTTAGCATGATAAAATAAATTGATCTACACAGTTGCTCACACAAATCTGCACCCAGATACACAGTTATTGTTTGTAATTCATGTCATTAACAGCAAATAATAGAATATCAGCAGTATTCCTAGAGCATTTGTACACAGAGAGAAAGTCCCAGTGCAAAATAAAATAGAAACATCAATCATAGTGATGGTGGTTGGATTGAACCTGTGTAATGAGATTAACTCTGAGCACTGAAAACAAAGATACACTTCAGATGCATACGTCATTCAAATCCCTCAGCACAATACTTGACAAACTGTCAGTATGAGGTGCAGAATGAGCAGAAATGATGAAAAAAAGTAGAATTAGCTTGAGGAGGTTCTTTAGGTAATCCTGGCCACAGCGTTGATGGAGCATGCGTTTAGCATTGCCGCGTTGCTGGGGAAGCACTGCACGCACACGCAAGACATTTGAATGATGAGGAGCCATTGGTGAACTCATAGCAATGCAGCAACTCATGCATGTCAGTAGTTCCCTGCAACAAAACTGCCATAGCAGGGCGCTCTCACAGTCCGGTGCAGAAAGAGGAAAGGAGAAAGAGAAAGAAGAAAAGGAGAGAGAAAGAAAGACAGGGAGAGTAGGAAACCAGAGACGGAGACCAATACTGGGATAGAAGATACAAAGCCAGACAGATTGAGTCATACTGTAAAAGGAAGAAAAGGAGAGGCAGAGAGGTGTGAAGAGGCAGAGAGTAGAGATTTACTGTTGGAGTGTTCATGCACCTGACTGGAGTCTACACACCTGCGCTACACATGAGCTCCATTCTGAGCTTTAAGAGCTCACTACAGGAAGACAGAACAAAACACAGAGACAATCACTCACAGATACACAAACACAAGATCATCAAAGAACCTCAAACTCAGCTGCATTAAACCACCATCAGTGTAAACGTACAAAACTACTAATTCAGCATCTTCTGATCCACTGCTGAATTCTTACCTGATAACTGTATGGTGAAAGGACGCTTAGACTTTTACTTTCATTTGAGCACTGTAACTGAAGATTAATCTAAGTTTTAGATACTGAAAAAGCTTCTTTATCTATCCAGTTCACAACCTGACTTATCTGGTTTAGCTAATATTGATGCATAATCTTAACAATCTGCAAAGCTGCAGTGGCCTACACAACTTCAAGGAAAACCAAAGATCGACATTTGTTAAAAATCTCATCATGATTTCCAGCTTTTTAAGCATTTATTGGCTCTCAGAGTTCTTTATCAAAATTTTCCTTAATGTTGTGTAGAATGGCAATTTCCAAGCTCTGAGCTCCAGGGCCATTCTGTCTGGAGGTAAAGGTCGAGGGATGGGGCAAGAGAGAAAGGGCAAACTTCACAAAGCGCTATGGAAAAAAAACTGACCGGAGGAGAATGGAGCGGGTGGCCAAGCGTCATCTGTGAGAAGCGGGACATGGGAAGGAATGAGGTGCATGAGGTGAATGGCTGACGCTTCCCAGCATGCATTTTGAGAGGTCACAGTAGTCAGATCAGAAACTAAACAATCACACACCTCATGACTGGTAAGGCAAGCAAGTAGTAAAAATCAGTAACTGAAAATGCAAACCCACAACTATTACAAATGATCCAATGGGAAAAGTTTAATATCTGGTCAGTTTGCTGCGTGACACAAACAGCCACATCCTCATGCAACGCAAACCACTAATAAATGTAAATGATGGATGAAAGTGCCTCACAAGAACCGATATGACAGCTCTTGTGAAATCAACATCATGTCCCCAAAATTCCCAACACACAAACACACAGCATACCTTAAATTACAAAGTGTACACATGTAAAACACGCATGCATAACAATAATAACCTACACACCCCAACACCAACATATGTTTTAAACAAAGTTAGTGCTTGTTTAGACACTCATGCAGACACACATTTTGGAATAACAAACTGAGAAAACACAGAAAACATGAAATATAACTCCAGAAAAACAGCACTGCAGCTCAGACACGAGAGCACTCAGGAGGGAGACGGTGGAGCAGGTGGAGCAGTGAGTCTTTGTCACACTTCACCCCTAACGATCACCATCATCACCATAACTATTCTTCAACTTAAAATTTGGTCTCATAGCATTCCTGGTGTTTGTTTGTATCCTGGACTACAAATCTGACAATCTTTACCATTTTCGAAACCAGTTAAACTCAAACCACGACAAAGTCAATCAGACATTTAGTCTTTGTTTTAGGTGTTTTTTAAGCCATGAAGAGAGGAGGAATATTTTTTTAGTTGGTTAAAGCAGAGAAGAAGTAATTTAATTAAGCACTGGCATGGATTTTAAAAGCAACTGACTGATTGGTCAATACTGAAATGAACTTTAAATTAAAATTGAATCTGTGATACTGTGCTACAAAACTGCAAAAATCTAGTTTTTCCTAAGTCAGTGAAACATTAGACAACCAACTTTGTTTTTAATCCACTGTAAAGGGGTCCCCAAAGATAAAGTTGTTATACAACAGTTTTACACACAGAAAAAAATATTGTTCATTGCCATACTTGCCTCTACAAGTTTCTATGGAAACAAAACGAACAAGAGTAAGAATTAGACAACCACATCTCAAATCATCTTGCTCTGAACCAAATACAGGCCTCAGTTCACAAAGAAAACATGAGAGATTCCTGTTTTGGACACAGATTTTCACTGCCATGTCCAAAGGGTTAATAATCAGCATTTTCATCAGACATTTTGTCCTGATCCCTGCAAAAACAGTACTACAACACACTGACCACAAAACATTTAGCAGAGGCAAAATTCCAACAAGACAGACTATTCAATTAACTCAGCATACTGTGGTTGTAGCATTAATAACAACAGGACATCAATGAAGGTTAAACTGAAGCTTTACAGAATAAGCCAATGGCACTTTTACATCTACGAATGCCTGTCCACAAATAACATTGCAAAGTTTTAACAGGCTAAGTATCAAGATGGTGATGGAAGCTTTTAGTTTAGCAGATACAATTTTTAAAGTAGAAGCAACAACTGAGCACACAGGACAAATTCAGTGTGAGGGGTTGTCAGATGATTAATAAAATAAGGAAAAACATTTCTGACACATAAAAATATGATGTTTTTATTTAAAACATATTTATACTACTTAGTTTTACATATTAAGAGTGTTACAACAATTATAGAAGAATTGATCCTCCTTGATTGGTCTGTGCTGGAATCTTATCTAGAGGGTCAAGCAGACATTTGCTTCATATTCAGGGTCCTTGTGAGAAAAAGTTTGGGAACAACTGCACTATCAAATTTCAACAAATAATTTAAGCAATCACCATGTGGCTTTCCTGTAAGGCTTCAGTTCAACTTGGGAGGCAGAAAGAAGGAGTACTTACGTTGACTTCAGTGATAGCGATATCAACGACGCTACCAACAACAATTAAGGCATCAAATGTGTTCCAAGCATCAGCGAAATAGTGCTGTTAATGCATGGCATTACATGTAAGGGCAAAGATAGGAATGAAAGGGAAGAGACCGTGAAGGAGGGGGAAACAGAATCAGACAGAGTTCAGGGAAGAGTGGAAAGTAAAGAGGGAACGGGTGAAAGGATGTAATGAAATGGCAGGATCAGGGGAAGGACAAGAGAGAAAAAAAGGAGATAAAGTATTAACAGGGATCAGATATAAAGACAGAAATCTTGAATCCTGCCATAGAAACCTGCAGTGTGAGCCGAGGTGGCCCGAACATGAGCGAGAGGTCAGAGAGCAGCGGGTCTTGTTGTAGCTGAGATTACTTACATCAATCTCACTGAGAACAATGTCAACTATGCTGCCAATCACAACCAGTGCGTCGAACACATTCCAGGCATCCCCAAAATAGCCCTGAGTGAGGTGGAGCGAGTGACGGACAAGTTGGATGTGAGATCAGCATACACAAAAAAAGTCTTTACTTGTACACTGGAATTCATATGCAGTACACTTATTCTGGTCATTTAAAACACACAGACCCCTGCAGGCTACTTCAGCTGGAGGGCCAGTGATTGTAATGCACTGATTTTTACAAATTGTGGTTGAGCTGCAGAGCACTCAATCTGCACCAAATTGATGTTAATTACTAATATTACATGCAAAAAGACTGCTGTCAAGAACTTGACAAACAGTGAATGCTATTATAGAAAAAAAGGAAAGGAAAGTCAGCACAACACCCCACACGCTTACTAGCATCCTGTCCTTCTTCGCAACACAGAGCTGTTGGCAATTGAGGGGGAAAAACAACTGGCTCATCAGTTTCCACACCTTCACATATGCTTCTACATTTTTAAGCAGTCGTTAAAACATGTCTTGATGAAAGTTAGATGAGAGGATTGAATTATCACTCAGATATAGCCAGGAGAATGTTAGCTTAGCATAAAGACTGGAAACAGGATGAGACAGCTTGTCTGGCTCTGTTCGAAGTTAATCCGCAAAATGTTGCGGTTCCACAGGGATTATGTGTTGGACTATCTCTTGGCCTGGAGCAGTAATGTCTACTCACCAGCATCAGAGAAGCTGACATGTTAGCTGGATGTTAGCTTAGTTCCTGGAAACTTTTTACTTTGTGGCAGAGCCAGGACAGCTGTTTTCCCTTGTTCTCAGTCTTACTGCTAAACTAAGCTGACTGTAGTAACATATTTATCAGACTGACAGAAAGGTGCTATTGATCTTCTCATTTAGCTGTTGAGAAGAAAGCAAATAAGTGTATTTCTCAGTATCAAAGTATTCCTTTGATAAATAAAAATGAATGTATGTTAAAGTAGGACATCTGTGTGTGCCTTGCTGTTTATTTGGGTAAGTATCTCTGTCTCTGTTTGATGGTAAATGTGTGTATCTGTGAAGACATTTGCAGGGAGACTCACCCTGGGTTTGAAAGCGATGAGTTTGAGAAACATTTCCACAGTGAAGACAGCGGTGAAGACCATATTAAGAATGTCCATTACATAGTTAAAGAGTGCTGACTGGCCATAGTGCTGCAGAAAAGACATAAAGAGGGGTGGTTAAAGAAAACGGAAGAAAAGGGAGCGGTTATTATTTTGATATGCACTTAATTAATTTAAGGTAACAAAGTCTGCTCTAGTCAGCAAAAAAATAAATAAATCACATGTTATGTTGTAATGTTGACTTCAGTCCATTTATATCCTCGTCCTTGGGATTGTTTGGTTGATGTCTACCACAGTGTCTTTTTTGATAATATCACTAGAGGGTGCCAATGTCAAAACCTTTTAAATTGTACACATATTAACTGGATAAAAACAACACTGCATAAGTAACTAGCAGTGATGAAGGTAGAAAGTTGACAGTTAAGTTACTGGTAACAAAATAAATCAAATTCATCATTACGGATGAAAATATTTTTGGTAGATTATTGCACCAGTGCTTCATGCTAAATAATGTAGACTCCAATACACTTGACAGCAGATCATTTAACACATACTGTATATTATAGTTTCACCAATTCAATACGAAAATACTAAAAATGAAATTGATATTGAATTTGATGTTATTATGCAAATGTGCATATTCAAAGAAATTATTTATGGGAACAACTGGCATTAAATATAGTGCAAAAGTAGGATATTAAAATACTACAATACTATTTAATAGGAGACACAATAATTGCATTGTTGTAATACGTGTATTGTGACAGTCCTCTATTAAATAAGTCACAAAGTCTTAAACGAACTTGCATCAGACATCTGCTGATGCTGTTGCACTTTTGAGAGTAATTTAAAGTAGCTCTTGCTAGTGCGCTGAGTCTCGTCAATATGACTGTGTGTGTGTCTGTGTGTTTGTGCGCAGAGTAGGCACTGAGCCTTCGCATTTTTATTATCAAATTCTACCATTCCATTTCTAAGCTTTTTTATATTGAATATATCATCCAAAATGTCCAAAGGATTATTTAATGCCTGCTGACAACAAACTTTTTCTCAACTTCTGCTTTCAAACAAAAAAACATTAACAAATCCAAAATGCCTATTACCTGTTATATATTTGATGTTCACTTTTGTGTCGAATTATGGAGCTACTACAGAATAACTCTTGCTGTCACATGTAATTGCATTTTTTTGAACAGAAACAAAGCTGGTTGGCTCCAGTAGTGTAAATATAGTGTGACTTCTTACCTGTACAGCCAGACAGAGTGTGTTGAGCATGATGAGCACAAACATGATGTACTCAAACCCAGTCGAGTTCACCACATACCAGAACTTGTACTGGTACGGGTTCTTAGGTATGTACCTCCTCAGTGGACGAGCCTTGAGAGCGTACTCCACACACTGACGCTGCACAGAAACATACAAAAGGTTTTTATGCTCAGTTAAGAACACACTTGATACTTCATTTGAAACCAACCTAGACTACTTATATTAACAATGTAATGGTTAGTTTTAGGATTTTCACAGAAAAAGACCAGATGGGATATGTGTGTGTGAACTGCAATGATTAGCACTTACTGTGCCACAGTCTTTTCTTCACACATTACTAGTTAAAATCTTTTAACTATAAATAAAACGTATTTAAGCATTTCAGTGCTCAAAACGGCATATTATATAAGTAAGTTCTCCTTAAACTCTTTTAAACACACACACAAACTGGTGCTGCTTCCACACACCCACATTTTGTGAACTCTGACCTGGTTCTTGTCCAGTTCACAGTTTTTGTACTCTTTCTCTCCTTGTTCCTGAAATGTGACGATCACAAAACCTACAAAGATGTTCATCATAAAGAAAGCGATGATGATAATGTAGATGATGAAGAAAATGGAAATCTCCACACGGTAGTTGTAAATGGGGCCGAGGTTCTCCCTGTTGGAGTCGATTGCCTTGTAAAGTAACCTGAGTAGAGAAGAAAACAGAGACAGTATGTGATCGAGCTAAATGAAGATATCATCTATGAGTGAGTATGAAATATGTCTCACAGATAAAACTTTTATTTTAACTTTTTTATATGGTGTTGATAATACTGAGATCTGACTGCTCATGTCATCATTTTCAAAGCGTTGACATGTAGATTAAAATTAATGAGTCTTACGCAGGCCAGCCTTCAAAAGTGGACACAGTGAACAGAGCCATCATAGCCATGAGGACATTGTCAAAGTTGAAGTCGCTGTTGTGCCACAGTCGTTTGTGGATGGTTGGCTGGTTCACATCTCCATCCTTATACAGGATGTAGGTGCCTCTGTGAGAAAATGAACGTGTAGCATGGAGGTTTAGACTGAAACCAGGATGATGTTCAAAAGTAATTAGCTGTGAAGGAACAAGACAAGAAAAACTAACTTGCACTCTTCTGGGCTGGACTTGGCTTCATCCGTGCAGCGATAGAACTTTCCCTGTGGAACGAAACAAAATATTTGCCCTCCAATTGATGCATATTTTAAAACTATTAATGCAATATCGCTGGCTTCATGTGTAAAACTGTTTTTTTTCAAGCTCTGTGCAGCTTACCTTAAACAGCTGCACCCCTATACAGGCAAACATGAACTGGAGCAGAGTGGTGACGATCATGATGTTACCGATGGTTCTGATGGCCACAAACACACACTGCACCACGTGCTGTAAGACAGAGATGTTTATACATTGTGGCATCTGTACTGAACAGAGACATTGTGGTTATCACTGTGGATGAGTGTCAGGATGACTTTGTGATGAGGTCTTACCTTTAGGCCTTTGGCTCGGTTGATGGCCCTCAGGGGTCGAAGAACACGAAGGACCCTAAGAATCTTCACCACTGAGATGGCCGAGGACCTGAACAACAAAAACACAATGGGTGTAGTTTAAAAACAAGATATTCCATAAAAAGATCGACAAACAGCTCATTATTACCACTGGACCTGTTCCAGAAGCCCAGGAACAATTTCAGAATCTCAGCAACCAGGAACTAAATTTTGTTTCTCTGCCACAGTTACTGTTGCCAAAAAAGTCCATTAGTACTTTATGGCCCTGGAAAGGGTTAGGGGGTTAGTACTAAACAACTTACCCTAAAGCACTCAGCAGAGTGATATTGAAATCAATCAAGTTACGTCAGCAACATTTTTAGGTGTATTAGTACTTTCTTGGAAAAACCACATTGACTGTGTGCAAAAAAAAGTCACTTGGCCTCATTAGAAAAGTTTGTTCATTGTTAAATAAATCCTGTCTTTTAATTATTATAGTTTAATGTATCCATACATATACTGCAACATTGTTTGGGCCAGTAATTAACCATCTTCTCTCCAAAAAATTATTTTAATCCAAAAAAGATTTTTAATATTGGCAAGTGTATCAAATCATTATGAACCATCAGCTCCCCTGTTCAAGAAATTAAATCTTTTATCCATTTTCAACATTATTAATCAAACATCTATATCTTTATGTATAAATACATGTTTCAAAATCATAGCCTATCAAAAGTATTTTGTAACTGTTTTTTAACTAACTCTGATATCCATTCAAATCCAACTCGACAAGCAAAGAATATTAATCTCCCTTATTATCATACAACATTTGGACAATATTCCATAAAATACAGACCACTATTACTTTTGAATATTATTCCCCTCTTTATCAAATCTTGTCCATTACTGTCAGTATTGTAGTCAAAACTGAAAAAATACTTATGTCATGGTTAAAATTTAAGTACGTGTGTTTTGTGGAACGAAACAAAATTTTGTGTATGTTTTATTTAACCGTTTATCATTATTGTCATTATTTTTTCTATAATAATTTTATATAATATAAACTGAAAATCCAGAGGGGAGTTTTTACTATAAGCCCTTGGGGGTTTCTTATCTCTCCTGTATAATCCTATTTTTATATATTTTATCTGTCTTTGTGCTACTAATAAATAGAAAAAAAGAGTGCTCATGAAACAGCTGGTTCTGGGATTTGGAGTCTCCTCGGTGACCTTTGCATCCATTCATTGTATCAATACAAACATTAAAAGGCAAGCATACAAAACGCAACGTTTTAGGGCTGGTTTGCCCATAATTTTCATGTTGTTTTTAGATGTGTAGGATACAGGGCAAACAGGAATGCTGAAAGGGGACTTTTATTTCATACTTTAGTTCCTGAGTTCGATGCTCCATTGTTCCTAGTATTATTTGGTGCTGTTTCTGTTTACTTGTACTCACTGGATGCCAAAGGATACGAGGGATACTCCGACCACCAACAGGTCCAGGAGGTTGAAGTAATTCCTGCAGAATGCTCCTTTATGGAGAAAGGCTCCGTATGTTGTCATCTGAGGAGAGGACAGAGGAAGTTAGAGGAGAAAATTACTAAGAAAAAAACCCCATATATTTCATTCACACACTAGACACACACAAAGACACTTACACTCTACGCTTCAGAAGACGCAGAAATATGTACAGCACAAACTTTTTAAATAGAACAAACATATGCTGACATACAGCACTCTCCACCTTGCACACGCGCACATGTCTCCACACTCTTTTGGATCACTCTGATTCGGGGTGGCGAGCTTAGAGAAGTGAAACAGGAGGCTAAAGCTACCATCGCCACCCCCACGGCCCTTAACTACATGAATGTAGTAGTAAGTCATTCATTTCACAATCTACTATGGGATGAGGCAAGAAAACATGCATTTTGTTGCCATGATGTCAGGGATATTTACTACCTGCAAGAGCTCTAGTTATAGTGATTGGAAAGTCGAAATGGCCTTAATGTCACATTCATGTGGACCGTCGTCTTAAAGCACATTCCATTATGTTCTTTAATAGTTCAGAATAAGGGAAGCAGCTCCCAATTAAAACTTCAGCAGAGTTCAGCAGGCAGAGAAGAAAAACCAGCCAAAATAACTCTTCTTCAAATAATAAAAGTAAAGGATTAATTTTCTGAGTGCATGTAAATGTGGAGCCTTGCAGAGAGACGGAGAAAGGGGAGTGCTAACTAGGAGCACTGGAGAATCAAAACAGTAAGTAAAACAGTGATGGACTTTGGTGGGTTTTTGCCCAAAATGGCTGCAGTCACAACTCCACATTTCTATGCACTCAGTCAGGGAAAGCAGACTGAACCATGCTCGGCAGGAACATGGTTGTTTTGCCCCCTCTTTTATGGGTAATCTGAAGAGCAGTCAGTACGAGAGGCATGGAGTTAGCTTTGACTGGAGTTGACTTTACGTCTTGAACACCTCCCTGACGATGACCTCAAACTCAACTTCAGCCAATGCCTTAACAATGTCTGAACAGCCCAGTAAAATGTGTTGCATTGCACAAAGGGGTTGCATCATGTTTTACATATCTGCATCATCAAAATCATTTCAGCAATGACTGCCCGAATGACGTGACACCCATGTGAGTATAATGTAATGCTGATGTGATGTTTCCTTCCCCCAACATGGATTCTTTGATTAGTGCACTTTAAACAAATCTTGTGTTTGTGTTGGTGTGTGCAAAGTAACAACTCCAATATTTAGTTTTTGCTTTTTTTAAAAGAGGTGCCATGAAGAAAAAGTAAATAAGAGAAAGGAAACAAACAAGCCAGGTTGTACTGAGTGGCAGGTGACACACAAGGAGAGAATGCAGCAAGGCTCTCGTTGTCATTTAAGGGGTTACCTTCAATATGATCTCAAATGTAAACATACTAGTGAAGACATAATCTGCATAGCCTAGGACCTGGAAGGCAACGAGACGTTTGGAGTGTTATTGGGGTGAGGTTAGTCACAGCACGGACAGGGGACACAGGGCATTTACCTTCAAAACGATCTCAACAGTAAAGATAGCCGTGAAAGCATAGTCAAAGTAACCAAGTATCTGCAAAAAGCAACGTACATGTTTAACAAAGACAGTTCATTGTGCAGCTTCATACATCATATGTAAACAAGATGAATGAAAAAAAAATATTTGAAGTGTTTTCTGGAAAGAGATTGTTAACACACAGTAAAATTTAATTACTTGCAAGTATCCACTGACTAGTTCATAAAGCATGAGGTGATTTTACGACTCCATCATTTAATATGCATTATATCTCATAAATCAACTAAACCATAGGAACCTTAGTGCAGTTAAAGTCATCACAATGCACCGAAAATTAAATTGTTTGATTTACAGGATGGTACCAGTGTTTTTGCCTGTTTCAGCTCATGAAATATAAATTGCATATCCTTACCAATAATGCCAAGCAAAGTGTACCATAAATTCCAAACTTCCAGATAGCAGGAGGAAAGGTTCATTTAATTTCAGCACAGTACAAAAAAAAATCAATGTGCAGAAACCAGACACTAGCTGTGAAATAAACATTGCCTTCCTTTTTCTGTAGAAACTAGAAACCTCAACAAATTAATCCAGGCAATATTTCTAAAAGCTCTCCTCTAATCTGCATTAAGGACATCTGTGATGTGTGGGTGAGCTGCTTAAAACACTACATTCATAAGCTATCTTGCTGGAAAAACAATTTCAAGAGACAAACAATGTCATGGAAAAGATGATAAAAGATAATGTGAACTTTGTACTTGAAAGGTTGCTGTTGAGTACCTAACCCCTAAATCATGAATGTTGGAACAGACCAGCATAAGCAGGGTCACCAGATGTTGCCATTTAATTTGGACAGCCCATATTTTCAAGGAGGACAAGAACAGTCTTTGTTCTGGCAGGACCGGTCACACCAAGTAATCTTTTTAAAATGCGTTTTCATGGACAGGATAGATGACATAGATGTCGTACAAGGAAAATAAACTCTCTAGACTTTCTTTATCAATCATTCTTTCATCTGTTTCTCCCTCTCTTTAGCATAAAGGAGAACAGCAACAGTGGACAGAAAGTGCAGCTCTAGCCTCTTAGTCGAGAAATGACAACTTTTATGATTTATGGGCAGACTCAGACTCAGAGACACGAAAGATAAATGTCCTTTTCATGCTGGTAAAATGATATTATTTTTCTGATGACATCATTTTTTGTTGCTTCTCTTATTTTGACGTGCACTGAAAAACACCGTAAATCCTCCTTAGACAATGATATGTAAAAAACAGATATCATGAAGTTCCTTTTGTCTTGCATATCAAACAATGTTAACTGATATAAGAGTCTCTAAACATAAATTCGGGCAGTGTTTGCAGTGGAAAATGTTCAGTGGTGATGTGAAGTGTGCAAATTATAATTAATGGGCAAAAACATGCAGAACCACTGGTATGGCCAGTATTTAAAAGGGCCAAAGAATTATAGAAACAACTGCATCTCCAACTAACCAAACTAACATTATATAGTAAAATAATAATAATGTCACTCTTAAAGGTCATAAATACATTTCTGTGGTTTGTGGACTTACAATATTGCGAGCTGAAAAGTTTCGGATAGGATCCTCAGCAGCGAGTGAGACAGAGCTGAGCATGATGAACACCAGGATGAGGTTGGTGAATATGTGATGATTGATGAGTCTGTGGCAAAACACGCGAAACCTGGAGGACAAAGGAAATACAACATATCGAGAGAACGTCTTTGTGATTTGAGGCACAACCATCGTGTCCATATCTGTGAGGTCTGGGTGAGCATGATGTCTTAAGTGTTTCATACGGGTTTGTGCTGCTGAAGATGAAGAAGGCGCGCTTCCTTCTGGGATAGGAGTGATCTTCTCCTTCTTTACCAGCTCAGAGATGACCGGCCGAGGCCCCGACGGAACTTCTGGATCCTCATCCTCCACTGCAGTGTCATCATTGTCCTCCTCTTCATCCTTAAAGACAAGTAGTAAGGTTGAAAAAGATCATATAACTCCTCAAACAGTAAAGATAAGCTACTGTAGTTAGTGTCCGTATCTGAAAGAACTTAAGGGTACCTTGTCATCTTTATCATCCTCTTTTTTGTCCCTGTAATGAATAATAAAGTAGAGTTTGAGCATATTGATCATTTAACATTTAGAATAGTATTTATCACAGAGAGACATCATAGGAGCTTAAGCTGTCACCCTTTCTTGTCTCCTTCGTCTGTGTTGAGAGACTCTGCATCGGCCAAGTTGTCCACAGCGATAGCCAAGAAGACATTTAGAAGGATATCTGAGTAAAGTGTTCAGTAAAGGACAACTCTTCATGTAAAAGTGTTTGTGAGATGAATGTAGATTAACTTGAATATTTGCCGCTTCATTAGTTCCAGGTGAGTTTGTATCAGTGGCAGAGGATACAGTTTCCGCAGATGAAGAGGATGATGAAGTAAAAGCAGACAATCATCCCAGAAGAGGAAGGGCCTCCATACGCCATGATCCCGTCATACATAACAGCATTCCAGTCTTCTCCGGTCAGGATCTGAAAAAGAACATAAAATGTATTTGGTGTGAGATGTATCAACAGTAGTGCGTGAAGTTTAACCATTATAGAGGGTGTGTGGGGACAAATCTTCATTTGTTCCAACGCCACCAATCCCCACTGAGTGGCCACAACAAACCCATTAGAGGTGCGATATGGTCAGAGATACCAGGAGATGGATTTGTACAATGAAAGATGGCCATGAGTCAAGCTTTCCAACACATATATGTATCTTATTTTGACACTGCAGCAGTACACCAAACCATTTTAGGAAACAGTAACCCACAATAATCTACGGACAATGTAACACAGTGTACCTGACACAAAAATTCAACAACATATTCATGTTTGGCACAAAGATTTAGTATTTAGCATTTAGCATTAGCACTCATTATTGCTAATTGTCATCAGCTTTTTTCCCAATACTATACACCATATACACCAATCAACAAATGCTTATATTGTGACTGTGGTGTACAGTTATGTATGTTAATCTGAACTGTAGATCAGATAAATACCTGAAACACCGTGAGAAGGGCTTGGGGAAAGTTGTCAAAAGTACTCCTCTTGGTCTGGGTCTCGTCAAAGTTGAACTTTCCACCAAACACTTGCATGCCCAGCAGAGAGAAGATGATGATGAAGAGGAAGAGCAGCAACAGCAGGGAAGCGATGGACTTCATGGAGTTGAGCAGAGATGCCACCAGATTACTTAGAGACTGCCAGTGACTATAAAGAAGTGAGGGGCAGTAGTGAGATGGAGAGAAAGGTGATTCATTGAACAGCCCACATACACTAGACACACAAAAACACACACAACATGATAACAGTCTTACCGTGTGACCTTGAAGATCCTCAGCAGGCGGACGCAGCTGAACACAGAGATACCGAGGGGAGACATGATTTCCAGCTCGACCAGAATGGTCTCAGTGATTCCTCCGCACACCACAAAGCAGTCAAAGCGGTTGAACAGTGAAACAAAATAGGCCTGTAGCCCGAGACTGTACATCTTCACCAACATTTCACATGTGAATAGGGCTAGCAGCACCTTGTTGGCCACATCTGAAACCCAGAGAAAAAGACTGACTTAAAAAAGCACAAATAAATGGAGAGAAAGATAAGCAGTTTAGAGAAAGTAGAGATTTAGCATTTTTAGAGATGAAATAAATAATAAAGACATAAGACATAAAGTAAGTAATATATAAAATGTTAACTAATATTTTAATTTTTTTCAATTTAATCTGCATCTGAATCTAATCTGGATCTGCATAAAACTGTGCATAATGATACAGTCATGAGATACACGATACATTTAATTCAAATAAATGAAAAATTTGTGGGATCAAAAATTCTGTCATTATGCATTATTAAGAAATACTTTAAAATGGTGATTCTCCTTGGTAAAAAATGAAATGCCCACCTATATTTACTGAGATTTCTTTGAAATTTCCTACAAACTGAAGAACTAAAAAAATAGGCCAAAGAGGCAAAGTGACAACAATTTTTTTTGATAAGACTCAGATGTGTACTGTAATGCTTTTCGTACCCTGCACTTGTGTCAGCCACATAGGCTGGTTGTAATGCTCTGACGATATGGTGAGAGTGTTGAGGAACACCAGGATTATGACCAGCCAATAGAAAGGCACAGATTTGACAGCCAACCTGCACTTCCTGCGGCAGAACCTGTTCCAACGGCGCCAGCGCCGACTGCAGTGGGAGAAAGCAACATAAGTGTAAAGAACAGTGGGACTCACTTTGCTTATAAATTGACTTAAAACAGCACAGGATCTGGTCAAATAGATTATAGTGTCTAAACAACAGAAGATATTATTAAGGAAATCACTATTATGCTTTAATATTAATCAAAAGAATGCAGAGGAGAGAGGGGGAGGGGACACTGCATCAATGTATTTTTTGCAAGTCATACTGTACAATAAATTAGCTGAAAAATACTGCGTAAGACTATTCTGTAAAAATACCTTAGGGTACATGCTGACTTTATAAAAGCTGTTGATTTATCATCTGCAGTAAATTCTCATTTAAATACAGTAAAATGAAAGCCAAGCACTTACAGATAAAACAACTATATAATCTAATGCCAGCATAGGCCTCATAGTAAAAGCGATATGCCTCATGCAGAGACACAGACCCACAAATATACTGACCTGAACTTTGATTTCGAAATTTTTTGACTGAAAGAAAGAAGAATTAGATCATGTTAACAAAAGCAGGTTGTGGCAGAGACATGTTAGGAGCATTGTTGGTTAATACTCAGTGATAAGAATAACAAGAAGGTGCCAAACTGTAAAAGTCACTAGCATTACAGGGGAGGAAGACAATATAAACATGTAACTGAGTTGTTTGCATTTAACCACCTGACCATTTTTAATGAAAGTAGCAGTAGAGGGTAAAATGTGGGCATGGCTGTTTGTTGCTGAGAGCCTGTGACGTGAGAGACTGTTTTATCAACGATCTGATGTACTGTAATTTAAAGTAATTACACTGGTCATGTTTCTGAAAAGGTTTGTTGTGCCAAATGGTGTTCTCACCACAGAGGGCCGCAGCATGGCGTCTTTTCATCCTCCCCGTTTTGATTCTCGGTGTTCACAGATTCTGTTTCGCTGGCTGGAACACTCGCTGCAGCAGCAAATGAAGCAGACGTTTACAAAAAAATAATCACATGCACAAGATTGTTCAGCTAGAAACAGTGCATTGCATCCCAGGGGGAAGAAGTGCAACAAGAAATAAGATGGAGACCACCTGCATCACATCAGGCAATTCCGATAAAAGCTAAAAAACTTTGGACCTCATGTAAAGGCACGGGCTAAGTGTGCTGTAGTTGTGCATCACTGCCATCATTAGTATCATTTACTAAGTGCTGAAAGGGAGCTGACATGGGACAGGCGAGTGGACAGCTGCTCTACAAGGGCTGACTGATGCAGACAATAAGGATCAGAGGGAAAGAAGGGAGCAGACCGAGGAGGACAGAGCTCTTAAAGCTGTCCCTGAAATGCTACACTCAAAGTACAGCCAGCGCTTTGGAAGGGCTGTCTGTGCAGACAGACGATGATTAACTGTGTGAAACGTCTCGGTGCTTTAACTCATATGAGAGAACGCGGTGTGTGCTGCTGCTTAGCTTATGTAGACGTGTTGGCTTTGATTCCTGAGTGGTCGGACAGCTCTCAGCTCTGAAAATAGTGCTGACTGCTGGAGTAGTGATCTGCGTTTAGCCCTGTTTCCTCTATTCATACTGAGCCCCAGCTTTTGAAATGGGACTAGGGAAGGAAACGGGGCGTGCCTGCTATCAAAGGCAGCTGTATTTCTATTCCCCATCAGACTAATTGACTGTGTTAATGATATGCTTTTTTAAATTTAGAACCAGTAGACCTTTGAAAAAGAACAAGACAGGCAGGAAAAAAGGGAGAAAACAAAAACTGAAAAAGGCTGTGATGCTCGGACACGACGGGTTTAGCACAATAGTAAAACACAAAGTGATGAGGTATTGCATTAGGTCACACATCAACACACACACACACACACACACACACACACACACACACACACACACACACACACACACTCAGAAGTCACTTACGATGCTCCAACTGGAAGTATAAAAAATGATAAAGCCACTGCTGCTTACTTTGTTTAATTGCCTTAATTTTTCAAGTAGCAAACTATTCACCCATAATATATGCATAGATCATTTATTAATGGTAAATAATTTGTAAACTAATAACTATATTTATCAGTAGTATGTTGTGTTGAATACTGTTCTGCCTGTCCTGTTGCACACAACTTACTCAACTCTTACCATTATCTGTCATATCTTAATCTATCATAATCTGTGAAAGAAGAAGAAAGCAGCAGATAGTACGGTCTGATTTATTTTGTATCAGATTCATTTGAGAATCAAATCAAATCAAACACACACACACACACACACACACACACACACACACACACACACACACACACACACACACACACACACACACACACACACACACAATAGCTAGAGAACACTGGAGGGAAACCACAGGATTTACCATGAGTGTCGGACGACTGGCTGAACCACCCAAACCTTCCTTTCTTCTTCTCAATAAGGTCAGCCAGAGTCACCCCTTCATGTGTAATGCATGCAAGTCCATGCATTCAGACACAATGGCACAGCAGAGGGACATGGGGGGCGAGAATGGGCTGCTATCAAAATGGGTCAGAGCAGACAAGCACCACAGGACAACAACAGTATTCAAAATATCAATATCACACAATAACAATGACAAGAGCAGCAGGCGCCAGAGGGGCTCTGAGGAAGGCAGAGGAACAACACGGAGAGCTGTCAGTCACTGGAAGAGCCTGCAGGTGACGAGGCCCTGCACTAACATGTTACAGTGCAAATTAAAGCATTTGTATGTTAACATGTTAGTAGGGCCTCATGTATCGTCGACAGACACCAAAAGCCAGGATGGATGTTGAAGAAAGCAGTATGGACCTGCCTCCTCGTAACACAGAGCCTCCACAGCTTTAACTGGGTGCCTGTCACTTTATGGTAAATGTTAGCTGCAATGTTATGTTGCCACAGTAAAATGCAGAGTAAACGTCTAACTTTATACATGAAGCATAAGGAGGGAAAGACAGGTGGGAGAGGCAACAGGAAATGGAAAGAGTACTTCAAAAAATGGGTGGGGGGAGATCGTAATGAGAAGACAGAGTGCAAAAAATAGAGATCCTACGCTCAAACTATAAGATGAATCAGCAGCAGTTCCATGTGTGCTGCTTATATAAAGAGGATTTGGATTAAGAGTTTTCTACTGCTCAAGTAATATATTTTTTTCCTTTTTCCCTTCTGACATAAACTCAAGTGGTGCTCACAGCGTGCTCTACTTCCATCAGTAACATACATTGAGCGTGAAGATAAAAAGGCTCTGTACAGCTCTGCTTCACACACTTTATGTGTTTACATGAAACACCTATAGGGAAATACTATCGCTTACTCAGTACATCTTTACATGCAGGTATGTATCTATATCTTTGTGTCTCCGTTGCATCTTTGAATGGCAAAGATATCCCACCGATAAATTTGCTTCATGAAAGGACCAGTGTGCAGGATTTAGTGTATTAGTGATTGCAACCCAATGGATACCCCTCAACCAACCCTCCCCTCCCAAGCGTGTATGAGATTATTTGTTGGCCACAAAACTCGCTAAAAGGCCTCACTAGAGTCAGTGTTTTTGTTTGTCCATTCTGGGCTACTGTAGAAACACGCCGCTAGTACAACATGGCACACTTCATGGAAGAGGACCCGCTCCCTCTGTAGATATAAAGGATTCATTCTAAGGTAACAAAAACACAAGGATTCTTATTTTCAGGTGATTTTACACTACTGAAAACATACTTATATATGTTATATTACATTTCTGCCATATACATTCAATAGATCCTCAGAAATCTTACACACTGGTCCTTTAAGGAAAAATTCCATCATCAAACGTTACTGAACTATGTCAATCTGCAATTTTCAAAACGTCCCAAGGAATATTTTGCAATTACTGTAGAGTAACTGACCTTTTACTTGCCACCTTGTTTGATCAATCTGCGTGATCTACTTCTGCTTCAGTTATTGATTTCCTACAATTCCCAAAATGATTTTTGAAAAGCTTTATTAGACCCACAAAAGATTTGCCTGAACTGGACTATATGAACTATTGATGCTACTGATGGTGGAGAAAGTGCTCTCCTCTGGTGGGTGTCTTCCTGCAGGGTTGCTAAAAGTTGGTGCAAAATCGTAGCGCTGAAAGAAGAGAACACTTGAATGTGGTGTTTTTGATTGTTGGCTCTTTGTCCATAATTAACACTGTCTGTATTTGTGCTACATATGTCTCAGTGTGTTTGACCAGTTATCTGGGGCAGTAAGAAAAATAGAGCACTTTACACCCAAACAGACACAGGAATGCAAGAAAAAGCACCCTTTCTGTTTCAAACGGTGTTATGGAATAAATGTTCCTTCTCCAGAGAGAAATTATCTATTATCTTTTTTAATTAATTTTTTTTTTTTACACAACTCCCACCATGACACATTATAGATTTTTGTACAAACTTTTGCAGAAATCACAGCCCTCTCAAGCCAAAAATGATGCATACTAATGGATATTTACTTAATGGCAGAAAAATATTTGTTATATTCAGTTTGCTGTACAGAATGGCGTTTGTGATGCATGAAGGAGCGAGCAGGAGATGGTGCTTACGGTTGCGTTTGCTCTCCTCATCGGCCTCATCCTCGTTGTCGGGGTCTATGTCTTCAGCCTGAGTGATCCAGTCCAAGTAACCCTTGAGATCCTCCTCTAGCTGCTGCTTCTCACGCAGCTTCTGGAAGTCTCCACGGGCTTTGGCCTTTTCTCTCTCCTTGGAGAACTCTCTGGGTTTGCAGAACCACAGATACGCAAAAATACGCAAACACATGCAAATACACAGGAGTGCATAAATGACCAAATATACACACACAAAGAGAAATTTACTTTCACGGCAAATCATATCAAATATAATAATACTTAATCATCAATAATAGGGCATGTTCACTGCACCAAATGAAGATTTATGTATTTCCTGTATATTCTCTTTGTCCATATTGTATTCTACATATTTACATACTTCAATCACTTCTCAATGCCTCATGTGTTTTTGTGAACCCTAGCCACTGGAGGGAGATGTATACCTTTGAAAGACAACAGCGTTATATTTAGAGCCCGACAGTACAGTAGCTTATCCTTCAGGCGAGCATCTTAATCATATAGAAAAGGCAATTTAGGTAGACAGATGGTTTCAAGAGACACGCAACATTTACACAGCATCTAAATTCATAAATTATGTAAAACAATGACTGTGAAAACTACTATATGTAGGGACTGAAAAGACATTGTATACAGATATTGTCATTACTGAGAAAAATATCTATTTAAGCTATAATTAAAAAGGTCAAAACAAAGTTGCTTGACGGTGAGAGGGGAAAGCAGCATTTGTAAAACTGCATTTAGAAAAAGACTGATAGAGATCTGAATGGATGGAGATAATAATTTATACCAATCTAAAGCAGCCGATAGGAGTTCATGATTATGTTAACCTTGTTGGCTTTTTTTTTTTAAACAGGCTTTGCTGGCTGGTCAACCATCCAGAGTTATTTCTACTGTAATACCCCACCCCCACTCCACAGAGCTGGGAAAGCAAACTGGGGTTTGAGAGAGCTTAGGAGCGCAGAGGGAGTGAAGGGCGAGGAATACGATTAATTTCTCTCTCAGGAGGTTGGGTGGTGGGGAGGAAACGCTCACTTTGCAGTTGCCGTGGAAAGGACGTGATAGTTTGACACCAACAGAGGTCAGAGAAGAAAGCCTAGAAAGAATGTACATTTAACTTTAGGTCCTAACGCTGAATAGAAGGCGGTCAGGATCTGTGCATTTGAGTGGCTTCCATCCAGAATCTGCAGCATAGTATATATTCATTTATAGGCTACTACACTACTTCCCAAACATAGCAAGCACTGCCAGGGTGCACAACAAATCACTGCATACATGCTTTGTACACTGCAGACCAAAACCACTGCAAAAGTTGCCTCTTACCCACTTAGCACACCTAATACAAGGTTTAACACGAAAAATGAGCCCAGTATGATCAGGCTAACAAAATAAATCCAAGGTGTTTCCCATCCGATGGCGTCATTGACCTACAGGAGCCAAAAGTAGCTGGTTAACAGACAGTAACACATAGTAGAACAGAGAACCTCAGACCTGAAATCAAGCAGAGGGTCTCTGTCTGCAAAGAGAGGAAGGTGCTTACCCGCTCAACACACCCAAAACCAGGTTAAGCACGAAAAAGGAGCCGAAGATCACAAGACTGACAAAGTACACCCATGGAAGCTCTAAGCCCATAGCATCGTTCATCTAGAGGAACAAGCATCACCACAGAGGAAGGAGAGGAGTGGGAAGAGAGAAAGGAAAGGGTGAAAGAGAGTGTTAAAGTTAAAAACTGCCAGAAAAGAAGAACAGAACAAAAATTGCGTCTCCTTCAGATGAAGAAAAATAGTGGTCTTGCAGGAATACATAAAGTGCCAGGATAGCATCATATTGTCATTGTGAGTTGTTGAGTGCATTTAATCATTTAGTCAATCAATCATCAGCGTGATAAGAGCTGCCTCGGGAAATTATCAGCAGCTTCATCATCAGAATGTCACTCACATTACTGTTGTGTGTCTGATCTGAGCAGACATTTAAGATGGAGGCGTGAGACAGTCACAGGATACTGGGAGGGTAAAGCGAGAGACTCACCCAATACAGCACGTCCGTCCAGCCCTCCATGGTGATACACTGAAACACAGTTAGCATGGCAAACAGGAAGTTGTCAAAGTTGGTGATGCCACCATTGGGACCTTGCCAGCCTTCCCTGCACTCGCTGACGTTGACGGGGCATTGGCGCCCATGCCCTGAGATCGCACATGGAGCTGATTCCTCTTCTGCTATCACGTCTACAGAGAGTGAGAGGGAAAGAGGAAAGTGTTTGTAATCATCAGAATGTGTTAAGTAATTGCTGAAAATGACTGCATTAGAAATAATAAATGATTTCAAACAGGATTCCCAAACTACAGGACGTGGGCCAGATCTGGTCCCTCAGACAACTCCACTCCATCTTCAACTCCACCCTTCTTTACAACTTATTGTTATATACAGCCTACAAATGTATGGCCCACAACCATTTAACCATTTCGAGCAAGACTACAAAGGTAGCAGATAAAAATGGCTTGTTATGTCACATTTAGTTATGTTTAAATTACTTGTCAGCATAAACAATCGACAGCACCGTACACTATCTAAACTTTAAACAAAAGTTGACCTGAAGGACAAATAGTTTCAAGAGAGGTAGGGTTTTTTTCATGTAGCGTAATGTGACCTTCCCTCTTCTCATCTGCAAGGAGAAAGCTGCTGTTCTCTGGGACCTTAGAATTAAGTTGAAATTTGGGTTGATATTTGTTAAAATACAATAATATTAACAGTAGCTTTAAGGTCAGACTACTTTTAACATAAAATAACTGCTTAATAATAGCTGCTTGTTACAGCATACAAAATACAAGATGTATAGACTACAAAGTTGGTTTGATATTATATGTAAAGAAAGACAATCAAGATGGTGTACCTGTGCCAGGAATAAAGCAGGTTGCGTGCATTTTACCGATGAAAAGTTCCAGGCCAATAATAGCATAGATGATAATGACAAACAAAACCAGGAGGGCAATGTGAAGGAGAGGGACCATGGCTTTAATGATGGAGTTCAACACCACCTGTAAACCTGGACAAGGAAGAAAATACACACATTATATGATGCTTTGCTGTACTTACAGGTGTGTGGATGAATGAAAAGTATGAACATACAGCTACAAACATCACTTGCTACCCGTCTATATCCCTGCTATTGTAAAAATATTAACTGTTGTTTTTCCAGATGGATGGTGTTTGCATCCTGCATGATCTTGATCTTGACTTTTAAACGGTCAAGTTAGGAAAGCAGTTAATTGGACACACTTACACTTATTTAAAATAGTAAATATTTTACAAACTGTTGAATCTATGTCATGATGGTTCCCATTATGACAGGCTGAGGATGTAAAAGCATTAAAATGTTGTGAACATTACAGTACAGAAGCTGTACAGTGTGTGATGATTATACTGTAGACTACTGTGTGTTTTCCCACAAGTAGGAAATGGATTTTTTTCTACAAATTTGATACAAATTTCCGTATATATTTCAGTACACCTACAACCCTATATAGTTCATAAATGTGTCAGAAGTGTATACTCTGAGTTTGTTGTTGTTTATATTACAGCCAGAGCTCATGACTCTGAGCGCTGATGTAGATGATGAATAGATGTTTTCGAACAGTCCTTAGGCATGGTACACAGACCATCTGGACTCGTCACGTGTAACCTACAATTCACTGAGACTTATAAGGACACGACCATTATACAACATATACAGAAAATGTTTGGCAACTCGTATGTATTGGGTTACACTATGTTAACATGGGTCGACTGTGTGTTGGTATATGAAGCTCTGCAGTTTTCACTACTTACTGGGTACTCCTGAGACCAGCCGCAGGGGTCGCAGAACACGGAAGGCTCGAAGGGCTTTAACGTCAAATCCACCTGGTTTACCCCCATGTCCATGCATTGACGGATGGTTACTGTCTCCTTCGCCTTCCGACTTCTCCTCTTTGGTCAAAAGCTCCAAGACAACACTGAACAGTCTGTCAGAAAGCAAAGAAAGAACATCACCCTATTAGTCTGCCATGGAAAAATACTGCACAGCACACAAAAATGTTAGCATCTGAACTGCTACATACTGTAAAATGTTTCAGAGGATCCTTATCTAATATCAGAAGACATTAAATAATTAGACCATTGATTGATTAGGCGAAGGACAGAAAATTACTATTTTGGTATTGTTATTGTCCATCTTCAAGGAAGTTTCAGTCTCCAAATGTGAAGAGTTGCTGCTTTTTTTCGTTTTGTAATTTTGTGGACTCAATCTTCCAGCACTCTTCCTGACAGCTGAAATGTTGTGGTTAATGTTGATAGTTTTCTTATTTTGAAAAACAAGCACCAGGTAAGTGAATGGTGTTGAACCTATAAGCTAAGTAGCTAGGTATATCATAATAATTCATGGCTTAATGGACTTAAGTAAAAATATGTCATTTATCCTTAGATCAATCAATGTCACACGTAAATAATGTTATTCAGGGACTTACATGGAGTTACAGTACCAGTGTTTCCCACACAGTGATTTCTTTGTGGTGGGCCGCGACATTATCAACGCTGACCACCACATATTGATTTTCAACTATTTAAACTGGGTAAAATCGTATTTGATTACAGAGCTGTGCGCAGCGCATGGGCCTATATTCGGTCAGCACCTCCTCTTGCTCATTCTCTCTCGCAAACACAATGACAATGGACCCATGTGTGAATTGACTGCTTAGAATCATGAACACCGCTGCACAAATCTGGCCATCACAGCGCTGTCAGTGTTGGAGACCCACCTTCAAAAAAGTTATTAGCAAGAAGCCTAGCTTATAAGGATGGCTATGTTTAATGTTAGAAAAGTGAACGTCAAAATCATCTGGTGCTTCCTGGGCATCTGACAATTTCCTTATCAAGCTCCTGCTAAAAAAACAAATCTTCAGACACTCGGCGCCAGATTGTTTCAGTCACCATCCCAAATCCCCTGACAACCTTTTTGTCATTAAAAACCTTTTGCTGTGTCCACCTGTGAGTCTTTGTCTGCTCTTGGTTCCGAACAAACAAAAAACCTAACAACAATGTCCCAATAAAATTCATTTTTTAAATTAACTATACCATAAATCTTTCTCAGACATGTCTCCCTTAAAGCTCTTTCCTGGCAGAGCTCGATTTTACTGTTGTTGAAGTATCATTTAGCTGTGAAACTATAATGTAAAATGTTGCATCAGTTTACTTTACAGCCACCCACAAACCATACTGACATCACCAGGATACAGTTGGATTAATAAGAGTCCTACACATACAGTATATTAAATACAATGCACCATTATTGTAAAAAGATGGTATAAAACCTGTACTGCATTTAAGACCTGACAAAAGAATTTTTGAAAGTAAATTAAATTTGTTCAAACTGCATGTATGTATACTGCAGATTAATGTAGCAGAAGTCCTGTTTCCCACTGCAGTCACACAATGAAATCGGCAGTGAACGAATCTCTCACCATGAGAGAGCACACTTCATTACAGTCAGTTAGGCATTCCTCACCTAGCCAAGAGGGGAAATCATCTCGACACATCACATCAAAGCTGTGGACAAAAGTGAATGAAGCTGCCGATAGGGGCTGGAAGGAGTTCTGAGGGCCTATAAGCGCAGCCTGCTCAGACTTATGTTCTACTGAGTCACAGCTGTAAGACTGACCGGCTGCCATTGGGGTTTCATTACTCATCTAGTCATCTTCAGAAGAAAACCATCCTTCACATATCAACAAATTTGTACTGAATTTACTTGAGGAGAACGGTTTTCATAAAAGTGATCAGGTTTCTTTACTGGTCAAGCTGGATAACTGTCTCACCTGCATTCAAAGAGGTTTATATGTTTTAGCCCATTAACTACAAATCACATATGGTGATTTCATGTGTCCTTGCTCGTCCCCTGTCCTCATGTCTTGGTGTGTATTCCTAGTTCTGTGTTTTGGCTATGTATTACTGGTTTGTTGTTTTCAGTTGTTCTGTTTCTTTCATCCTGGTCTGCTTATTGGTCTATCTTGTCCGTTTCCTCATCTGTTTCTGTATTTTGATCATAGTATGTTCGGTGCCTTTCTGTATCAAGCTACAGTTTATCTTTTCACTACATGTGTCTGTGTCTTGCCCTTTCTCCTGTTTTATTCTGAAGTTGTCTGTGTCTAGTATTGCTTCCTGTTATGTTTATGTTATGTTTACCTTGACATGATCCACCTGTTTTATGTTCCTGCCCAGCTTGTTTGCCTTAGTATTTAATGCCTGTGGTTATGTTCAGTCTGTGTTGAGTTGTTGTAGTTTGTTATGTGCTGGTGTGTCACTTTTTGTGTGTGTGTGTGTGTGCGCCCTACCTAATATTCTCTGTCTGTTCGTTCCCCCTGCCTGTTCTTGTCGATTCAGTTTTTGCCATTTGGCATTTCTTTAGGATTACCTGTTTAACTGGATCACTTTGTTTTGGACTTGTTTGCCAAATGATGTTGTTCCACACGCACAAAAATTAACCTTCCCGAATGCAAGATGCAGTACTTGCGCACAAATTCAACAACCGAGAGTTGTACAGGTTTCTGCAAGCGAGCGCCTGGTTTGCTCTCAAAGGATAACTCTGCTTGCACAGTGGAATTCTGCTCGCGCACAGTGTGCTTCTGCTCTCGGAGTGGTGTTTAGCTCGCGCAAAGGATTTCTGCTTGCTCAGCTGATTTCTGCTCGCTCAAGTCTATATGACTTTAGTGTTGTGTCGTTCAAAGAACGTTTCGTGTTTCGTATGTGACTCAAGAGGAACGGGTTGTCTCAGTGAGTAATTCGTTCATTTTCACGCATGTGTGAATAGTCTTGGACTCTTACATTCACTCGTTACACAGCAGCTGCATGGTCTCCGTCAGCACAGGAAACAGAATTGATTAGTTCACACTCTCAACTGTGGGTCTCTGGGTTTGAGTCGTTCATTTGTCACGTGACAGCTGGCTACAGGCTGTGGTAAGCAGGCACCACAGGAAACAGAATTTATTAGTTCACGACTCTCAACTGTGGGTGTCTAGGTCTGAATCGTTCATTTTTCACATGACAGTTACTGTGGAGCAGGAATGAGCTACTCGTTCACCGCTCACATGGGTCCTTCTCAGTCTTTCGTTCATTCTGCAGACTGAGTGACTGCCGGCGCCGAAGAATGAGAGGCAAGTCTGTCGGCAGTTATATATATTATATATTGGTATATATTATACCATTATATTGCTATTTTGTTAATTGTGTGACAATTAATAAAGCATAACGTTATTACAGCGCAGTGATGTTAAGTGTGTGCTAAGTTATAGTTTTAACACAGCCGTACCGTAACTTTAGTCCTGCTAATGTTTACTGCTAAGAGCTAATGTTTACTGCTAAGAGCTAATGACTGGTGAACAACCTGCAGTGTTTGAGAGCGATGTGCTCATGTTTGTTTCTCTCTGTCTACAGAATCCAGACCTGAAGTGGCCCATTCTGCATCCAGACCTGCCAAACTGCTGCGTTTATATGTGTTTATTTCTTTGTTCCTCTCTCTGTGCTGGAGTTCTTTAAGCACTTGGTGGCTTGATCTAGATTATTATTAAATTGGTTGAATTTTGGTTGAATAAGAGTGTGTTTATTCATATAGTGTATCAAGCTTATTACTTCTATATATTTACTGTAAATCTGATATTAATATTTTACTCATGGATAGGGACATTAGGCTACTGTATGAATGAGCACTTTAGAGATAATGATAGTAATTATATTACTAGATTGTGAAAATGGAAGGATTTAGGCGGAGTAGGGGACTGCATATAGACAACATATTTCTGTGGTTTTCACATGGTTTGAATTTGGTTGTGGGCCCAGAGGGGTATCATGATGATATACAGTAATCAAGAGGAGAATTTGTGCATTATACTTAAAGCAAGCCAGGCAGCCTTCAGTGTTTGAGAACGGCGCTGTCTTTTAATCGCCCACTAGAGGGTTGCAGCGCCGCAATAACCAAATGAACGAAATGACACAAAAAAAGATAAGTTCATTTTAATGAACGAGATTTGAATGAACGAGTCTGTCAAAAGATTCGAACTTGCCATTACTATATGACTTTTGACAAGTAGGGGGGGAAACTGAGGAGGGCACTGACCCTCTTATGATTGGTCACTTTCAACGTGATCACAACCAGAGCCCTTAAATAAGAGAGTTACGACACTCCCATTGACTTCTGGGAACTGTGGAATGCGGAAGTGACGGGTGTCACAGGGTAGCCGATAGTTCCAAACACTGAATAGATCTGAAAACATCATGATTGATTGATGAGGTCAATGTCAGGTCTCTTGGGGAAAACCGCAAGCAATATATATTGTTATATAATTATGTTTCTTAAAGAAACTGATTTAGATAAAATATTTTTCTATTTTGTTTGTTTATTTTGCCGCTTAATCTCTTGTTCCACACTCCTGTCCAGTTGGTGGCGGTAATGCACCATTAAACTGGTTTGCCAACTGCCAATAAACACAAAAGAAGAAGTTTCAGCGCCGTATCTATCAGGCTGTATCCCATTCATTTTTGTTGTGTCCGATGAACCTACGCTCGCTGGTAAGTTGATGAAATGACATTTTAACCCATCAACTGACCTCTTGTGAATTTAGTCAATAGTGGTATTTAATGTAGCCAGCTTTAGTTCAACTTTAGTTTAGTTCGGAAGATTTTAACTAATTTTATCAGATTCTAAGTACAGCTAACTTAGCTAACTTGAGCAACACTTCACTGGTTAAGTTACCATGAAATTAACGTTACTCCCTGTCAGTTTGCCGACATTTACTTTTAAATGTCAAGTTATAAGTGTACGTTGATTTGTTGGCATTTAAAGTTTATCTTCGGTTATTAGAATTATAGTAGAAGTTAGCAGCACTTAGTGACTGTCGTAGTAGTAACGTAACGTTACTATGAATGGTAACGTTAGCTATGTGAAATAGATAACATGGCATGTACCTAATAAACTGGCAGCTGGATCTGCTTATAGGCCTCACAGAAACGTGACAAAATTGTATATTTAAGAGTAACATAGTGGAGTGCACATACCATGTCCAGCCAACAATAACCAGGGCAAACTTTCTTTCACATTGATGCAAATATGAATATAGTGACATGAGACACACAAATAATTTGAGCTATGGAGGCATTTACACATCCTTTCAGCTGCTGGTCTTACTGTGTTAGTGGCCTTAATAGGTGCACCTTTACAATGCAATGCAGTTTAATACAACAGCTGTGCCATTATTTAATTAAATTTACACATATGAGCATAAATGTGTAAATTTAATTAAATGTTTAATACTTAGGTTAAAATTAAAGGGTGTTTTACTGAACTACATTGTGTTGGATATGAGAATTTTTTTGTCCTCCCTATCTAAATAATGTACATTACAGGGCCAAAATATCAGAAACTCCTCTAAATATAATGCAGCTGAGTACAACACCAACATCACCAAGTATGACCTCAGTGAGACAACATGTAAGTGAATTAACGTTCCAGACGTGCCCTCACTTTACAGTCATAAATGCTGCATCGCTCATGGCGACGTTCACAGAGAACATGTTGCTCCTGGGCGCGTATCTGTATATAAGATTAGATAACACCGGACAATTTCATACTTTCTAAAGAAGTGAAAATAGTTCTCCTGTCTGTGCGTGAGGCGGCAGCTAATCCGCCCCAAACTCCCCTAAAAAAATCAGTTTTGTGAGTTGGGGAAACAATATTTGTTGTGAAACGCTGTCGACTATAAAATCGTTATTATTGATCCCCTCTTAAAATTCGGCAAATGAAATGCATGACATTATTCCTTTCCGGGAATTTGCAGTACTGGCGTGAAAGCTGCTCTGTCACTAAACAGCAGATCAGCTGCTTATCAGGATGTGATTTCTTTGGAAATTGCTGTTGCTGCAGCAGAAACGTTCATTAAAGATGCATTTTTGAAAGCAGTATTTATTTTATTGTCTTGACTGTTAATTAGCGACATGCCTAAAACAACCTCAGGTTTAATTTAAAGGCTAATAGCTAAATGAGACGCATTGTGTAATTTTGCGATTCATAATCGATTCATAATAGTCATGGCAGCCTAGCCAGTCTCCAGACCTAAACCCAATAGAGAATCTTTGGAGGGAGCTCAAACTCCGTGTTTCTCAGCGACAGCCCAGAAACCTGACTGATGTAGAGAAGATCTGTGTGGAGGACTGGGCCAAAACCCCTCCTGAAAAACTACAGGAAACGTTTGACCTGTAATTGCAAACAAAGGCTACTGTACCAAATATTAACATTGATTTTCTGTTCAAATACTTATTTGCAGCTGTATCATAGAAATAAATAGTTAAAAAATCATATATTGTGATTTCTGGATTTTTTTTTTAGATTATGTCTCTCACAGTGGACATCCACCTACGATGACAATTTCAGACCCCTCCATGATTTCTAAGTGGGAGAACTTGCAAAGTAGCAGGGTGTTCAAATACTTATTTTCCTCACTGTATATATATATATATATATATATATATATATATATATATATATATATATATATATATATATATATATATATATATATATTAGTGGTGGGCATAGATTAATTTTTTTTAATCTAGATTAATCTAGATTAATCTTGAAATTAATCTTGATTAATCTAGATTAAAATGGCTCATTTGAATTCTGCCGAAGGCATTTAAAATATGTGTGCGAACAGGTTTCAAGCCAGGTTTCAAGCCAGGTGGCGCATTAGACCAGGGGCTCATCTCCTGTTTCCAAAATGCATCACAAACTGCTTGACAAAGCTGTTCTACTATGATAATTGGTGATGAAAATAAATCATGTTCAATAAGATGTACTTGTGTGTAGCGTGTGATGTGCTTTGCGTTTAGGTGGTAGGCTACTTGAGACTGGAAGAACTCCTACAGTAAACTAATTCCGCATTGCACAAGGTGCAAACCCGGCAGCTTCAGAAATGTTCGTACACAAAGTGCTATCCAACAGCTGTCTGTGGACATGTTGCAACAGTTAGTGTGAGTAAATACCGCACAATGCGTTTTTTAAGCAACCGGCGCATCAATAACTAACCTGGCTAGTTGTAAACAAACAGCTGGCCGAGCGAGGTTGTAACTGGAACGCCGTCAACTCGGGTGTGACGTCATTCCCAGCTCCGACCTCCGAGCTAAATGAACGCAGCAACAGCTGCATCCATGTTAGCACGTCACGTTTGATGTGGTAATTTCACAGTTTGCATACACACAGGTTTGAAGACTTGTTCTTGCCCCCTACAGTGCAATTCGGCTAGATAGGCTATACATCTGCGCTAAAATATCAAGGTGAAAGTCATCATAGCTTGCTTAGTATAGACCCAGCTCCCAACCCAACTTATATATATATATATATATAACCAACCAGACATTGTGTTGATCGACAGACAGCAGAAGAAGGCAGTAGTGATAGATGTGGCAATCCCAAGCGACAGCAACATTAAGAAGAAGGAACACGAGAAGCTTGAGAAATACCAAGGGCTGAAAGAGGAGCTAGAAACGATGTGGAAAGTAAGAGCAACAGTGGTGCCAGTGGTAATCGGAGCACTGGGGGCTGTGACCCCCAAAATGGGAGAGTGGCTACAGCAGATTCCAGGTAAAACATCAGAGGTCTCTGTCCAGAAGAGTGCAGTCCTAGGAACAGCTAAGATACTGCGCAGAACCCTCAAACTCCCAGGCCTCTGGTAGAGGACCCGAGCTTGAGGATGACACATACCACCCCGCAAGGGGTGAGAGGGGGATTTTTTTATATATATATATATATATATTCAACAAAAGATGAGGCTATAAAATGCTGTGAGAATTTACATACTAATCACATGTATACTCTAGGATTGCTAGGGGACGCAAGTATGTCATGGCAGATGTTCTACTCTCAGGACCCACAGAAGTGCGAGTGTGAAGTGGTTTGGATGAGCGGTTATTGAGAAGAGAGGCCAAGCAATCAGCCCATTCCAATCAGGCACGTTTTGAACAAGCACTGCACTAGTCAAATAAAATATGCTTTTCACTGTGACATTATATCTCAGAAGCCAGTGATATTTTTCATCTCTTTCCTTTCTATGAAGAATGGCTGAATGAAAATATACATGTAAAGCCCTCCATAAAGCACAGCTGAAGCTTCAAGCAGCTACAACTTTTTCTAACCTCTATTAAACCATGACATAAAATGCTGTAATCTATAAATACAAATCAACATATTTAAGCCGGTTGTGAAGTGGCCTGAACTTTGACCTTCGACATGAATTTATATAGCCCTTTCATAGCCACATTGACACAGCCATATTTTGACATCAGAGTCTGGCAAGTCTTATTTTAGTGTCATTTCAGAGATTTAGCAGCAACAGTCACTCTTCATAGCGTGAGCAGGGGTCTTTGCATTTGACTGCATGGCATATCAACCCTGCATGCTGCACACTGACAGAGATCTGACCCAGCTACCCACTGGACTGTGTGTGCTAGAGGAGAGAAAGAGGAAGAAAGATAGAGGAGAAAAAAAGAGAACCTGCGATAAGGATGAAGATAACAAGAGTAGAGTGTGCAGATAGGAATGAGGGCAGAGTGAGGTGGGGAAGTGTAAAGCAAGGTGTACAACCATTTGAGAGATCAAAATGGAAGGGAAGGAAGTATAAGAAAGCGCTGCAGAGACAAATGCAGAGCAGGATAGGAGAGTGTGAGCGAAAGACAGACAGTGAGAGGAGAGAAGAGGGAAAATGGGAGGGAGTGTTGGAGAAGAGATGAAGTATGGAGAGATGGTGACTCACTCCAGTGGTGGTAAAGCTCTGATTTATTCTCTCTGTCTTTTCTGGGTCATATACTGTGGGTGTATGAGGGTCTCTATTAGCACTTGGAGCAGAGGCTTAAGCAACTTTAACTTTAACACTGACTCTCTCAGAAATACTGTAAACTGCAACTGTCAAACTGTGATCAAAGTGCAAATCCAAACCCCAAACTAAAATACCAAAACCTTGCGATTGTAAAATAAATCAATTGAAATAACTGAGGTCAAGGACTTACCCTATGACGACAATGACGAAATCCAGCATGTTCCAACCGTTTCGCACATACGCATTCTGGTGCATCACCAAACCATAAGCAATAATCTTCAGAAAGGTCTCAATTGTGAAAATGATGAGGAAGGCATACTCAACTGTTTCCTGCAGACAGAAAAAGAGAATACACTTTTAATAGCAACTGGACATGATGGGTTATCATAAAATAGCATGGGAATGGTATTAATGCAGTGTGTTGGGTGGACAGTACACACAGGCACAGATACAAACGGAGAAGAAAGAAATCTTATGTGAACATTTCAATTCAGGAATGTGCTCAGTGAAGTAAAGAAAAAACAACTTTTTGTGGAAACACCAACATGACACCAATGTAATGGTCATGATATACAATCATGATATATGTATTTATGTATCATAAACCTGGCCCTGGTTGCCCAAGAATGTTAGGAGTTTTAAAACATTTTTATTTAGTAAGACTGTTTGGCTTTATGATTTAAGTGTTAACTGTAAGGCTCTGACACACCAAACCAACCTCCCAGTCCAATACAGTAACTTACAAGACATATTCAGTGTTTTGCCATTGAATACACCACGAGAATCCAGTGGACAGACAGCTGACCACTGGCATGCATGTAAATAGTCAGAAGTCTGGAATTGGAATATTAATTGAGCATAAGTGGTATTAAGGTAAAAAGTTGCTTGGCTTTGCATAGGTGTTGTTAGCCAGTTATCTCTTCCAACTCAGTATTGTGCCTTTGTGGAAGAGAAAAAGGCAATGACACAAAATAAGGGGAAAATGGCACCAAATGGATGAAAACACCCATTTACAAGGCTGAACAGTCAGTCAGAGAACTCTCGCTCACCGATGCATGAATGTGTCCGAGAGAGGTTTAAAAAGGGACAAACACACTTTGAGTAAAATATTTCAGAGGATGTGTAGAACCAGTGATGTAACTCAGCACTGTGCCCTTCTCCAGCTGTTTGAAAGACAGAGAGAGAACAGGAACATCAAGCCATCAGGCTGAGGTCGACTGGGAGGCACACATAGCTAGATAAAGGTGGTATGTGCATGTTAGTGCAGTGAGGTGTGTGGGATGCTGGTGGTGAACAACCACCAACAGGGTGACTCAGCCGTTTAGGACAGTCCTGCGACCTCCCTGGAGATACAAAAACGCAGAGAGGCCGTATTCATCCTTAATACATGAAGCAGGACCACGTAAACACTGCACACAGGCTGGTATTCATAACATCTGTACATCATTTAGCTTTTCACATAGGATGCCCATTTGGTTCTTATCATACACAATACAGAAAATACTAAGAAAAACACATACACACATGTATATTGTTATATACATAATAACCTCTTCTGCCTGAGGGAGTCCTTAATCCCCTGCTCTGTGTTCTCTGTGGGCACCATAAATGCAAGAGCACTGTGGGCTGCGGGGCTCGTTTTCCCAACAGTTTACTGCAGATTGTGAGAAGCACTTAGCCCACAATAAGGGACATGGGCCTCTTTGTTACTGAAGTAAAAGGTTGAGTTAAGCTTAAGGCTGCTGCCTCTATGACAGAGCAAGCTCGGGCCGCAGGGAGCAGAGAGCAGAGAGAACAGAACGATTCATAAGAGAATGGAAGTGGCAGAGAGACAAGCAAACAATTTTAGAGGCATAACAGACCACAAGGGCCGACAGTAAACTGCTGCTGCAGTAATCTGTTGGTGTAAATAAGACTGCTGTGAGGTGGTTAAAAATATAAAATAAACAAAAATTATTCAGCATGTCATTTTATATGCATGCCAAAGAACTATAAAAGAAGTACCAAGATATCTACAAAATTTCTATGTAAAATCAGTTTAAAAAAATATGTTTTCTCCTGGGTGGTCTATAGCTGCAATTGAGTAATAATTATAAAGATACTGAAACCAGCAAATAATGTGTTGTCAGAGCAGTTTCAGCTTTCCAAGGCAAAGTAAATTTATGCAAATTGCCACTTCCTGGTTCATAAAAGCATGTTAAATATAATAGTAAATGATAACCATTCCCTCTCAATTAACCAGCAATTTATTCAATGATCAGCATGTTAAACTGCGAGCACAAAGAGAAAGAGGAAGAGACATAAAGAGAGTGAGAAAACAGGCCTTTGGGGATGACCATAAATATCTCTGACTCATCTTACTTTATTTGTACTGTAAAGAGACTTACTGTAAAATGTTTCTTTTTCTTAAACAGTATATGCATATCATTAGCAGTTAATATGTTCACTTCACTTCCTGTTTCTCCAGATAGGTAACATGATACATCACGCACACATGTAACACATGTCTATGTCCTAAAACGCACGCTGACCGCACATAATAAACTCATGCAGAGCATGATACCACACGGCATGATACCTTTTCCTCCTCAACCCCTACAGTCGTACAAGCCCTCCTCTGCCACAGGGTGTGTCTACAGGCACAACTCGGTACATGTCACACACTAACAGATGTCAGATCAACATATGACAAAGGATGCTAACCCGCTAAACCATGCATTCCTTTACGTAGCTTGCCATATGATCGAACCATATGGACCTGTGCGCAATACTCACGAGGCTCTGTTCGTCTTCATACAGACTACACGCCGAAAATCACCAATTAAATTTTGTGCATGCTAATAAAGAGTGGAAATGGAGTCATAAAACAGTTTGTCTTGCAATTACAGCACCATGGTTCATATATTATCATTTATTATCTAAATAAAGATGTTTTAAACTGCAGCCTCCTGGAGTGAGATCAGGAGTGTCTAAACTTATTACATCCCTAAGCTATTTTCAATTCAATATATATATATCAACATGAAATACTGTGCTTGAATATTCATTATTGCTTGCAACCCAGCCATATCCCATCCACCCCTAATCAAGTAAAGTCAGGTCTATTTTATTTATATAGTCCAATGTCACAAATCACAAACAATTAAGGGGTTTTACAATCTATAGCTTACAGCACATTATCTCCTTAGACCAAAGATTCTGATAAGGACTGCCCAAAACAACTCAGGAGAAACACAGCCTGGCTCTAGAGTGCTGACCATTGGATTTTTTTATACCTTTGGAAAGATCCAGGTTCCAGACACTGGAACTAGTTTCCCCCTTTTCAAGTCTTTGTTCTAAACAACACTAATTGGCTGCTGGCATTAGCTTCATATTTCTTCTTAAACCTAACTCTGAGCAAAAAACACAATCTCAAAAAATGTCGCTGTCAACTGTTCTTTTATAGAAGAATATAAATATAAACAGATAAATTAAACCTGCAAAAAGACTGCACCTCACTGAATCTGATTTTAAATTTACCATGAGACACTGAACCGTTCAACTGTAAATTACTGTGCTGTAAATTACATTAAGAGGATCCAGAGTATAATGTAGAGACAGACTGAACAAATCTTGAGACCACAAACAATATTGTCAAGAAAATACTATTAGCACAAACAGGATGCAAACTAACAAAGGTCTCATAGATAGCAATGCACCAATAAATTAAATGTACCAGTCAAATAGGCAGGGCAAACACCCTGGCTGAGGGTCTGTAATAAATCTCAATGCTTTATGCTAAGTAATGAAGGCATGACAACATTGGTAGGAGGCCAGTGACCATAAAATATCTCTATAGTCTATTACCGGCATAACAAATGGAAAAGAGAGAATGCTCATTGTATGGTTCAAGGTTGCTAGTTTATACAACTATAATATCAAGCAAATTTTAACGTCATAATGTAATGTTATAGGATTATGCTTTTGATATACAATCCATATGTCATTCTCTAGCTTTGAGGAAATGCTGTTCCAGATGGCAAACATCTGCCAGAAACCACAAAATAATTATTATTGACTAATATTGACTAACATTTTCTCAATTCCATTAATAAGGTCTCTTAAATATCAGAAAATTGTTCAAACTGGCCATTGCAATTTCCCAAAGCCCAACACAACATCTTCAAATTTCTTGTGTTGTGCAATCCAACAGTTCAAAATCCAAAGAAACAACTTTGGAGGACTAGGTAAACCAGAAAATATTCATATTTTGAGAAGCTGCATTCGTTCTTAAAATATTACTCAAAACGTATAATGTTGACTCATTTTCTAATCGATAAAATCGACTAATCATTGCAGCTCTAACAGGGGTATAAGAATTCTCGAACAAAGACACCAGGCAGGCTATTATATATTTCTCTTTACATGGCCTTCTGAGAGTTACTACATGTGCGTGCATGAAAAGCCACATCTGAGCGTGTGGCGGCAAGCCCACAGTCACATGAGTCAGAGTGACATCATGTATGTTTGATATGTGCACAACCAGAGCACAACATAATACCAATGTCAACACAAGCCATATATGGTGCATACGAGAGTACACATACAACCAAACAGTACAGTGAGACAAAACAGCAGCCAATACATGGCTGCTAACCAACCAAACCTCCACAGTGATCAGCAATGGGAAACTTTGGAAGCAGATAACTCCTGAGTTTCATAGAGACGCTACAATGTCATTTTGGATCTGTTTTTGCACACAATGAACAGACATATATTTTATAGGACTTCCCACATCCCTCACCCGGCTACATCTCCCTCCCCCTTGCTCTCTCCATCTCTCGCTAGCTCTCTTTCCTTCCCCTGTCTGTATAGATCAGTCAGTGCCATCCAGCCAAGCCAAGGGGGGTGAAGGCAGTCAGCATTTAGTGCTTCTTCACCGCCTACTCCTGCAGGTTTGCACAGTAAATAAGTGTGCTTGAGTGTGCAGTCTATATTGGGAAGCCTGTTCAAGTGTGTGTCACGGATGGGGTTTGTGTTCGTGTGTCTTTTTAATAAGGCCTGCTACTTTACTAGCTGATCCTAGGTACAATCATTTCACATTTTGTCAGAGCTGATTTATAATTTCCTGCTATGTCTCATAGGAAATAGCTGAATGTGTGTTTAACATGAACAACTGACTAAATCCAACAATAACACAATAACAGCAGTGACCAAATGTCTTGTCGAAATCCAGTAACTGCGTGACAAAATGCAACACGATGAAGTGGACATCTGCTCTTTTCCCCTATTCTTTATCACTTTGTAAAGCCGGGCCCATATTTTTGTATGTACAGTATATAAATGTGTCTTTCTGTGTAGTGCATGTGTTCCCACAGGTTTAGATGTGTGTGTGTGTGTGTGTGTGTGTGTGTGTGTGTGTGTGTGTGTGTGTGTGTGTGTGTGTGTGTGTGTGTGTGTGAAGCACTGTGGGGGCGAGCAGGAGTTGTGTGAAGATGTGAATGTCACTCTGCCAAGGAAAACACTTCAAGCACAGGTCATCTTAAGTTTACCCACACTACCAAGTGAATGTCTTCACAAACAAACATCACACTGAATATTTGTTGCATAAGCTTGGTGATGTATTACTTAGTTTTGCCCTAAACTTACACCATCAGCATGAGAGGGAACGGCGATGTAGTCGTTGAATCAAGATGCTTTCTCAGTTTGTGAAATGCTGCAGCTGTCAGAGACTCTGGCTTTACACAGTAATAGCTCAGTACAGTATCACTAGTATCATGGTGTTTTAAATAAGCTGTCTTATTAGCAAAACCATTAAAGCGTCTCTTGATGTTGTTTGCTTTTGCCAGTATTATGCAAATGACTGTTAGTGCAGAGAAAGAGGAAAATGGTGAAATAAAATCTGTAACATGAATGCTGCAACACCTGACGAGGAGCAAAGTATTCTCATGTCAGTCAAGCCTACACACTCCTATCTCTCATACAAATGTAGACACACACTAGAGCCAGACCTTCCTCTAAGCCAACTAAGGGACTGCCAGGGACCCCCCAAATGCATGCATTGTTTGCTGAATTGACTGATCGATATGGCAACCCTACGTTACGTATCTACAATGAATTGGTACTTGTTGTTGCCAATGTAATGCTAGTTACAACGATAGGGCGACAAGAGAGGATCATCGTGTTTGTTTGATTCAAAACTGGCAACCAATGTTGTATGCACGTAATCCGTCGATACAGTAGTGGTAGGTTTCCTGCTTGTTGCCTCTATGTCTGTTAAAAAATTGAATTTTGTGTACACACGTAGCTCAAAATGTTTTTACCCCACCAATGGCAACTGCTGATAAACGCCACATATTCTGTTTCTGGGAACTCTGCTCCATCTCCACCATTTGATTATGTTCAGTGGCTTTCAAATCAGTCTGACCGTACAGGGCGTGCTGACACACACACTCAAAGTTTGTTCTATGGACTACAGTATACAGTAGTTGTCATGGAAACCAAAACAATGGCTGAACTCAGGAAATTAAAGTAAAATCCCTAAAGTCAAGCTTTGGCTCTGCAATTCCACCCTGCAAATCAACCAATCAGCTCGGCTCTCGGTTTTATTGAAATTCCTCTGTTGTAGGTAATGGCTCAAACAGGCAGTGGGAAAGGCTACACTTAAGTTAACTATTTTCACAAAGAAAGTTTTCGATTTCTAACTCCAGGCAGTAAATTTAGTATGCGTGCTGATGTGAGACAAAAAACTTAAGATGTACAGGTGTCTCCACATCTCTGTCTGGGTTTGTGATCAGTTTTTATTGTCCAGTCTACAACAACGCTTCTCATTTTGATTTGGTGTCATCCTCAGTTATCATGCCTCGCATGTTAAATTCAACTCTCTCACTCTGTCAAATTCAGTCTACCTCACCTACACAAGCCCAGGCATGTGCACCCAGGCACTCACACATACACATCAGGAAAGTAAGCCCAGTACAGATATGAATAAATATGTTAATGGAACAATTATAATTTAAATTTAATGTTGGCAAGTGATATTATATAATGTATACATTTGTTCCATCAGCAATATGTGAAAGATGTATTATGTTACTCTACTGTCATTACTGCAGCACTGCAAATACGATACAACCAATATATGTTTTAATATCATGCCATGACACAACGGATCTGTTTCACTTCAAACTAAAGTAAACAACAGATGAGGGAGAAGTAAAACAACAATGGGAACCCAGCTTTCTGTGAGTGCTCACTCACTGAGGGGTTCAGTGTGTAGAAACAAATCTTTAACAACAAAGCTTCGACGTGAACTGGCTGAATAAATCATTAGCTTTTAGCAGTGGAGATCATCTCATTGGTGAGTGAAAGCGATGTTGTCATCTCAGCCTACTTTTAATGAGCAAGTGCTCATTAAAAGTACATTAAAGACTGCAAAAGCCACAGAAAAAAATCATAAGTCTCACGTAAATAATAAGCTTCTGTGCTATTAATGAATGTGACAGTTTCAGATATATGTACTCAAGTGCTTTTAAACAGTGATGCAACCTAAGTTTGGGAAAAAGAGGTGAACAAAGTATACAGTCAAAACTTTGCGAAACTTTGACACTGGACTGAACAAAATGATTCTAATCAGCAGAGTGATTAAATGTAACAGGTACTATGTACACACTAAAATGTAGGTTAATACATTTCAGTTTTACTACCATATCTATTTTACATTCATTATTTATTTAAACAATTTACCAACCTATGTATTTACAGCTTTAATGTAATATTATTATTTATTATTGACTCTTTTTAGCATTACTGTTACTTAGTTTTGACATATTTTTGCTAATACAACATTCTATATAATAATATTATTAATCTTTTAACTGACTTAGCCACAGATTGGAGTTTGGAACTGTAATGTTCCCGTCATAGAGAGATAATCACCGGCTCTTGAATCTAGTGTGGATTTGATGTAAAGTCTACATATATTAGAAGTACAGTTATGTTAAGTGGAAAATACAATTACATAACATTTGTATCACGCTAAAGAGAGAATAAGCAGGACAAAACAACAAAGTATAAAGAAACTACAAAAAAACAAGATTCATTGAACATTTAGTTGCCACACATTGTATTTGTTAGTCATTATTATGTATCCATAAAAAAAATCATACATGTTATTCACAGTCTGAGAAACAAATGCATTAATTTATAAATTGTGTGTTGTTCCCCTTTAAGAAGGCCTGTTTGATACTGCTCTGTGCACATGCTCTGCAATTCTATTTAATGGCTGCTTTTTTACACAGTATCCACACACAAAGCTACCACAGCCATGACTCCCTCTTTACTCTCTTTTTCTGCCTCAACCTCTTTCTCTCTTCCTCTCTCTCTCTCTCTCACACACACACACGCGCAGCACACACACACACACACACACTCTCACACTTGCACACAAATGCAAAAATACACATTCAAGATAACAAGCAGGGACAGTGCAAGTGTGAGCCACAAATGAGCAGTTACATTAAGTGACTAAACACATACTTCTACCATCATCTCTATGGGAGTCCACAGTCCAGACGTGGCTGCTTGTGCCAGCCATTACACACAACACACACACACACACACACACACACACATACAGCCAAATGCTTCATCTGTCAGTCTGTCACACACACGTACTCATTTACACTACACATGCAGCCTAAACGCTGGCACATGAACCTTAGAGGCGCTCCTCATATTGGAATATTTGTCATCAGCTCACACAGCTTAGACTTGAACCAGAGTATGATTACTACATCCAAACAGCTACATTAGGAATTTAAGGTCTAACACACATACATGGGTAATTTTATAAACAGAGTTTTCCTCCTTAGTGTAAAAAAAAATCTTTGTCCACATATGCAAGTGAAGTGCTGTTAAGAGCATGCCAAACCAACAGGCAGGAATTTGTTTGCCATTCTTTGAACGAATGCACCGTTGAACTGGCGACGTTTCGAAAACGCACACCAGTGTTTCCCACAGAATGACAATGAGTGTGTGTGTGTGGGGGTATTGACTACCAGCTATGTACAGCGTGGTAGCCTCCAAAATCCAGCTGCATTCCAACATTAACTTAGCTCTCCTTTGCATGCTGGTTAATAACTTTTTTAAGCTGGGTCCATGACACTAACAGCGTTGTCTTTGACAGATTTGTGCCGCGGTGTTCCATGAGGGAGAGAGAGCGAGAGAGGTATGGGTGAGAGAGAGAGAGAGAGAGGACGTGCCGCACGAAAGCTCTACGGCGTTCTGCAATCAAATACGATCTTGAATAGGCTTATTTAAAAAAATTGAAAAACAGTCTGTGGCGGTCAGCTTTGATATTGTGGCGGGCCGCCACAAATAAATGAACGTATGGGAAACACTGCACATGGAGAGAGGAGGAGAAAGAAAAAAGACCTTTCACTAGAATGTAGAGATTTTTACATGTACATTCCTCCCACGGGCCGTTCAGAACCAGAATATCTCATAGATCTCCAATGCTAGCTGGCAGGACAAGCTAGAGCTCAGGTTTCTCACTGATCAAGAGAAAGTAGGAAAGTGGTTTATAAGAGGGAATGAAAGAGAAGAGGAGTCATTACAGCTGTTCATTTGATGTGTTGAGTGTTTATTATAAAATAGGTCAAGACCAAACTTTATCACTTCAAGCTACACTTTTTATTTCATTTTTTCTTTAAAAAAAAAAGCACTTTATTTTAGTTTACTTAAATTTAAAATTTATTATTAGAGTATTTATTATTTATTATCCCTCCAGTTTAATGTGAAAACTGAATAAATCAATGTATGAAATATTGTCAGTTGTTGACTAAAAACATATATGTTGATACAAGTTATGGCACTGAATGATAACGCAAGTTAGTCGGTATGATGTTCCGGACCTTTGCTTCGGGAATTTTTTTTTAACTGGACCTCTTTGAATTCTAATTGAATACCCCTGACCTATGATATGTGTTTTACTATTGTGATCTTGGTTTGTTTGTGAGTGACTGTAAAGATGGTACATACGTAACGCAGGGCACTTTAATGAAAGACAAAATCAAAAGCAAACATATAAATGAGAGTGTGTCGTGTAGAATTCTTCCAGTGAAATATCTGCTACAGACATCCCTAATCTTGATGTGAAATTTTAAATAAAAATGAAGACAACAATATCTGCATCCTAAAACAATTTGAAAAGCAAGATGGAGATTATTAGATGTCAGCAAAAAAACAAAACAAAACATCTGATAGTCTTTGACAAGAACCACTGCAAAGTGGTGGAAGCCTTTCAGTAGCTGGTTGTCACAATGAAGCACTGTTGGTGACTGTGATCCGTCAACAGGCATTGACTGCAAGTCACAAATCTGGCACTGTGATGGTTGTTGTTATGTATTTACATCAGAAATGACTTCTTCTTTGTGGGTAGTTGCTCATTTTTTGACACACAGTATGTGCATTTCACGTCTATAACTGAGTTGCATACAAATGCAACCTTTATTAACAACTCTTTGATATAGTATGGATTGTGTCTTGTTGGGTAATACGTGTCAGAGTTTACTGAAGTCAGTGTTAAATTATGCGTGTGTTAACGGACTGTCAATGTAAGCTTTAGGGGATAACTGATGATGGGTCAGTGATTAGTTAATCTGCCATGTATTTGAACCTGTGACAGGAATTCCAGCTGCCTGCCGGCCTACAAATGGTGCTGATGAACTATGTCCAGTATAAACTGAAATACAAAAGAGTGTGCCATAAATCAACTTTAAATTTGTCGTTCTTACTAGTCAACACAGCAGCCATGTTTGGTTTCCTTAATCTATTTATATTCACTCTTAAAAGTAGCAGCAGTTTGTGAGATTTGCAAGAAAAAAAATGAATGTAACTTAAACGTACAAAGCCTGTCATCTCAAAAAAATATGTGGCTTAAAGATGTGTCTCATAGTAGAAAAGACATTTCCGCGAAATTCACGAGATGGCAAGCGTGTAATTGTCATTACTGTTAACAAGCCTTCATCTTCATCCACCCTGCTCTCCTCTTCCTCTGTAAACCACTCATTTCTCCTGATCTTGTGACATTGAATATCAATATTAAAGGAAATAATTTTTTCATAATTAACCAAAATCCAGACATTACATACGGTACTCAATAGAACCAGCTACAAACGTGTCTCAGATGTGTGTTTGTCCATCTGTCTTGTAGCATTAGCTACAATAAATTCACTTAAGAAAAATACATAGCAAAATGATTCATGTTTTAAAAATACAGACATCAGCTGTAACAGCATCCAAATGTGACTCAAACTGTGAGTTCTCTGCTGGAATCCAGATGACCTCTTTATTGGTTACTGCACGGACATTTCAGTCTTTACATGTTTGTGTCCTTTTGTCCCCAGTAAAATAAATAGCTCTGTGGCTCCAGAGTTATGCAATAACATTAGAACAGGCAAACACTACATGATACCAGATGCAATTTGCTGCGTGTTGCCTTACGAGGGATGAGACGTATGAATCACCAGGAAAAGGTCATTGTTTTGCTCAGCTACCTTCAGCAGGAGCTGCCTGAGGTGTTGAGTCTCAGATAGATAAGTCAGAAATGACCTTAAAGCAAAGGCAAGAGGGTTGCGCATTATTTGTCTGTCCCCTAGACAAGGTGGGTGCGGAGGAGACACAGTCACGTGCAGGATGGGTTGTCTGTGCACTTCCTACTATTGCAGGGAAATGACTAAACAAAGGAAGAGCAAAAAAGGAGAGGGGAATGAAGAAATGACTGTGAATTCCCGACAGGGTTTATTGTCTTATGTGCGTGCGTGCGTGCGTGTGGTGCGTGCGTGCGTATGCGTGTGTGCGTGTACTCACTATGTCCTGTTACTCACTTGTGCCTCCTGGTGGTGGCAAGACCCCAATCTTTTGCCCTGTGTTCTGCCTGAGGAGGAAATTTCTTTCTATTTATAATGAGATGCTGCATTTAACCAAGCCTTACTAACAAGACGGGCAGACTCATGCTATTCAGGCCTCTGTGACTTTGCAGCATTGCACTGTTCTAACTCACAACAGCTCTGCAGCACCTCGGCAATGTGTGCAGAATGTGGCACAAGCAAACAAACAGAGTTTATGTTGTGGGAACCAAAATTCAGTTTATTCATGTACCATCTAATCATTTAAGTTCATATGTACAACTGTAATTTACATGCTTTATTGATTTAGAAGCAATTGAAAGGACTATTTACAGTATGTAAAGGTTAGTGTATTAGTATTTGCTGTTGAAATTTACAGTAATGTAAATTGTAATGCAATGTAATTGTTTGATTCCTTGCAATTTTAAAATGTGTAAAATCTCATTGTATATTACATTTGTAATATTTGGGAATAAGTGACTATGACTGTCGCTTCCTAGTAACTGCGGACCTTTATCTGCTTTGATTCACACACATGAAGGGAGTTCTGGGAGTTATCTGGGGGCATTCAGGCAAGCAGAGAGTGGAACAGCACCATTTTTTTGACCTATCTCTCTTTTTCTCATTAACAATTCTCAATCAAATTTGATTCAGTAATTTGATATCTTTTAAAATGGATAATTGTTCTTCTTTACAACTAATAAACAGTTCAAATTGACAAGTTGGTCCTGTGGATTTTTCTGTGTGGACTAGTATGAGCTGGAACTTTTAAAACACTCCAGCTAAGTCTTTTTCATTGCAATCTCAAAACATGTTTACAGAAGTGCACTACGTTCACCAAAGAAATAAAAATGTAGACACCTTATCTCGTAATTATGAGAAACAATGTTGAGAAAAGATAAATATGAGGTCAGGATCTCCAGTGGCCAGTAAGTGGCAGCTTTCTACTTATAATTACTTTTCATTATTACGAGCTCTTTTCTTGTAATTATAACATCTTTTCTCAAAATTATGATATAAGGTGTCAAATCATTCATTTCTTTGGTGAATGCAATGCACTTATTAACTGATAATGCGGTATAAAGTGGTGACTGTGGTGGCTGGACCTTGGACTCCCCAAAAGAAAATATGGTGCATTTAAAGTCTTTATGCGCTAGTCTGGTACACTTTGAGAGAAAAATTATGAAGCTAGATATATGAAGAACTCTGTTGTCTACTGTGCTATAAAAGGGCCCTGGAGGGCCCTGAAGGGCTTAGACTTAGGTGCTGTGGTTGCAGTGAGGGGTCATGTGGTTGTGGAGTTGGAGGATGGCCTCCCCCAAAAGTTTCTCTTTTTTGACTAAAAACTGTGTATTTTCACATAATTCTAAACAATTACAATATTTCTTTAAAAACACACACACACAGCATGAATGTAAAAAACTGTAAATGTACAAAAACTGTCATCTCAATAAAATATGTGGCTTAAAGATGTGTCTCAAAGTAGAAAAGACAGTAAATTTAGTAGATGGCAAGTGTGCAATTGTCATTACTGTTAACAAGCCTTCATCTTGAAAAAGGAGGACAGTTGTTCACAAAAACCATCTCCCACCCTGCTCTCCTCTTCTTCTGTAAACCACTTAATGCACAGGCTCACTGATATAAGTAAGCACGATGGCCTGAAAAACATCCTTCAAATTTTACAGTGATCGCACTTTGTGCCATTAAAAATAATAATCACAAAATAACATTGGAAATGCAATTTGCTTATCAGCCCCAAAGTCAGTTTGAAGCCATTAACCAGTTGTAGGGGTGCAAATTATTAGAATTATATCTTCATAAATCCATACTCTTATTGGCCCGGTTCTTTATCAATACTGTAATTGTCTCTTTATCATTACAATACAATTATTTAGTTTTTTAACTCTCTTTTTCAAAAAAGAATACATTCAGAACAGGATTGGAATAGATTAATGCCAAATATTAAAATTTGGACGACGGAACAAAACCGCAACGCAGTCGAGCCCTGTGGAATCCCCAGGTCACTCTTACTCATATGCTGCATGCGTGTGCGTGTTTGTAAAAGCTGTGCCCCTCCCTCTGTCAAACACATAGATCAGAGAACAGAGAAACTAGTGTGGCCATAAATGACAGCAAAACGTGCTTGAGAACTCTAAGCATAGTTTTTTTCTTTTCATTAAGCTTTCAGCTAATGCGCTGTAAAAAAAACAAACAAACAAAAAAAACCACTTAGGAGCTTATGTGATCCGTAGAAGAGAGTACAGATTTACACATGGCTCTTTATTTTCTCAGCTGACCCCACCTCCGCATTTATGTTATCATGGAACTGTAAACATATTTTTGGTTCATTATGAAACTGTGGTGCAACAAATGAATGTGGAACACTGACACTGTCTATTGCAGTGCTGGGGTCTGAACTGCTTGTCCATATTACAGGGTTTTAATGTCTTTTTGTGTTGAAAGTGACACCGCTTTTGAATGTGTAAAAGCCTGCTTGCAGTCCAGTGATAAAATTTGATCCTTGCTTTACACGAGTCCTCTCAGCACCCCACCTCCGGTTTCATATCAGCCCTCAGTCCACCCGTGAGGATGCAGAGCAGAGCTGTGTGAAATGACAATCTTCACTACAGCCTTACCTGCTGACTGCTATAGCATAACAAGCTCAGCATTTTTCTCTCTAGCACTCCTCCTGTGACTACAGCGTACGTTCTGTAGAACAACAAGGCCAAGCTGGCACACCTGCCCTACAAAGTATTCTATTGTTCAACCTCTGCTGAAAAGAGAAAGACACTGCAGAATTAAACCAAAGTCCTGTGCAAGCAATGTAACACTGTCTATAGTGCTGGACAAGGATCAGCAAAAACATAAATAGTGCCTCCATATAGGCATGAGGGGGTTACTAAAGGAAGCCACTATTTTATCTCATCATCAGCTTTCTCCATCAGATTTCTCCATAATGATCTTGTTTGTGACGTATGTACGCTGCATCAATATTAATGCTCAGTTCTCTAGCATCTGATAAGCACTGCTCAAAATGTAGCATTCTGGTTCATTCATTAACGGCTACATCCATAAATCCAATCTGTCAGGAGAGCTGTATTGGAAAGATTTGAAAAATATTACACACACAACAGGTTAAGACAACCAACACAATGGATGCTTTTAAAAGTGTTAAACTAACCATCACATGTTTACACACATAGCTATAGTTTGCATTATATAAACTGGCATGTAATGTAGAGTGTAGCTTCTTTCCTAGCAAGCTTAGTTATTTAATTCGATGCCATTTGGTCATTACTAGAGGCACTACTGAAACGTTCCCAGACCTTCCTTTCTGCCAGACACCCATGGATGTGATCTAAGCACAGGAATGTGAAGCGCAGTACATCAGGCCATAAATTCTGACAACGATACGAATTTCTTTACACTGCAGCTGGGCTCCATAATGGCTGTGTAGATCAGGTAGAACAAATAAACATTGTACTTGAGATACAAAAACTGAAGGACACGACTAATAACAAAACCAATCCGATATGATCTTTTTATTTTCTAATTTTAAATCAGTAAACACCTCTGTAAACATAATGAAATTAAAATAAAATATACTAGAAAATACATTTTTGGTAGTTATATGCAACTGTCAATGTTGCAGCACCTCTGGTTTAAAGACCTAACACATTAAAGCCTTCATATTAAAATGCATTTATTGAGAAGCACATGCTGAAATGAAACAGTGATGATTTGGCATCAGCAGAATTAGCTCCGCAAAGAAAGCGAATGCAAAGAAAAATATATTTAGCCTACCGTGGATGGGTCATGCCTGGCAGATACCTGATTCGCTTAATAATGTTAGTGTGTACTGGATGAGTAAAACTGGTGAAAAGCAAAGACAAAGAGAGAGCTGGTCCAGCAAACACAAATGTGTTTGCACAGTCAAATCTATATTACTCGTTTTAAACCCTATTGTTGCTGTTTTTATATTTACATTAGGAAGCAAAATACAAATTTTTTCCAGCCACAAAACATGTTTTCCTAGTCTTGTTCCATATTTCTTATGCAAGTGTGCACATTTTCTTGCAGTTCTCAATATTAGGACAATCCAACTCTTTCAAACTTCACTCCCAACCTAACCCTGACAACATACTGTACTGTATGTACTGTAACACTGTATTAGACGCTGTAATGTCCCAGATGGCCCACTTTCCTCTGATGCACCACCGCTGTGTAAACAAACACCCCGAGGTCACCCTCCAGGAGGTCAAACTGAGAAGCAGTACACCTTGCGTCTCTAAAGTAGACCAGACACACTTTTAAGGAAAGCTGTAGCTTATCTTGCGCAGCGGGTTCAGCAGCGAAACTGACAGAGGAACACTCATGCCGGTCTCCTACGGCATGCTGATAACCTTTCCCTAGCATGTTCCTGCTATCAGACGAAGCTTTCAAGATCATGCAAATGTCTACAGACACACTGTATACACTGCCCATGAATCATTTAACTCTATAGCTTAATTCTGCCAATGTAAGGACCACGTTCTGTGTGTTCGTCTGGCTTTTGGAGAGTGTGCTCATCCTCAGCTGTGGAACAATGCTTACAACACTACATAACCCATAATTCATCACACAGACATAAATGCACAAGGTGCACAGAGTGGTGCAATGACGATAAATTCTAAAAATAGAAAGCTGAATAAAATCTCTTTACAGGGGAACTATGACATGATAAAGCACCATTGAGGGTAGCTGTCAAAGTGTTTCTGTGTAGGTACAGAAATCTGCATGATAAAGTAATATACTGAATGCAACTTCTTACTATTACTGCAAAATCTCAGACTCTATCTTTATCTCAAGAGGGCAATACATTGCAATATGTCAACGGAAAGAGGATTATGAAGTAATAATACATTTTTAATGCTTACATGCTTACATGGCCTTAAAACTATTTAACAAATAAAGTAGGTGAAAGCTAAACAAACAAGATGACAACAACATGCACTAGAACAAAACTTCCATTTTTTTTCTCCTTGTCACAAACATAGCACAAAATGTTTCATATTCTATAAAATATTCATTCATTAGAGATAACAACACAACAAGAGACTGACAAGTGAACCAAAGAAGATATAAAAACTATGCAATGCAATACCTGTCTGTCTTTGACTGCAACTACTGAGTGTAAGTAGCAGCATCTACTGGCACCAAATGAATAAATGGGTTATAATGACATATGCAGACTACTCACCAGGTCATGGTTTGTGGAGTTGGAATCATCTTCAGGGAAGGGGACATAGACAGCTAAGGCCATACAGTTGGCAAAAATAGCAATTAATATAAAGATATCAAATGGCCTGAGAAAAGAAGTTAAGGAAAACACGACAGAAAATTATGTAACATAGCAAGAAGAAACAATAAAAAATATCCTGCCAAACGTCTGTACTATTTGTAAATAAACTATTCACAGAACGTTAAACACAGAAACTAGTTAATGTATCAGAGGTTGTGGCCTTGGATTTTAAATGGCAGAACAAAGCCATACAGGATCTGTAAAATGAGAAATAAAGATCCTAAATTCAGTTCTTTCTTCACACTCTTTTGATCACTGACATGGTATTGCAATCATAACTGTCAGAAACCTAAACACACACAGTACTGCACTATTGCATACCGTCCATGCAGAATAATTTGAGACTCTTGATACGGCCACAGATGCATTTCCCAAAGTGTACCAATAGTACAGTAAATCCCCATTGGCTTTTTTTTTTCAACAAACACACAAAGATGGATTATGAAATGTACCTTTGCGATTCACTTTAGGCAATCTCCTTTATAACATCTGATGGCTTTTGTGATGAAGGCATCTGCTTAAGCAACAAACCCACCAGACTGTCACACTGCTGTGCTGTACCAGTGTCCCTTTATCTACATACTGGGCTAGTATTGTGGGATTTAGTGACTTTCACTTCTTCACTTCTTTCACATCTTTTGTGCAGAAAACATGCTTCTGCACCTCAGTCTAACATAATTTTTTAAAGTTGGGCCCAGGAGAAAGATTCAAAAAGTATATAAACTACTGTGTGCTTATCCAGATATTGTGACAGCCTTCCTGCTTGGTCCACACTGATGTGGCTTTGCTCGAAGTCTACAGGGCATAGCTGCAGAGCAGCAGCCAGTCCAAAGGCAGATCTCCTCACATCAAATTGCTTTTGATTTCTTTTTCTTTGTTTTTACAGCATCCATGCAGCACATTTTCACTCATCCACTCCCTGCACTACAGACTTTACAGATTCCTCCCATGGGTTTTGTTGGTTTTGCTTTTTTTTCTGTGAATGAATGACTTCGTTATTTAGTTCATCCGTGTGTCTCTTGGTATTGTTGCAGCCCAAGAGCTATGCTGTGAAAAATAGGGGCTCGTCCAAAATTTTCAGTCTTTTTCCCCTCCTCACTGTCGTAACTGGTGCAGTTGGTATGGTATGATTGAAATATGTTATCATAGCCTCGGTTGGTTGTAATTTGTGAATGAAGTGTGCAATTAGTGGAACTTGTCTCTTAGTAAGTTGCAGTAAGTGCTACAGGGAGACACTTTTAGATCTTTAGGTTTTATCTGCTTTAAGAATCAGTGCTGGGGTTTTGTGTTGTGACACTGTCAGTGAATATAACTCGCTGGTTAGGCTGTAGAGCAGGTTCCCTTTGGAATTTGTTTGGGAGGAATTTATAGTGTGGTAGCAAACATGGTTAGAGCCATAGTCTCCGGGGGCACATCCATAATAACTGGAGGGGTCATCTGTTCTCTGGTTGCCTTGCCATCCCATCAGGCTGTTAGTGTGAAAATGCCCACTGCAAGTAGCAACATGAAGACTAGGAAGGAGGTTATCTAGTTTTTGGCAAGGCAATTAAAGGGAAGGGCTCTGATTTCGCTTGGTTAGAGCAGAGGTTGAAGATTTTTTAAAAGCCCAGAGGAGGGTCTTAGAGGACTGTAATCACTGTAAATGTTGGTGACAAGCGAATGAAGGAGAACATGAATTCAATTTTGAAGGCTAACTTGTTTGAGGATGGAGATCTTAATGTCATGGCGCATCCTTTCAGGTTCGCCCCTGGTGTTGCTGGCTTAATTCTTGGCCTAACTTTTCAGCAGCAAAAGGAACTGGTTTTGTTACAATTACACAATGGCTTCAGGAGCAAGTGGAAAGAACGAAGTGGACTGTTGAGAAAATAATGCACGAAACAGAATTTCAAAGGCTGGATTTAGAACAGTACAAACCAGGTCTGATTCGTGATGGTAGGGTCACAGTTGGCTCAGTTTGGAGTGTTGCTCCTGTGTCCTCCCTGAGTTGTCAACACAGTTTGATGTGGCTGGCAATTTGCGTTTGGTTCCGAAGTTTTGTGAGAGTGATTCTAACACTTTTTATCGCTGCTTGAGCGTGTAGCTGACAGAAGGAATTGGCCTGATTTAGTGCATGCTTCTGCATGTTGCTGCAATGGGTGTTAACGGGCAAGGCTCAGGAAGCATACTGTTCCCTTGCGGTGAGTGAAAGACAAAGTTATTCTTTGGTTAAAGCTGCTGTTTTGAAAGCATACGAGTTGGTACCAGAAGCTTTACAGGCAAAGGTTCAGCACATGGAGAGTGCAGGAGTTTGCAACAAATTTCAATCTGTGGTATGCGGCTCTTGAAATTAAAACATCTTATTTGTGCAATTGAACGGTTTTGGAACAGTTTGAAATGTCTCTGCCAAGCAATGTTGCCACCTACATTAATGAGTGTAAAGTTAAAACCCCTGCCGAAGCCACTGCACTTGCAGATTAATTTGTTTTGACACGCAAAGTAGCTTTTGAGTCCAGTGTCTGTAATACCGGTGTCAAGGTGCATTCGAGAAAGTGGTTGGATGACTGGCCAGGAAGGTCAGAACAGTTGTCAGGAGGACAATTTGATGCTTACTGTAAGTGTGTAATTATTGTAAGGAAAGGGGGCAATGGAAAGCTGAATGTCTGGCTATAAGACCAAAGGGCAAGCGTCATGGACATGTGCATGTGAAATTTGCTGTGCTGGCTTCATCCATTCAAACTGTGCCAGGTTCTGCTTTGTCCTGTGGCCAGGTAGATGTGAAGGTGGATAGCCAGGCTAAAATTCCAGATTATCAACCATTTGTGTCAAATGGCTTTCTGTCATTGATACAGAGTTCTGTAAGGATGCCAGTTAAGATTTTGAGGGATAATGGTTCCTTGGATTCATTTGTTTTGGCCTCAGAGTTATTGTTCTCATGAGAGTGATACTGGTGATTTGGTCTGTGTCCATGTTATGGGTCTGCAGGTGTTCCCAATTCCATGTCATAAATTGATGCTGGAGTGTTATTTGGTGAAAAATTGCTCTGCAAGTAACACTGCTTACACAGGGTCATGGGAGGCCATGTAACGCACAAGAGTCGCCATCGGCCAAGTTGTGCATTAGTGCACAGTATTTGGGGTCTTGTGCTTGGTTTACAGCTCCATGCGCTTTTTTGTTTTGTTTGTTTCTGTTTCCAAAAGATTGGCCTTCCTTTTCCATTTCTGGCTTTCCCTTCAAGCTCTTAAATTTGCTTCTCTAGGCAACGGGAGTTGCTGAGTTGAGGGCAGTACAGAGTAGAGTTATTATTATTATTATTATTATTATTATTATTATTATTATTTTTTATATATACGTCACAGTTTCCCAGTGCACATGGTGAGGTCTTCAAATGTCTTTACACTAGTATGAAACAAAAGAGACTCATTGACTATCAAAAAAATTCCTCAACACTCAAACATACACCCACCACCACATTAATCCACTGTAAAGGATATTTCCACTCCACCAGGCTGATGCAGGCCCTGCGTATGGGGTTGTTGAGGTTGAGGCAGAACAGAGCCCTAGGTGGCCTGCTGTTGGCGTTACTGCCCTGTTTCTTGCTTTTGGCATACTGCTGCCGCTTCTTCTGTGCCAACGCACCTGCCGGGATGGTAGTGGACGCTGGGGCAGGCAGGGCAGAAGTAGCGGGTGGTGCCACAGGAGCTGGGGCTGGGGCCACAGCAGGGGCAGGGGTTGAGGCGGGAGGGCCCTCTGGGGCAGTGGGGGCTGGGTCTGGGGCGGGCCCGTTGGCGCTCATGGTGCGGGCGTGGCTCTGTGAAGAGCATCCAGCAGCATGGATCTGCCAGGGTAGACAGGGAGGCTAGAGAAGGGCAGAGTACTCTGACCAATGAGCTGGCACGTCACCAGGGGGAGCGACTCTGGTGCTGCTGGCATAATTTGCCTCTGAGAATGAGAAAAGGGTAAGAAGAGATGGCATTAGTACATTTTACACCTTTTATAACAATAAAAGATATTGATATTGCTTTTAAGTGTGAGCAGAGCACATTACATCTGTCCTCAAATCACTACAAAGAACTGACTTCTCTTATGCCTTACTATAAAGCTCTGAATATCTTTGCCCCATCATCACTTGCTTGAAAGCTACACAGACCGCTCTATCTGATTCTGATATTCTTAATTATGCTTGAGTCAAGCCAATGTCTGGTGAAGCTGCTTGTAGTTTTTATGCCTCTAGATGCTTGAATAGGCTTATTGAGTAACTGATATGTTTCCATTCTTTTTTAAAAAGTCTAAAAGCAATTCTTCTTTTATTGCTTATAAATAATGGGCAATACATTGCTTGTACCTAAATATTCTATACGTGGACATTAAATTACGAATAAAGTCAATAAATCTTGGACAACTCTTTGCTGCAACTAACAATTCGTTTTATCATTGATCAATCTGCTGATTATTTTCACAACAATCATATAGTCTATAAAATGTCAAAATTTTGAAGTCTGCTCATCACAATTTCCCAGAGCCCAAAGTGATGTCTTCAGATTACCTCTTTTGTATGACCAACAATCCAAAACCCAAAGACTCTTCATTTATTGTCATAAATGACAGCAAATCCTTGCATTTAAGAAGCTTGAAAAATGATATATCGATTAGGCTATCAAAATAGTTGACAATTAATTTTCTTTCCATTAGCTAATCAATTAATGGACTAATGTTTGCAGCTCTACAGCTCTTACTGAACTGCATTTGTCTCTTGAAGGCTAAAGAAGCGATTAATGTTTCTCCTCAAACATGCAAATGAGATCATTCATAACATGTGAAATCTATCCTGGTGTATACCATGCCTCAAACTGTGAAAATAATGAAATATCTAACTGAAGCTGAGGTCCCACCAAAACTACAAGAACAATGGCAGGTTGGCTTGATGTTGTCATCAATAGCCCAAACAATCCAAAAGTTCCTGAACGTGACATATTATGAGAAAAATAAAAGCAGATGACATGCCGCTCCAGCCAAAACAAACACACACACACACACACACACACACACACACACACACACACAATTTAAGCTCCAAATTCAGGGCTGCCACTCTCAGGCATCACTCTGGTCTCATCAGTTGTAGCCTATAAGTCCTTGAACTGCGAGCAGGCCCCGCACAGGAAGAAACAGAAAAGGTCACGCTGCAGTGATGAGAAGAATGAATCTTCATATACTGCATAGAAAAATCTGATACGAGTGTAACTGTGACGCAAGGCTGCACATCTTGTGGTGAATTCGGGCTGCCAGCTCTGCATCTCCTTTGTGCTACAATGCTGCCTCCATATAGCCGAGGCTAGTGCAAGCTCAACATGTGAACAATGCGTGTGAAATGCGCTTATTTTGGAATATTAATTTCACTGCTGCATCGACAGCGTCGACCGTGCACCCGTGATGAGAATGAACACTGACATTTCCACGAGCGATTCGAGACAAAACAGCCATCATCAGGCGTCCTCACATTTCTCCTTGGACACCACCAAGGTGGGATATGGTGAAATCCCCCCCAAAAAATGATGTGAAATGACAGCCCGACTCCGGGCGCTGGTGAAAATTGAGCAGCGCACAGCCGTCAGATGGTCCTCGCTGCTCAGCAGAAACAGCTGGCAACGTTATTACAACAAACCTCAATCTCTTACACTCGGGGGCTAATATAGTGGACAGTCCACATGACCATGGACCACTTCGTTTTGTAGAAAAGGTATCAGTACTGCCCGTGCACTATTAAAACGTATTAAAATGTATTGTTTCATGACAAGGCAGCGAATCTCCTCTGAATCCACAAAACATGACAGCGTCGCGAGTAAAGTGGCCATTAATAACTGCTGTCCTCTGACAATAATGAAAAAGCATCATCATTGCCTGCATGCAGGGGAAACGCAGCTATGCTAAGAGGCTAACTTCAGTTTGTGGAGCAGAAACAGCACCGTGCAGCAGGCTACCTTTACTGAAGACTTTACAATTCAGCCGCGGTCCTCTCCACTCGGTGACACGGGTCCGGTGCTTCGGAGGGCGAAAAACGCAGGTCCGGTCTGAAACGGCGGTTTAAAAATCATCAGCTCCGGCAGCAGGAGGCACACATGAAGCCTGTGCATTAATTAAGCTCTTCCATGGTGATCGTGGAGAGCTGGAGACAGGGAGAGTGCGCACCAGACAACAGAGCATCCTCGTCCGCTGCCTGCTTATCGTCACGGCGCCAGTGAACAGTGAAACGAGTGCACACCAGAGAGCAAGCTCCCCTCCTTCTGGCCCCAACTCTACTGCTGCTGCACGAGAACCTGCTCACAGCAAATAGGTGCTATTTCGTGTCACCACTAATACCGACTGATGGTCCTTCAATAAAAGGCGACACCTTTCAAGCAAGGTGTCCCATGCGGTTTTCATTAATCACGTGAAGGTCAGGGTACTGAGTGGACCCAAATCAGTGTGAGCCTGAATTTTTAATGGTATGGTTACAGTTGTGGTAAAGATTGAAGATAATCAAACACAGGCATAGCAACTTATCTTAACAAATATACAGCCTACTGTGTAGCCTACCACTTTTGAATAAGGCACCTTCTAATGGCTCACATAAGTTGTAGGCCTTAGAGTTATTGAGTTATAGGCAAAGGTAAGTAGCCTAAGTCTATGTAGCGCCTTTTTTAGAAAAAGTTATGAAAGGGATTTCCACATCCTGGCAAACCAAAAGTGTTAACTGCTCCATAAAATATTCATAAATGAGTCATTCAGTTAGCAACCATTCAGTAGGCCTATCAGTATAGTGTTGATCTCCCAGGTGTGTCTGGGGGCATCTGGAACAACAGGTGCAGTTCAGGCTGTGAGTCCAGCCTGTATGCATGAGAGTAGTAGGATGAAGGGGAGAAAGTGTTTTACATGTTTTCTTATAGCCTATAGCTAGATGTATACAAAGTTTTTGATAGTGTTTTTGGTATAGTCTCAGTTTTCTTTAAGATGCATTGAATAGTGTAATGGTATTGTAACTGTGCATGCTGGGTTTACCTAACTGTGTAAACTTAATGAGGAAACAACGGGAAAACAAGTCAAAATATCTGAATTTAAACATTGTTTTTTATTTATTTATTGTTTCACCAAACCAAAAAAACCCATAAAACTCATCCCTACCTACCTCTTGCTACACAAACAAAGAAGAATTGAATATCAGTCAGTTTTCCCTCCCAGCTGCCTTATAGTCAATAGAGTGATGAAGATGACAAAGGAGAAAATGTGGCCTGCTACAGACCAGCTAAGCCTTGTTTGTAGCCTAGCCAATTTCAGGAAATGCCATGTCGTAACATAAATAAGTCTAAGTTTTAGATCAGTCACCAAAATTGTTTTTTCAAAAATTGTGAATGACAGCAACCACAAGAGGTACTTGAGAATATAGTCATAAATGTGTACAGAGAAGATATTAGCCTGATGCGTCCAGTCCAGTTGTATGCAAGATAGCCTACGGATAGATACACACAGGCACGCACAGTAACATTACTTACACCTGGCAGAGAAAATACAGACATTTCGTAGGCCCTCCACAATACTTTATACTGTAGAAATACAGTAAAATCAGATATGACACAAAAATGCTGTATCACTGCTACCAGGTCCTGTACACAGAAATAATTTGAGCTGTAGTCAGACATCCATTATCATATTTAAAAATGCAGTAACAGAAAAAATACAGTATGCAGGACATATCATTTTTTAAGTTGATATGGTAATCTTGTTAGCAAACAATTGCCTACACATCCAGTTACGTTACAGAACAACATTATCATTCATTTGCTGTCATGTTTCTATCCACCTGTCCAATATTTACTCTCTTTTAGCTCTTATTTTGGTCTCTACCAACTCCTGAGGGAAATATGTGGCTCTTTAGTAGCTAAATGCTCCACTATGTTCACCAGCTAGATGCTAACTGTGTCTGTCTGCCGTTTGGTGCTAAAACAGTGTTGCCCGACAGCTGCTGTAAAGCTCCTTAAAGCCGATGGGAGCTGCAGATCTATGTGTTAGTTGCCAATTATACCCTCTTTAAGACATTTTCTTAATAATGATATTCATGTCTCTCCTGACAGTCAGTGAAAATGTTTCCTTTCCTCTGACAATGTTTCACCTCCTTTAAATTGTTCCCCTTTGAACTACATTTCCCGTTTGCCTCCAGAGCATGTGTTCATGATGAGAAAGTAAGTCAACACCACCCTGCCTGATCTAGTTGTAACACACCTACATCTCTCCCATTACAGCTGTTCTTTGTAAGCAAGTAAATTCTGGAGAGCACTGTCCCTTTACTTATATTTTTTATCTTGTAAAATAGTTGTACAGGGTGAATTTACGCTCAGAAAGCATTTATTTTGTTCAGCTTTTGCTCCAGCGATTAAAATATATCTATTAGCTACATTTTAAAGAATGCTTCCCATACTGCAAAAATACGTTGTCACTGTTATTACTGGTAGGATCTGTAACACTGTATTTTTCAGTCCAACTCATTCATTTCAGATCTTAAATGATGTCATTCATTTTGTGGTGTTAGTTTTGTAAAAGACATGCCCTCTTCAGTCAGTACTGTTAACATTGTCCTAACAAAAAATGCTTTTTGTAAGTAAACAGGCATCCTGGTTTATGCAGCAGCATTACACGGCACTTTTACACCTGTCACACACACAGCTAATCCCACCCTTATGAAAAACTAATGACCAAATGATAGCTTTGACCCGCAGAAGACCCTTTAAAAACCCTTCCTGATTCTAATTTCAGTCACTTGTTAGTTGGTATCAAGCCTCTTCAGTAACACCAGCACTGAAGAAACAGCAAACATTCAGCAAGACAGGCCTTGTGAATGCATTGTAATATAAAAGTACTTCAATTTTTGGTTTCCCAACAGAATCCGATACAATAAAATGTTTTAGTTGCAATTTGTTCAAATAACAGTGACCACAGTTCTGTTCTACTGAGATATTATTGTCATTGTTGTGAAAATCCTACCTGCCAGAGTAGAACAGCTGAGCCGAGGCCTCTGTTTCACCTACATGTCCCAGCTGACAACAAAGAGCAAGAAAACACTCATCTTCTTCCCTGTCGGGCTGGTCAGTGGGTGAACTGCAACAGCGTTTGGTGGAGAACGACCGGGCAAGGAGGCATTGTATCAACTTACCTGTCTGCCCAGGATAATGGTTTCTTCTTGAATCGTCTTGAATTATTTACTTATGGATGAGGTGGTGTGTATGTGTGTGTGTGTGTTGCTGGTAATTGTTGGGCTGTGTGTGTCAAATGGTACTTACAGAGGCCATTTATTTATTAAATATGAATTGGTACTTGTTGGTCAGGTAATTTTGATGTGGGCAAATAAGAGACACACATCAGGAAACGTACTTTAAATAGGAAAAGTGAACATAATTGGCCCTGAAAGACAAGTAATAGAATATTTGATAAACAAAGGACTTTTTAGATAAATATGTTTTTAATTGAATGTAAAAGGAATGCACAGTTTCTGAAACACAAAATATGATTTTCTTTTTTATTTGATTCTTTGGTGTTACAGGAGTGTTGGAAATAAACAATTATTAAGATGTGATAAAAAACTATACCACTTTCACTTCTGTACATTAAATGTGAAGTTGGAGCCAGCAGGCAATTAGCATAAACACTGGAAACAGCCTGGATCTCCAACTCTATAGGAAAGCTCACTAATGAACATGTTATATCTTGCTCGTTAAATCCGCACACATGGTTTCTTCTAAGTATCACCAAGAGGTGAAGTGACAACTCCAGGATATATATATATACCCACACTATATGATACAGATGCATATAGAACTTCTATATTTTACTCTTTGGCGTATTGGGACCTTTTCTTGAGCACCAGCAATTCTCACAGTTCTCACAACAGTTCTCACAAGCTGCCGCTTCTCTGCCCTGTCCACTGGCAGAGACAGAGTATGGAAAAGGTAAAGTGCCAATACATTCGCCAACATTTACACAACATGTGAATGGGAAGTATTGGTCACAGAGGTCACAGAGCTGACAAATGCTGGTAACCTTGGAGTGCAGGCTTGGCAGGCCAAGACTGCAAGGGATAAAATATTAAAATCAAGAAAGTCCCTAGTTGTATGTATCATGGATGGTTGTAACACTTTTTAAAGAAGTGTTAAAACTCACCCCACCCCTGTCAGCCAACGTTCAGCTAGCTGTATAAACATAGTAGTTTGAAATTAGAAAGGAAATAATGCATCACATGTTGGCTAAGAAACTACCATTCAATCTAATATTAATCAAACCATTTTACCAACAATAGTATAGACACTAAACAAAATACAGTCTTGGTCAAAAAATTTACTTTCTGCCCTCAAAAGCTGTTTTTTCTCTCTATATATTCTGATGCCTGTTTGACTTGATAATCACCATGCCTGATCAGGTAGGAAGTAGGTAACTACTGAAATGATGACACAACTCCTATCTTATCTCTATTTGATGAAATTGGTGTTGTTACAACTCTCCCCATGTTACAACCATACCTATTCTCCCCTATATATTAATATCTATTTACAACTTATACTTAGCTAAGCTAATATTCTCCTTCATATTTAGCTACAAACATCTTCATAACTCTCAACAAGAAAGCAAATAAGCATAACCAAAATGTCTAGTTATTTGATAGTTTCTAATGGACTGACACCCTTTTGCTTCTATACTGCTTCCAGAACTGCATTTCATTAGGAAACATACAGTATCACAACTGTTTCTTTTCCCAGCTCCAGCCTTTTCACCCCCTTTTTTCTCACTCTCCTGTTGTATTTGACCTGGTTTCTTCTGTACTGATCATTTCCCTACAAAGAACGCCATATGGTGGGGAGGATGGTGGAAATAACAGTTATATGTTTCAGCGTTCATTCACCTGGAATAGCTGATGTGCATGTGTCTGTGTGTGTTTGTATCTTTTTTTTGAGATTGTGTTCAAACTCTGTCTCTCTTAACTTTCAAACACACAAAAGCCATTCTGTAGTCCCCAGTAGGAAAACGCAATGCAGTTAATTTTAACTGAAAATGGAGTAAAAACACAGACAGAGGGTGCAGTGGCCCCCAGGGACCAAGGAAGCCATTTGGCACAGTACATCAGTCTGCCCCCACCTCTGATTTGATCTGCTTCTCCACTCTCTGCGCCACCAAACTCCCAAACAAACTTGACATTATTCAAATATGGTGATTCACTTTGAAGCTGAATCATTGGTCTAGATTTTCTGATTTCACAGTACCAGATAAAGAAACGTTTTGATCAAAACCCCAGTAATTTTTTTTACAGTATTTTGTGTTATTTTTCAAAAAGGTCCCTAAGAAGATGTTTTGTCTTGTGCAGTTTATAATCTGTGCATAAGCAAATTAGACAAATATAATTCTACACAGAGCAGGTCTTTGGCTCTCAGCTGTGCTGACGGTCCTGTGTAAATCTTGTGTTTGGCCAACCTCTAAAGGGATTATGATGTTTTGACTCAATAAAAATGTGTTTAGTTTACACATGCAATTTATAGCAAACAGCTGTTGTGTTTTTCTATCTCTTTGTAAATGCACTGAGGTTTTACTCTATGTCCTTTATCCCTCAGTCTCCCACCCCCTCTCTCTCTGCAGTTCTTTTTAAATCAGATTGCAATAAATCTCTTCACTTGGACTCATAAGCTACAAAACTGCTACTTTCTTTCTAATGCTGTTCTCCTTCTCTTGCTGTATATTTGAAATTATTTTTTTTTCCAAAGTGATAATGAAGGTTTGGGACATTTGAAACGAGTTTGAATATTAGCACGTGCGACTTGATGTCTGATTTCCTGGCCTGGCCAGGCATATAAAACCTGGTTAGAAGGCACTGATGCAAAAACACTGATGCAACAATCAGTGCTTTTGCATGTTCATGAGAGCTGTGTGTATCTTTGTGTGTGTGTGTGCGTGTATTTGTGTGTTTGTGTGTGAGAGGGAGTGTGTTTGTGGAGCTGCTTGAAGGAGAGCAGTAGTGATGGGGCCTGAAAGCCCTGCAGCGCAGCTGTTCTCCCAGTGCATCGTCAACTTCACTGCTGAGCCCACAACACACGCTCAGCCTTAACCCCTGCACACACTCTTGTCTCTTATTCTTCCTCTCTCTTTGCTGTCTCTCCCTTTTTCTTCATCTAATCTCTCTCTGCTTATCGAAAGCTCTCCATCTGAATCTTTGTATCTCTCATCTTCAAATACTTTCTTTACCCACTTTGATATAATTACTTATTCACTGAATCCACCTTTTTGCCATGGCCACGTCTTGACTTGTTCATGTTTCTTTTGCTTCTTTTTTCCCCATGTATGTCCTCAACTCCAACCCAGACCCCCTACTTCTGGGATGATCGCCCACTCCAATGACTGAATGTTCTGTCAATGATTCGATTATAAGTCCTATGTTCTTGTCTGATGCACTGTCAGGGGGTGGGGCCTTTGGGTGACAGACAGCTCTCAGATAGAAGGGCAAGCGCTATGTCATCATGGTGACTGCAGAGCGATTTAAGGAAATGGAGTGATAAGAGCAGAGTGGAAGAGGCTCAAGCCTGAAGGAGTGGCTGGCATTAAAGCAATGTACCAACATTCAAGGATGTGTGTGTATGATTCTATGCATATGAGTGTGAGAATATTCATTTGTGTATATGTGCACACACGCACATGTCAGCATGCCTGAATATATGTGCACATGTGTTGGCAGGTATATGTATTTGTGTATTTTGGATCAGCATTTGTGCTGCTTCTAAAATCCCATTAATCATTTAGGACCAATAATGCTGAGAACATTTTATGTTTACCTGAGCTCTGCATTGTGTTGGAACAGTCACACACATGCTCTGGGTTATATTAAGGCATTGTTTCAAAAGTGGTTGCTTTGCTCCTCTTTTTCTGCCAGAGAGATTAAAAATAGAAACATTCATGCTCTCTGAATGTACTTTCCCTCCAGGAAGTGTGCAGTTGTGGGCGTCCAACATTGGCTGCACACCATCACATGGCAACTTCTTTCCAGACTACCATTGGCTGGCACCTGTGGGGCTCTGTGAAGAAAAGCTTTTCTGACAGGACCCAGGAGCCCAGAGGAGTTGCTGGAAACCAGGAGAAGGACAATGTTGGTGGAACTAGGAGAGCAGTGGGGTGGGCTCGAGAGATGGCATCACCATGGCTGTGAGTGTGGAGGTGCTGGGATGTGACCTCCCAGCTACAGCAAAGGGCAGGAAACCAAAGAGATGATCTCATGGCTGAAGAGCTGAAGCACAGGGGGGAACGAATGAGGGACAGGAGAGGACAAGGATTTGCAGCAATGACACTCAGAGATCATATATGTTCAGCTGACACTTTACTTTGTTGTCATCCTATCACACTGATCCTAAAAACTTTATATCTATCCACGTTTAGTTTCAGTCAATATGGTGATGGTTTAAAATACATTTGACCTAAAAAAAACAGATTCAGTAAATTAATTAATTCATTTCATAATTAATTAATTAATTAAAGAACTCCTTTGCTGAATGAACATATTATGGTTCTATTTGACATCAGTTATTGGCTAATAAAGTGGATGCAACTCTAATAAATCATCTTTTATAGAGGCCACAATCTTACATTTATGGGAAGACAGTGTCCCCTGGTGTTTAATTTTAGGAATTCAACTGGCCTGTAACAAAAGGCCGTTCAAAATGGAGTAATGGGACATATCAAATGTTCCTGCGACACATGCAGGATAATGTCTTGCTGACCTTTCCACATAATTCCTCACAGTCCTTCTACTGTGTCAGCATTTTTGTTGACCTTCCATGTCAAGCAACAGACAGTTTGATAATGATTGATCTATTATAGGCCCAAAATCCTATAAGACATTGTGACAGTGTGTGTAATGTATTCATTAAAATGTGCTTTTATTGCCCCAACAAGAATGACATTGTACAATGATGAATACTACCCCTGTCCTCCATCCAGTGGAAGATTCTGGAGTGTACCACATCAGCAGACTGTAACAACTCTAATCTGTGAGCAGTTTCATCCGCTCGCCATCATGGTAAACTACATTATTGGCACACATGCTTTGACTGCAGCACATGTTCAAAATGAAAGCTGAAACATCTCTCCACGTGGGTCTGCTTGTTTTGTGATATTATACAATGAAATGTTGCTTTTTATGTAATCTTTCACTGAATAATCCAGCTATCCATGGGTAGTTTATGTTTTATGTTTAAAAAAAAACAAATTTGGCAAAAAGTCCCAGACAGAACAATGTGATAAGTTTTCATTTTGCACATATTTTACTGATTCTACTCCTTTTTATATACAGTCTATGTTCTACTCATGGAAACAGGTCAAATGTACCATCAAAGATTATCCTGTAGATGGCAGACATATACTTATTCTCAGATGTTTCTTGTGCATGCAGCATGCTTGTGCAAAGGCAGTAAATCAAACACCAACAGTCAGCAAACAGTTTTCAATTATGCTTGCAGTTCTAGTTTAAATTGAATTTTCATCTTCCTTTTACAGTTTGCATGCATTTGCACAAATTATTTTGGATTTGACATTCAATATTATTTCAATATTTAGTTTAGTTTTACACAACATAATTCATATACCATAAAAAAGTGTGTTGCATATTTGTTGTAGCATGCTGCTACTGTGCTTTATTTATATGTATAATTACAAGCTCAATTTCAAGTCTTGTAAATAGATACAACATATTTCAGATATTTTACTTCATTTTCATGGCAGTAGCTCTCATAGATAGCAGAGTTGTACTACAACTGTTTTACCCTCCAGGTAATTTAAAATAAGCTCTCAGTTGTGAGGGTCAGGCGTGTCTGCATATCTTGCCCATGAGGTCTGCTGCAAAGGGTTTCTGGGAAACAAAGTGTGCGTCAGTCAATAGAGTCACGAAGCTTTCTGAGCATCATGATGTAAGACGGGCAACAGAAAGAAAACAGAGAGGGAAGATGAGATCAGGACTGAGAAGATGTAAAGTTTCAGAAGTAAATCTCCAACTTAAAGGATTAAAGGACACTGTGACACTTTAATTGCATTAACATAATTAAGGACAGTATTTCAAAAGTAGCTTGTATAAGGTTAACAATGGAAATGTATTCATTCAGAATGTGAGAAAAAAAGATAAAAATACCTTGGAGATGACTATACCAATTATATAGGCCTTACACTATACAACATACTGCATAATATACTAGAACACTATACTTACAAAAGAATAAAATATCATTTATAATGAAGATGAGAGTCTTTATCGTTCTCTCTGTCTTGCATTCTTTGTATTTTGATAACAACTTTCACAAGGGTGGTTAAAGGCAGGCTAAACGTTTACTGCAGTTAATACTGTATGATGAATGATGTGGAGAAGTTCATCAGTATCTGGTCTTATAAAAATGCATTTTTTGTCTTTGGATGTAGGCAAAAAGGTAAAAAGTTGATTAATTTCTATTTGCTTTCGCCTGTGTTTTGTCGTTTAACTGCTCTTTGTGGAATTTGAATTAATGTTGGTTTTGGTGACTCCAGATTTGACATAAGCAAAGAAAGATTTTATCATAAATCTGTTGCTCTCTTTCTCACATTCTGGGTACATCTTTGTTTTTCTATTTCTTGTTAATTCTCCTTTTACCACACCCATTTTTCTTTATTTCCTGTTAAATTTCTAACAGGAACAAATTAGGGCCTGTTCAAACATGGGCTTTGGCATTGGGAATGGGGTGTTTTGTGTGAGTAAATAACAAAGAACAATTTACCACCAAGGTCTGAATTAATAGTTTAGATAGTAAAGTGAATTAGGGTGGGATGCTTCAAATGCCCCCCATCCTCCCAATTATCCAGCCCCTCCTCACAGGCACACATACTAAGGCACATCTATAGCTGTGACACACCTCCACTGTCCCAGTCAAACAGTAGCCAATGAAATGAGTGCCATTGGATTTTAGCAGTAACACCCATCCAACGTCATGGGTTCCCCTCCTCTCCTCCTCCTGTGTGTGTGTTTCTGTGTTTGTGTGTGCGTGTGTGTGTATGTGTGTGTCCTTGTGCATCTATGTGTCTGCATGCCTGATAGGATAAATCCAGTTCCTTCTCCATTCTCTCTCTCTTTTTCTCTCTGGCTCCATCATTCACACTCACACACACGCACACACACACAAACATACAGGTGCTGGTCTTTGGCAACAATCACTCTCTCTCTCACACACACACACACACATTCAAACCACACAAACTCAACAGAGGATCGTACTTGGTCCACTTTTCTGGTGCTGAGGAACTTGACATTTTGCCTTCATGGAGGATTACCACAAACCAGACCAGCAGACAGTGCAGGCGCTGAGGAACATTGCCAACCGCCTCCGAATTAACTCCATCAAGGCAACAACTGCAGCGGGCAGCGGGTGAGTCGTCTCCACTGACATGACTTTAAGACTGTGAACGTTATGCACAATGCAGACATGCAAACTGTGTGCACAACATAATGCAAACTTATTATTTATTTGCAGCTAGCATAGATGAACACCAACAATATCACCTATTGAACTAAATACATGGACAGATATGCACACCCAGACATTGATGCAAGTAAAGGGCCAAAGGAACAGCATGTCCTGCCTTTGTTCTCATCCTTTGGTTCTACTGACAGGATCATTTCAACATCTATGGTTGTTATATATATATGCTGAGCTCTACATTCCTGACTATTCAATTATTGAAATGAAAATATTTACATAACACAATGTGTTTTATTCTGCTTTATATAGCATTTATGGTATATAAAATGTGTACCATGTTGCAGAAATTTGAAAACATTAATTTATCATTTTGAGTGTAGTGTAGTGTATTACACAACTGTACAACACTTCAATCCCAGCAGTTATTAAACAAAAAAATAATCTATCTTTTAAGATGATTGGATTTTGATAATCTGCAAAATTTCTAAAAATCTGCATGGTCTTTGGTGCATTAAGGTTTTTTCAAAATGGTATATTTACTTTGTGTGTAGGATAAATACTGCATTGAATTTTTTCCTTGAAAAGGTAATATGCCCCCATTCAGTAATGGGCACAATAGTCCACCATGTGAAACGCTTGGTGCATTGTATGTTGCAGATAGACTTGAGTATCGCTTGGTTGCTACAAAAACATGAGAATAACTGAAACTGAAATATTTTATGTCTTCTTATGGCTATGTTAAAGATGAGATTGTCGTTGCATTGTTCAATATGTGCTATTACAACATAAAAATCTGAAAAGAAATGTCTCCTTAGAGATCAATAATGACCCCACCCCTTCCCCTCCACCTATAGTCTCACTCTATATTGGAAGAATCAAGGGGTTATCATAGTGGAGCTCAGTTCTGCACTGTCTAACAGACACTGATAGAACAAAGGGAAACAATGAAGAATATTTGACAAAATGTTACTTAACCTAAAATATTCTAAGTTGGGTTAGTATATGACTAATGTTTGTCACTAATGTGTCATATTTGTAAATTATTTAGTGAAGCACTCCAATACCTTCATATGTGAGAAAGCCCAATGACCAACCATTAATATCAGTACACCAAAAGACTGGATTCTTCAGGGTAAACAGCACTGGATAGAGCTCTTGGTGATTAAGTGTAAAGTTATAAAAGCAATACATTTTCTCATTTTAATGATGTGGTTACATTTACAACCAGTTGTCTATCTAATCTGTTGATGGCATTCGCATGCAACATACAGCATGCTGTCTATGCAATTCTGTCATTGGCTCTATTAACACCACTAATGGTATTCATACAGAGTATCTGAATGCATTTCCAATATAGGTTCTGGTCCAACATGTAACCATGAGGCTCTGTGACATGTTCTGTTCTGTTTCTTTTGTGTTTTTGTTTTACATTTGCAGCAGTTATTTGGTTTATTAACAGCAACTTGGACTGTGTTTGGTCTCTGATTCCACAGGTTGAACCCTCCTGTGTGTTCATGTTTAGGTCTGCAATGTGACATCTAAAAATCAATAAGAAACCACCAACATGTTCAGCTTTTCATTCTACTCATAAGAGTGTATGTGCATTTTCTGTTACTGTAATTTAACTTTTCTGGATGACTTCACTACATGGTTATGTGGGCTACATCTACACTCGCAATAACGGTACACCATTTTCAGACAGTAGTATTATCCACCTGTATTACTATGCACAAGAGTATTCAAAGTAACCTAGAGTTTTAACAATAGAGCTTATAATCTAATAATGAATGTGACTGAATTTAATTTGTGCATCTGTGTGGCATATGGGTAAGAACACCATCTCCTCTGTTCTACAGACACCCTACATCATGCTGCAGTGTGGCAGAAATCATGTCAGTACTTTACTTCCACACCATGAAGTACCGCTATGATGACCCGCGGAACTTCAACAATGACCGTTTCATCCTGTCCAAGGTGAGACTCAGTCAGTCCTATTGATCTGGACAGGAATATTATAATAATTTGACCATAATTTGACCTTTTCCTTGAATCACTTCAGTGTCCGTCTGAAAGATAACGCTGATTTGTGATTCACAGGGTCACGCTGCTCCAGCACTGTACTCCATGTGGGTTGAAGCAGGCTTCCTGAAAGAGAGCGAGCTGCTCAGTTTGTGCCATGTCGACTCTACCTTGGAGGGCCACTCAACCCCTGTAAGCTGTCACAAACTGGCCCATACGTTGGGAATCATATTATCGATCACAGACAGTATACAAACTATTTTTAATAACTCTTTACTGTGTGTGTGTGTGTGTGTGTGTGTGTGTGTGTGTGTGTGTGTGTGTGTGTGTGTGTGTGCATTTCAGAAGCAGCAATTTGTGGATTTAGCCACTGGCTCCTTGGGGCAGGGTCTTGGTGTGGCCTGTGGAATGGCTTACACTGGCAAATACTTTGACAAGGCCAGGTAATATATACATACATGTGGACACACACGCAAGTGAAAAAAATCTCTACTCTACTTTAAGTCTAATTTTAGCAGCTGCATTTACATTTAGGTTTTCGTGTTTATATACCATTTAGGTTTCTTGCATGCATTTAAAATCCTTACTCTTAGTGAACTTCATTTGATATACAGTACCAACATTCACAATATTATGATGTTTTGATGTACTAAGCATTTGAGGGTTTTCTTCATTAAAATTTTAGGTCTGCATCATACTTCTTTTGAGTGCTCAATGATTGGGATTTTCCAGTTTCTTTGGGTGTGTGCTGTAGCTACATGCGCTGCTCTCATGATTCTTCTGCTCTAATAATCACAGGCCCAGCAGTCACATCTCCGTTATTTTTACCATCCAAGCAGATTTAATCTCAGAATCAAATTCGGGCATTGTGCTTTCAACCATAAATTCGTTTTTAGCCCCTTGTTCTAGTTTATCATAGCAAACTAATTCAATTTCCTTTATAATATTTTGCCATTATTTGACCCATACGATGCACTTTGGTTACATTAACAATTAATTAAAAAAATATCAAATTAAATGACAATTTGTCTCTGTGAGGTCCTCATGGGTGACTTGTTTCAGGGACAGGTGTGAAACTCAGCAGTCACGCCTTCAGAGGCCTCAGGAAGCTTTTATCATGTCACAGCTGGTTACCGACCCAACTGTCAGATAATGGACAGAGAATCAGTCTGACTGGATAAGTATCAGAGAACACTTTAGTGAGATTTACCTTCCTGTTGAAAGCACAACATCCCGACCTCATCTGAACATAAACCACACACACATAGAGACACACTAATCGTGCAGTTTCACCCTGTCCTCCTCCTCAGTTATCGTGTGTACTGCCTGCTGGGGGATGGTGAGATGTCGGAGGGTGCTGTCTGGGAGGCCATGTCGTTCGCCTCCTACTACCAGCTTGACAACCTGGTGGCCATCATGGACATCAACCGTCTGGGCCAAAGTGACCCTGCACCCCTGCAGCATCACGTAGAGAAATATCAGAAACGCTGCGAAGCTTTTGGGTAAGAGTGCACAAAACTGAAAATTGAGTCATGGTGCGTGTCAATGCCATCTACCTGTATGACGCATACTGTAGTAAGTGTGTTTTAATGTGTGGTTTTGATGTGTGTGTGTAGCTGGCATGCCATCATTGTGGATGGACACAGCGTGGAGGAGCTTTGCAAGGCTCTGAGCCAGCCACGCCATCAGCCCACCGCCATCATTGCTAAAACCGTCAAAGGCAAAGGCATTCCGGGTAATTGTCTGTCACTGTCAAGTCTTCTGCAAATGCATTGTTCTCACTCTAGTGTATATTATATGCAAAGGCATAACGTGTGTAACCCATCCACTAAAAAGTGTTTAAATCTACCAATATCACATTGGCCATCTTTATGTGGTTTCAGCTGCAGAGGATAAGCTGGGATGGCATGCAAAACCTCTGCCCAAAGACATGGCCGAGATGGTTATGAAGGACCTACAGAGTCGGATCATGAACAGCAGCAAGCACCTGTACCCTCCTGCTCCCGTAGAGGACTCCCCACCTGTCAGCCTGAGGAACATCAGGATGCCGAGCGCCCCCAGCTACAAGACTGGAGAAAAGGTTTGTCCCCTGTACACAAAACAGACTTCATTCATACACTCACCCTATATTCTCCCTCAGTGCCTACAGAAACCAGACAGGCAAACGATTGAATGCTGTGTAGAGATGAACCAACAAACTTTGTAAATTGTCTTAATGACTGATTTGTTTGGTTTCTCTTTGTTAGATTGCCACACGAAAGGCATACGGGATGGCATTGGCCAAATTAGGCCGCTACAATGAACGTGTTGTGGCCCTTGATGGAGACACCAACAACCTCACCTACTCAGAAATCTTCAAGAATGAGCATCCCAACCGCTTTGTGGAGTGTTACATCGCTCAGCAGAACATGGTATTATCCCTCAATGATGTGCACAATTAAGCCTGCTTTTCAAAGTTTGAGAAAGATATATTATTGACAAACCCATTTATATTATCTTATGGTATATTTGGTCCAATTCTCTAGCCTATTTGTATTAAAGATCACAAACGAAACCTCCCTCTCTCTAATGTGGTGATTTTGCTGAGTAAATTGCTCTTTCTCAGCTCTGATTGGATGTGAGCACAACCTTAAATCTCACAGCTGTGAGTCTTAGCCTGTGTCATTTAATTATACATGACTTGTCTATCCATAATGTAAGGATTGCCTCCTCCTGGTCAAGGCGGCTGCTGCTGACACCAGTAGTTAGGCAGTGCCCTTCCTTTGCTTCTGTCATTATTTTATCTGATCTCAGATTAATAATTTGGATCAGACATTTATTACTTCCGCTGTTATGGCTCCAGCAGCCAGCTCTAATGTAGGTCAGGCATGTGTATGATGATAAGCAGTCATGACAAGTGTATTCAGAAGTAAAATATTAATCAGCGCAGAGGGTGGGACCATCTGGCTGAATGCATGAGAAAAGTCAAAAGTTGAATGGCATCTCTGTGGCTGAGCACTCATTTTAAATAAGGAGACTGACACTACAAAATCAAACACTTGACTTATATATAGTATTTGCTAGCAGTTGCTAGTTAGGGCAGCCTTTAAAGAGGTAGATTGTTTTCTTTAAAGTTATCTATAAAAATGTATCTAACACCAGACTTGCAATTTCATGAATGCTTAGTGGTTGCTCTTAACAAAGCAAAGAAATAAGTTGAAGGATTGGGGAGAGTTTTGGAGACAGGACAAAGGAAATTATTTGTAAGAGGAGGTATGCCACTGATTCCACCCATATGGGAGAATAAGCTTCAGAGCTTTGGAGAAAACTCTTCTCACTGACTCTCTACTTAATGTGGTCTTTGGTTCAAAGAGGCTTTCAAATATGGCTTGAACCACCGGGTGATCTTTCTGGGCTCAAGCGCTTGCGACCTGTGTCTATCTAGGTTACATCTCCTGTGCTCTTGTATAGGTACTAAGAAATACTAAATTTCTTTCCCAGGTCAGTGTTGCCATGGGATGTGCTGCCCGTGAGAGGAACGTGGTGTTTGCTAGCACTCTTGCATCCTTTTTCACCCGCGCCTACGACCAGCTCCGCGTGGCAGCCATCTCAGAAAGCAACATCAACGTGTGTGGTTCCCACTGCGGCCTGTCCACCGGTTAGTAAACTGCTGCCATGCATACTGCAACCGCTCCCACACACCTTACCCACGTTACCCACCCACACATTCACAAGTGTCACTTTTATTCACACCAAAGCCAGACATTTCACGTCACCCATTTTATTAGACTATATTCACAGTATGGTATAAAAGAACAATCTGTGTGTGTGTCTGTGAGTGTGCATTTGTGGCAATCCTTTATCTCTTTCCCTCTAATCCTTTTTTCCTTACCATTTAACCCTTTGACCTTACAGCTAGTATTCAATCCTCCCCTTTTTCTCCCTTCCTGTCTGCCCTGGAAGCTGTCAACAGGGAACCAGGTGTTCCTCTGTTAGTGCAGGTACACTGCATGCAAAGTCTGGCTTTATGTCTGTAGATCTGCATGCATCAGGTCACCTGACCTGTCAATAACTTTTGAGGATTTTCTGAATGTTGGATGTATGATATTATACTATAAATGTTCATATTACAGGAGAAGAAGGCCCCACTCTGATGGGTCTAGAGGATGTGGCTATGTTCAGAGCCCTTCCCGCAGCAACCATTTTCTATCCCAGTGATGGTGTGTCTACAGAGAAGGCTGTGGAGCTGGCTGCCACCACAAAGGTACACGAAACCTAAACGCTTTCCTACAGTATCTGTGGAACATTTATTTATTGGCAAAACAGACCGTGTGCTGTTAAAATACCTCAGTAGTGATTGTCACATTTCCCTTCATAAAGGGTGTTTGCTACATCCGAACCAGCCGCCAAGACTGTGCCATCATCTATAACAGCAACGAGGACTTCCATGTTGGACAGGCTAAGGTGAGACAGAGACTTTGTGCTTGTGTAGCTGTAAAGAAAGTACAAAATTAAGACAACAAGCACTGTCAAAACTTTGATCTGCAACAGAATATAATACCTTTCCCTTTGCCAGGTGGTGTACCAGAGCAAAGATGACCAGGTGACTGTGGTGGCAGCTGGAGTAACTTTGCATGAGGCCCTGGCTGCAGCTGAACATTTGAAGAAAGGTACAGTACATTAAATACCGCTTTTGATCTTAACAACATAAAATATATGTGGCGTTGTGTTCAACATATGCAAAAAATTAAAATACAATATTTTTAAATCAAACACTGTATGACCATATTCGATGATGATCCATTGTGTCTCATGACTACAGAATATTATATTTGTTGTTTAATTTGCTGAGATAAAACCATTTGTAAAAGCTGGATCCTTTGATACTACCAGCTGTAGTTCTGAGCATTGCTATGTATAGAAAAACATCTATACTTAGATGGGATCTTTTTAGACTTCCCTTAGCATGTATCTTGACCATTTTAAAAAAAAATATTTTGTATATATAGACAATGCTTGCCTGAGGTGGTGGACCTGTGGTAGATACACTTGTGATTTTTACTTTGTCACTGTAGGTTATGATATTAATCCCTACTTATTTATTAAAATAAGTATGCATAAGGACATCCCGGCCTTGGAACATTATCGATATCACATTATGAGTTGTATTCCTCAACTGGGTTAACTGAATTTCCAGAGAGGATCTCTGTCAGGGTCATTGACCCCTTCACAATCAAACCACTGGATATCAAAACCATCATTGACCACACCCGCGCCACCAGGGGACGGATCCTCACTGTGGAAGACCACTACTATGAAGGTATGTTTTACATAAAAGAAGCTCATACTGTTCAGCTTCTGCATGTTGTATGATCACCATCCACCTAGCAGCAACAAGCTTCTCAGCGTAATGCAGCTGGGTCTCTGTCATTGGTCCATATCCTCGGGTGTGTGTGGTGGCATGTTTCCATTGGTTCAGTGACAGAGACGCAATGTGGTGGCATTTGCTCATTGGCTTAGGAGAGGCGGACTGCTGTGTGCCCTCATTGCAGGCATGGTATTGGTATTGTGGCGCATTTTGTAAGTGTGAGAGCCAGAGAGGCAGAGTGCTGTCAGATTTCCTTAACTGAGCATGTGCCCATGGGGCTCTCTGTGACCTAGATAGCACAGACAGCCATACCCTGTGCCTGTTAAGAGAAAGGGGATGGGTGATTGCATGGACTTGACTAGACAAAGGATATTTTGCAACTGTAATCAGTTTGATGTTGGGTATCTCATTCATTTTACATCTGGACCAGATAGTGGTATACTGGTCAAGGGGACATGTTTAGATTGAACTTGTTTGTAGTGTTTTCTCGTTCTCTCTATTTACTATACGTATATAATGCATGTGACGACATTATGCTTTAAACACAGCATCATTTTTTGCTGTCAATGAAGCTTCAAAGCTCTTGAGGCGATTGAGTGTCCCCCCAACCTGCAAGGAAGATTTGTCTTCCCTCTTCATCTCTCTCACTTGGTGAATTGTTGTTCCAGGGGGCCTTGGGGAGGCAGTGTCCTCAGGAATGGTCAACGAGTCTGGCTTCAATCTGCAGCGTCTGGCTGTGTCCCACATTCCCCGCAGTGGCAAACCACATGAGCTGCTCAAGATCTACGGCATCGACCGTGACGCCATTGCCCAGGCTGTCCGCAAGATGCTCAGCAGCTCTACCAATGCTAAGTAACTTTCTCCCTGCCCCACCCAGTATTTGATCACACCCCTGAAGACGAAGATAAACAGTCAAATATGTTTTTGATTCACATGACACCCAGCTCTTTAAATTCCTTCACTGTGAATGTCCCCTAAGTGTGTACTGAAGTAATGTGTTTTTGTGCCGTACACTTTGAAGTAGATTTCCACATTTACCTTTCTTTCATGCATCCATCACATCACACATAAAGACAGGGATACACCAATTTAAAAACACATATCCTCTTATCTAAACTCAGTTCAGCAATCAAAATGTACCATAACTGACTTTCATTGGTGGATGCTCACCGTACAAAATGATACATTATTAAATGTTCAACATGAGTACTGTGTGATGTTCTCATGTGTTTTTTAAATGCTCTTTGATTAACTTCATTCAACTGGATCTGTTTTATATTGTTCTGATGTAGCTCTTAATAAACTGGGTGGGGTAAAGTTTTAAAGTTTCTCATGACAAAAGTGTCAGAAAGAAGCTAACGGAGTTGTTGTTTGTAGAAAGTAGTGGAGAAAATAATCAAACAAATGTAGGTAGGTCATAAAGAGCAGTCACTCAAAAAATCACATCTTTGGACAATTTCAACTGTTGTGGTTTCAAAAGTTGTATGATTCCTCTTCAGCACCGTATTTGATTTGTTATTGATTTCAACATTACCATCAACCTACACACCTCAGTGTTCATTTGTGCTAGCTGTACAACTGGACCATACCAGCAGTGTGACGATAATCATCATGTGAGTCAGTGGCAACATCTTTTTATTTACATAAGGTGGAGGGCTGAATGCTCTTCAAGTGCTGGAGAATGGAGAATATGGCTGGCTGTGACTATGAAGGTAGCGTTACATCTGACTTGTGAACCCAAGAACAAACACTTTCTTTGTTACTTGAAATTTTGTATGTACCTTACTTTCATGTAATAAAGCCCTCTGCATTTGACTTTCAGTGTTTACAGAAGTTTGTTCTTTTCCTTAGAAGTATACTTGTGTGGATGTGAGTAGTTCATGCAGTATAGACACACAGAAATCTGTGCTTTTATTTTTTCAAAATGTATTCATTTATAACAGTGTCTAAGTAAGGATTAATGACAACATACATCAGAATAACATAATTTTAACAGCACATTCTGCACCATTTCATACATTTATGCTTTACTGTACATCCTCAAGATAGATAAATATCTTTTAACCTGAAAATGGCTAACTAAAGATCTGATCATATTATCGGCTCACAGACTTTATGAGCTTGACTTTCTGGTAGAGTAAAGCATCTCTGAGCCTTCAAGTTCATTTCATGAACACACATCATTTCACAACACATCTCTGCTCCTTGACCTTGTAGATTTACCAGCAAAGATATCACTGACTGTAAATTCACCCTCTGTGGTTATAAACTCCTGGCTGTAAACTCCTTTTAATGTCAGCAGCGTCGTCTCTCTCTCAGCTTCCTGTCCAAAAGAGACAAATAATATTCTTAAATCATACAAATAGGATATCAGTCTATCAGAACAATGTGCAAAATTAAAGTCTTTTGTAAGCTTATACCTACCTTAGAGAGCTGTATTTCCGTATTGCTCCCCTAAGAGCAAACACAATGATTCCACATCCATAAGATAGTGTGTAGACTGGAATAAAGCACAACATGTAACCACAGAAATGGTAATTTCCCAAGGCATTTCCCTATCTCACATGTTGAGTAGTCATGTGGCTTTACCATGATAAGAGTTGAGGTTCAGGATGGCCACGAAAAGTGCAAAAGAGAATCCCCAGTAAACATCTAAAAAGAGTTAGAAGGAATAGCTTTTTATAAAAACAGGTCTGAATGTTATAATTAGAATTTAACTGATTATTGATAATTGTTTTTATGTCAAAAATGCAGTAACAATATAACACTGACTACAGAAATCATGCATAATGCTATTAGATATTAATTAACAAACAATTAAAATTGTTGGTACAAATCATAATCAAATCATTTAAGTGCGTGTACCTCTTCTGTCATAGGGAGGGCCTTTACATGTCCTAGTATGGGCTGGCAGTTCTGACAGGAAACATACAAAATGAACATTAATATTGCCATTGTTGAATTAACAAAACATAAGATTGGAGGAATCATTTAAAATAATTTGTTACGAATTTCACTTCTGGTAAAAATCAAACAAACAAACAAAAACGAATGTGTTTTTTTGATTGGGTATCTGTCGTAAAAAGCATAGGCCTGGATGTGCAGATCATCAGAGCTCCGCGCACGGTTTGGGCGACCCCTACATCTAGATATGGGTAACAGCCGAAGAAAAAAGATAAAACAGAGTTCATCTTACCAGATAACATGCCCACAACTTCAAATGCTATGGTGAAAAACACAGCAAGACTTGCTGGAAGCATGAACACTGGAAATACAACAAAAACTTCTTAAACGCAATTACAGAGCCCATGTTGTAAACTTTAAATAAGAACAATAGGTTGGTTTGTTGTTCAGTTAAGGCCTGCATTACTTTATTACTTCATTACAAAGTGTTAATTATTTCGGCCATTTAAGAGCGCAAATGTAGCTTACTGTTGCCTACTTCTACTTACTACGAAAGGGACGATAGAGTGCTGTTCCCCATCCCAGGCCAAAGCAGACTGAATAAAAATGGTAATACTTGTCTGAAAGTGTTCAGAAGAATAGATTCAAATTAAGAAATATCTACATAAAGGTGAGTTTCTGTTAGAATGTTGTATGCCACCACCCTCCACTTTTCGACTATAGTGTACATACAGTGTTGGTAAAAGTCAAAAATGAAGTTCCTTCCATGCTCCTGAAAAAGAAATCATGATATTTTGTTAGAGACAAAAATAGCTTGATGAATAAACACAAGGTCGCTTGATCTCCCTGCCAGAGAAAGACTGACAGGAAGAGAGAGGAAGCAGGTGAGAAAATATACAATAATGTAATATAGATTAACATCAGGACAGGTGGAAGATCCTAAGAACCAGACACACAGGTGTACCCACCATTTACGTTCAGCTGCTGGCTAATTCTCCGGGCAGGAGCAAGGACTCATCAAACATCAAGAAGACAACTTCCGTCAATCGATGAACGTATTATTGCCAGACAGAAGGAAAGTCCCAGATAAGAATGTTTTGCTTTCACATTCATATGATTTTACAGTCTGAGCTTTTAAAAGCACACTACAGCTTGCCAAGGCTCAACCACAAAGATATGCCTTTGAGTGCTCCTTGCAGGTTTGATATTTTTGTTTGAGATTAGCCTACTGATGACTATAGCCTAAACATTGCGCATATTTATTTACATTTAAATCACGAATACAGCTGGTACAATTAGAGCACTGATTAACTAGCCTGGTGAGAGTTAATTAATCGAAATTAATTAAACTATTCAGATAATTGATTAATTGTGTTACTTGTGAAATTCTTAAATGTTAGATGGGTCCAGGCTGCTTTTCTGCTTTGTATATCATTTTAAATCCTTTTGTTAGACAGACAAAAACAGACATTTAAGCTCTGGGAGCCTGTGATGGACATTTCATAGACTAAACAATTAATCAGTTAATCAGAAACTATTCCACTGATAATGAAAATGATCGGAGTTTTTTGCAACCATAACCACAAATTGCGCCTTTAATAAATTAAATACAGTATCTATGTGGTACAGTTGTAGTTTCATTATGAAGTCTCTAGATGGCAGTGCTGTATTGACGTCTTGAGTAGCCCTGTACTTATGTGGTGTCAGAATAATCGACTGGACAATTTTACTTGAATGTCTCCTTGGGAACAACTCGGAAAATCGGCGAAAATGTCATATTATGCAGAAACATGATGGGTGAATGTTAATGTATTTTAATAATTCACGTATTGCATATAAATGTTTTTTTTCTTATAAATGTTTTTACGCTGCAACCCTAAGTTGCTGTCCTTGTAGATTGACCTAGATTAGTTATTTATTATCATTAACAAGTCAGGTGAAGCAATATTTTAGCATTCTTGGATGCAACATCACATACATAACAACAATCCATCTCAAAAAACGTCCATGTTGTCTGCACATTACCACTGACGCTGATTAACACACCGAAGTCTGAAGAACGACTTCCCAAATGGGACCATCCCAGGAGCACTTGAATGCAGCATATAGCTCACGTCAAAGCCCACGCAATGCATTCTGGTACTTCACGTTAAGGTAACAGTTGAAGTACGTGGTAGTGAAGGCGCTAGCATTACATTTAAAACTACATTTCCCTTCTCAGTCACACACACATTTGAATGCCGTTCAGGGGTAGCTTTTTCCAACCAGTGATGATCTCAACTGAAGTTTCCTCCGTCCGCTTCAGCTGAATAAACTCCTCGAGAATGACAAAAGTATCGTCTTTGTTGATTTTCGTCGAAGTCTGCGGCGGGGAAAGGCGAAGGGAACTGAACGTCGTTTAAGTCCCAACAATGCGACTCAAACAAAGAAGGCAGTGATTTGTGGTCGGTGGTTTTCTGCGCTGCTCCTGCCAGTCAGCCAGGGCTGGGTCCCGTTACAGTTGTGAGTCGGCGGGTCACCAAGATGTCTATGGAGGAGCAGGAATATCCCGAAGCGGTGCTGGTGACAGAGGCCGGGCCGCAGTGGCTTCGAGTCGAGGTCGAACGGCTCACCCGCGAGCTCCGTGATACGACCCATGAGAAGATCCAGGCGGCTGAGTACGGGCTGGCGGTGCTGGAGGAGAAACAGCAGCTTAAACAGCGATTTGATGAGTTGGAGACAGAGTACGAGACGGTCCGACAGGAGTTGGATCAGCTTAAGGAGGTAAACCTAAGTCATAGCCACGCAGCCAGTCGTGTTTATCTGTCTATCTATCTATCTATCTATCTATCTATCTATCTATCTATCTATCTATCTATCTATCTACTCTCTCTCTCTCTCTCTATCTCTCTATCTATCATATACATATATGCGTATATATATATATATATAGCGAAGCGTGTTATTAACCGTTATAATTTTGGTGCAGCAACTGTCAGCATTCTGTTTACCAACGGTCTTGAACGTGTCAGTCGGAACCACAGTCTAATCAGAACCATTATCTGAGTTATCAATCATGGGCCCGGTTCCTTGGAGGCTCATAACTTGAGCGTGCCAGTCTAAGTCTAAACTGACTAACGTTAACTGAAGGTTTCTCGAATTGGTATTTTAAATCTGGCATAATGTTATGACATATTGTCATCAATTGATTTTTACTTTTTTGGTCACTTGCCTGTACTTGCTTTTGGTATGTAAGGTTGGGGCCTTCAAATCAGACGTCTACAGCTGCAGCAGTATGTCAAATCTTACATGTCTGTGTGGCCAGGCTGCTGTCAGTTTATTAAGTCTAAAAGTAACAAGAAGGGTCAAGCTATAGTAGGAAAGATATGTGTTTGAGACTTGTTTGTCCTGAGATATATAATATTATTTTCCTGTCTTGATGTCCTAATTGGCTCATTGGAGAGACATTTCTAACCCACAGCTATAACAATGCTCGTCTGGTTTCCCTGAATTTACCACCTTTTTGTGTTTTGTCAGTATGGTTGGCTCAGAAGAGACCTTGGTTCACATGGCAAGGAGTTTTTCATCTGTCATCATCACTAATTCAGCTGACAGAGACTGGTTTTACACAGCACCTTTCAGCATCAAACTTTTATGGCTTTAAGTCATGCTGCTGTCTTTTCACATCTATTTTGACTCCAGCGCCTGTGTTGTAATTTAATTCTTACTTAGGGCTGGGCAATAGAACAATATTAATAATTACCGTGATTTAAGTTTCCTCAATTACAATATAACAAATGTTCAGTAACTGTTGGATTTAATTCATTTGAATGAGGATCGAATTAGCACTTAATTTTTATAGTAAAATATTAATTTTGTTAAGAAAAGGGGACTGAAAAAAGATTTTACTAAAATGTACTCATTCTTCAACTTTTACCACAATCAGCCTTTAAACTTGAAAGAAATAATGATTTGATATTTATGGTGATAATTATTGATATTGTGATAATATTTCTGCCCATATTGCCAAGCTGTATTCCCACAAAACAAATGTCGTGTTCTTTTTTCCCATCTTAGTATGGAACATGGTAGTCTGTGACGTCATTCATTGATTTCTGAATGTTTAAGTTTACCATTTGCTGCCATCTCTGACAGTGATTGAGGCCAAAAATCGCAGTCAGTCAAGCAAACATGGTGCAAAATATACACTATTATACATTTCTCCATAGTAATCTCCATCTTTATAAACCAATGATTTTTAAAATTCCCACAGCAACAGACATATGAAGAAACGACATTAGCTATTGATATTCTAACTTGTGGGAAATTCTGACTGTATTTCAAGAGAGAAGTTGGGGTTTTCCCTTTGGCTCAATTTATCAACTTTAGAGGAACTGCATCATAAGGCACTTCCACACATTGGCCTCAACATTCAGCAGTTGTGGTCGCAACTCGTTATCAGCTACCTCCATCTCTTACTCTTAATAATTTATTGGGATATTTCATTGTGTGGTTTTTCACTGGTAGCCCGGAAGCCAGAAAGAGTTCATATTGTGTGTAAAGATAACTGCTCTGAATAGTGAACAGAGATAAAAGTCAGTGTCTTTCTTAGCTGTAAAAAATGCAATGTTTATTTACAAGTGTTACTACACATTACTAACTGATGGAGTCCAGTTTTCAATTAGGGTTGCAATTAACAATTGTTTTCATTATCGATTGGTCTATGAAATGTGGCCAAATAATGAAAAATGTGCGTTGTAATTTCCCAAAGTCATGTATTCATATTGCTTTTTTTATTCTACCAACCGCTGAACAAAACGTTTAACATAAATCAGGATACGATTATATATGACAAAGAAAAGCATCAGATCCTCGCATTGAAGAAGCAAAACACATTGCAGATTCCATTCATCCTGCCCTGTGTTGACGGTGGTATTTGTCCATGTTACGTTATTCACGGCGTAGATCACAGTCCAGTCACTAAGTGACTCATTGTTGTAGTCATTCTCTTGGTATCTCATGATTCTCACTGTTGCTTCTCCATTTAGTAGAGTTTGCCACTAATGTTGGTGGAGGAAATGAATGATCCATCAGCACCCAGTGTGCTTTAGTTGTTACACATATCATTTTCTTTGACTGGAAACTCTTGAGGGGAAAAAATGAGTGATATCTATGCCGGTGTGGAGGAGAGCTACAGCTCTGTGGTGGGTTTCAGGACATTAGTTGTTACATCACCAGTTTAACTCAGTGCTTGTTGGCTGGATGTCCAGAGCATTTCAGTCAGTTGGCTGTGGGAATCTGACATTAACCAGTTTATCCTGTGTTGTGTTTTGCTGACTCTGTCAGTTCTGGTAACTTAAGCCTGTACTCTTTGCTAGGTATCCAGCTATTAGTGCATTCCCTCCTTGGGTCACCTCCATTAGACCCTGCCCTTAGGTAAAGGTTGGGTAGATAGATAGAAGATAGAAGATAAGGAAGGGTTTGCAAACATTTGAATTGGCAATTGGACACATAGTGAGGTTTCTATTTTATTGTAATTAAATGGTATTAAACAGAAAAGTAATTGGCAAACACGCATACATGTCTGTATTTAAATTTAGGATATGAACAACTTTTAACTTTCACTTACATTTGATTGTCTCAACTCAGATTTCCAAGACAGACCAAACTCAGAGTTTTTTGGTTCCCTGCATGTGGCTTGGAAGACAGCAGCCCCCACTTGGCTCCGGTTTGTTAGCATGACAAATTCAGATGTGTTCCCTGCTTGCAATAATCTCTTTCCATGCTCTGTTTGTGTATAATAAGAACAGCATGAAATAACACCAAAACGTTGCAGCAGGATGACACAGCACTTGTGTTTGAATAGTCTGCTGTAACACGATGGGCGAACAGTGAACCAGTTAAATGCGGAGAATGTCATACTTGTTGATCTGTTGTGTGCATCTTAAAACAGGTTGGCTATTAATCCTCAATCAATAGATTGCCTTCCTTGATGTCCATTATTTCCCTCTGTCCCCAGGCCTTTGGACAAGCTTACTCAACCCACAAGAAGGTGGCAGCAGATGGAGAAAGCAGGGAAGAGTCACTGATCCTGGAGTCTGCCAGTAAGGAGGCTATCTACCAGCAGAAGGTCCTCGAGCTGCAGAATGAGGTCCGACAGGCCAAAGCCTCCCTCACAAGCGCACAAGCTGAAAACGAACGCCTCTCGTCCATTGCCCTTGAGATGAGAGAGGTGATGGTTTAATTATGCAAATATTAAACATTATACATGTTCATGCTCATTCGAATAAAGCCGTAATTCATTCACGCTGGTCCTAATTTATAAAGAGTCAATCTCTCTAAAATTACAAGACAGTCTATTGATAAAGTATATATCAATGAAAACTGGATCTTATCGGCTTTCTGTTGTGAAATTGCTCTCTGGGCGTTGTTGATTTACAGATCTACCAATTACAGCTGTGGTGTGTTGTGTGTTTTTATGAGACCCTTTTATGTTGTAAAGATGTGGAAACTTTAAATGTTTTTCCTGAATAAAATCTGGATGGGTTTATCTGATAGTTGTAAATGAGTGCCAGTAACCTTGAATCAAAGTACTTCAGTGTTTGAAAGGCTCATGTTACTCGTATGACTCTGTGCAGTAAAGTAATCAGTTATAATCAAAGTAGGGTGAAAGAGAAGGTTAGTAAAGCTAATTGAAGTTTATATGAAGAGATGGAGACCAGCAGTTCAAACGTAGCCTAGGTAAAACATAAATTATTACTAAAATAAAATAACATAAAATAAAAGCGGTTGCTCCACAGATAAGGTACAACATGACTCTTAAGTAAAAACTAAATAGTTAGAGCCATGTCCCTGGGTTGGCGTAAATAATAAAATATCACGGAATTATACTCACTGATGATAAACTGCTGTTTTTCTGCCCCATAACACACCCCACACATCATTTGTCATTAATTGTACGTCATTTGCAACACAGTAATCCAGTAGAGACCTAGCCATAAAGCTAATGCACACTTCTAACTAACACGGTCTTTGATCAATGATTGGCCACTTGCCTAAGTTATGACTTTACGTCCAAACTAGTTAAGTTCTGCCCAAGAAAATCAAGATGCAACCAATTTTAGTAGCTGATTTAGTTACAAACCAACTGGTGTTAATAAAGCCTCTAGTGTCATCTTTATGCACTAACTTACACACAGCTGCTGCTACTACCCAGTGCAGACTTCCACTACTTGTCAGGGTGAGAGAGTTGAAGTTTGTGCTTGTAGTGGGGGAGGGTCAGTTAGCAGGATTGCAGTGAAAACAGCAGGAAAGATGATGTCATGGTCCACTGTGAGTGACACAAAGGATGTCCTCAGCCAGGACTCTCTGTAGCATGGCATTGGTAAGTGGACCATGTCCTCCTTCCGTCATCACATGTGCCTGCCAAAGTCTTGACCCTGTGGTATGTGAAACATGCTGACATGCTGATCCTCATTTCACTCTCAGTTATCCCACACTCCCAAGGATGTTAGTGTGCACTGCCTGGGTGATTTTTCACTCCTCAGTGATAGTGAACGTTTATTTTAACTCGAGTTCATTCTCATGCCACATGCCATCTCTTTCCCCATTTCCTCCTGTATGCAGAATTCAGAGCTTGCAGAGCTGCAGCGCGGTCAGCTGCGCGATGACATCAGAGAGTACAAGGTGCGGGAGGCGCGTCTGCTGCAGGACTACAGCGAGCTGGAGGATGAGAACATCTCTCTTCAGAAACAAGTGTCTGTCCTGAGACAGAACCAGGTGAGACAAGGAGATGGAACTTGATACTCACTTGGAACTCCTGGTTAGTAGTGACCTTTTGATTCCAACTAGGCACGTCATTGGGGTTTTATTTTTATTTTCTTTTTATTATTCACACTAAAGGTTCAGACAATATGAAGCATTTTGGCCTAATAGAAAAGATACAGTGGACACAAAACAACTGAGTAAAATTATTGACACCCTTATTTATATTTTTGACCATCTGCTAAGGTGGAATTTGAAGGTCTAAAGCATGAGATCCGCCGTCTGGAGGAAGACTCCCAGTGCCTACACAGCCAGCTGGAAGAAGCCATGCGTCTGAGAGAAATCGCTGAGCGACAACTGACGGAAGCCTTAGAAACCATTAAAACAGAGCGTGAGCAGAAGGCCACCCTGCGCAAGGAGCTCTCCCATTATATGACCATTGGGGGCTCTGTGTACAACAGCTCTTTCAATATCTCCATCGACAACCTAAAACTCCACGAGGATCCCTCTGCCATCACAGAGCCTGAACTGAATGATGATCTAATCAGAGGCTTCGAAAACGGCTTGGCCAAGACAGGTGAAGGTGATGAAGTCAACAGAGCTGTTGTGAACAAGAGAGGAGAGGCTTTCAAGCCAGCTCCTAGCCTGGTTGATGACCTGCTGAGCGAGCTCAACATCTCTGAGATCCAGAAACTTAAACAACAGCTTGCGCAGGTAATGACGCCCATGAGATGCTCTTTGATCATCCAGCATTACTTGCCTGTTTTGAACACAACCCATATTAGTTGTTTACACTCATTAAATGTGGAAATTTTATGGGTTATTCGCTGAATTCAATTTTGTTAAATTTAAAGACTGAAACAACTATGCTGGCATAAACCATAGAAGGGCAAGGAGAGCAATTCTTTTTTTTCATGTGCTGTAAAGTGGGCCAGCTGACTAAAAATTTGTTTTTATGTTAGGTGGAGCGGGAGAAAGCCTCGCTGATCAATTCTCTCCAGGAGAGCCAGAAGCACCTGGAACAGGCCTATGGGACTGTGTCTGAGCAAAAGGAAACTGTCAACAGGCTGACAGAGAACCTCAGCGCAATGAGGAAACTTCAGGCCAGTAAGGAGCGCCAGTCAGCCCTTGACAGCGAAAAAGACAGGGACAGCCATGATGACGGAGACTACTACGAGCTGGACATCAACGGACCTGAGATTCTGCAGTGCAAGTACACCGTGGCCGTGTCTGAAGCCGGGGAGTTGAGGCAGGAGCTGAAGACTCTGAGGGCAAAGTACGAGGAGTGTCGAACCCGGTATGAAGATGAGCGAGCGCGGCTGGAGAGCGACGTCCAGGAGTTGAGGTCGAGGTTGGCGTCCCTGGAGAAGATTAGCCAAGCAGATAAAGCGGAGGTGGCTCGCCTGGAGAAGGAGCTCCGTGTGGTCAGCGAGGCAGCAGGAGAATCACTTGGCAGCCTTAATGTGGCCCAGGATGAACTCATAGCTTTCAGTGAAGAGCTTGCCAATCTGTACAACCATGTGTGTATGTGCAACAATGAGACCCCTAACCGCGTCATGCTAGACTACTACAAGGAAGGCAAGGCCATAATAAGAAAGGGGCAAGACGGGAAGGAGCAGCAGTCTTCTGTACTTCTCACAAATGGCCTGATCACTGAGACTGAACCTGGAAAGTCAGACTCGAGCAGCACCACGGTTACCTCAGCTCCAGAGCACCGGCCAGAACCCATGAACATCTATAACCTGGTAGCAATTATCAGGGACCAGATCCGCCACCTGCAGCAGGCAGTGGACCGCACCACAGACCTGTCACGTCAGAGACTTGCCAATCTGGAGCTGAGCACAGTGGCAGACAAGGACAAGGAGGCTTGCATGGGAGAGATCCTCAAACTGAAGTCCCTGCTTAGCACCAAAAGGGAACAGATCGCCACTCTCAGAGCCGTGCTCAAGGCCAACAAGCAGGTCAGAAGAGCACTCTGATTGTGTCTATATGTGTATGTGCATGCATGCTGTGTATGTTTCTCAGAGGAAGGATGTTCATTGTTTCTCCAACTGACAAGTACGACAGAAAAGAATAGTCTGCTTCAGCTAAAAATAACCACTGAGTGTAGACCTCACCAGTGCACGAAATAAATAATGACATAAGCTCTTATTCCCTTTAGACGGCTGAGGTTGCTCTGGCCAACCTGAAGAGTAAGTATGAGAGCGAGAAGGCCATGGTGACTGAGACAATAATGAAGCTCCGCAATGAACTCAAAGCTCTAAAAGAGGACGCTGCTACGTTCTCCTCTCTTCGAGCCATGTTTGCTACAAGGTACGATTATACATACTCCCTGGTTTACATTTCATTCCTGGCAAACATGAAATGAACCATCACGAGACATCCTGGTGGCCAGGTGGTAGGGGGCTCACACCATAATGCATAACATCTGTTCTGTTTCAGTTACATGTATATATCACATGTACAGTGTGTGTCCTGCTAATAGTAGCAATTATGCCTGACATAATGAAAAAGAAACATTAAAACCTTTAAGTGCTTATTCTGCACAACTGTTTTGTATGAGTGTCTATATATGTGTATGAGAAGGACGCAAAGCATTGTGGGACCGTCTGATGTAATACTGCCAGTCAGCTAGCAGAGACCTCATCCTCCCATCTGGAAAATGCAGTCTGAGGAATGGAGAAAACATGTGACAGCAGCTGCCATTTAAGGGAAATTGCTCCACCTGCTGGAAATAATGTTAATCACTAGTTTCCTTCTTTTTCCCTCTCTTGCGCTCTTCTCTCCGCCTCTCCCATCTCTTTCTCTCAGGTGTGACGAGTATGTGACCCAACTGGATGACATGCAAAGGCAGCTGTCTGCTGCAGAGGATGAGAAGAAGACCCTGAATTCTCTGTTACGTATGGCCATCCAGCAGAAACTGGCCTTAACCCAGCGCCTGGAGGACTTGGAGTTTGACCATGAGCAGGCGCGCCGCAGTAGTGCTACTGCGGTGGGAGGGAAGGGCAAAACAAAGGGCAAGGGAGCATCTTCTAACCATCATGTAAGTCAAAGGGTGCACTGCAGAACCAACTCTGAGCCATGTGCAAAGTTTTGTGTGGCCTTTTTGTTAACTTCTATGTCATTCGTTGCAAGATTTGCATCTCATCCAGGCTTTGCATACACTCATTTTACACTCACATTAAGCTCTGTTTCAGTAGCCATTATATCTCTAACACATAGAGTATATGCATACTAGTATTACTACTATTATTACTACTTAAAGTGGTCATATTATTCTCATTTTCAGGTTCAAAATCTTATTTAGAGGTTGTACCAGAACAGGTTTACATATTTTCATTTTCAACAACATATTTTTTTCATACTGCACATTGCTGCAGCTCCTCTTTTCACTCTGTGTGTTGAACGCTTGGTTTTAGCTACGGAGTGATGCATCACACCAATACAAGATCTTTGGTGGGAGTTTCACATGCGCACTTCCTAGTTAAGGACTACTAGCCAATTAGGAGCAGTGTATGGCGGGTCCTGACGTAAACACGGCTTCGGTTTAGCTCTAACATGCTCCCCTTACCAGTTTAGCAACATAGACTGGAGCAAGAGTTTCAGAGTGGTGAGTTATTAATCTGTAACAAAAGTATCTTTCATCCATAAAGTTTTAACTGAGCTCTGTCTCTACAACACAGTAGCAACTTTATGTCCGTTGAGTGTCTCGAGTATCGCTAGTGTTTGGAAGGGAGAGGAGAGGCAGCAGGCGGACATCTTGTCACTGTGTGTGCTGCAGCTCAGTGTGTTTTTTCCACCGGTGTTTTGAGAGCGTGTCGGACTAGTCGCTTGGCGAGCATTATGACGCATGTTTTGTTGTGTCGTCACAAGGATTAAAGAAAAAAAAGGCTGGACTATGACAAAGCTGTTTTCAGGCGGTTCAGAGCAGTGTTTTCTATAGGAGATGAGAACTTCCTTTGGGCTGGACTTTGGTCTTCTTCACTTTGCAAACCTGTTACCTGCACAAAAAGACATATAACTCAATAAAGGAGAGGGAAAAAGTCAAAAAGCATCTTTAATACTGAAATTAAAACTTTTACTCTTATTCATTTTTTATCATGACAAATATTGTACTGAAAAGTTATTTTAATAAAATGAATATACAGACTAATCATGTTGGCACAAGGAAGGCACAGATCCCCAAAGCATGGAGTTTAATTTTCTATGTGGTATTTATATCATTATTTGGCCTGAGAACCAAATGAAACTGGAAACCTATGCGCTAATTTTAATTCAGCTGACATTTGCTTCCAGGCTGGCATCAAATACACTGTAATGAGTATAAGCAGTTAGAATTTTTCATGGAAGGTACCGAGCTTTACTCCATGTTTGAGTTCTGTGACATGTTAGTGTGCAGGTGAGCTGTTTTCTGGGTAAAACTAGCCTGATAACAGTTTCTCTACAGTTGGTCAGAAACTGACAGTTGCATGAACCTGGGCAGTTGTACTACAGATCTGTTAGCATATATGTTACCCACGTCTTTGTTTCTCTATCGACATTCATTTTTATGTAACCCCATTTCAGAAAGCAGCTTCTTTTTCTCTTACTCGTCCAAAATAGCTTGTGAGAGAAAAAACATGGTACCACTTAATTTAGGGTGATTACCAAAGATAAACCAAGAAACTAAGATGTTAATAAGATGTTACTAGTTTAAATAAGATGTTATTCTCTATTGTCTGTATCAAATGTATTAAAATGAATTTTAAATGTCTGTGTCTGCATTAAAGAGTGAGGTAAAACATTTACATAACAGTTTGAAGGACAGTTGTCTTTAGGTGACTAACACATTCCCTGTTGTATAAGTGCCTCTAACACTCCTCAGTGCTCTGCTTCTTGAAGCCATCTAATTATTCTAACTGCTAACTTCATTGATATACTTCATCTCACTAATGCAGTGGAAATTGGAATTTCAACAATGAATCGATTTAATGTGATTTTCTTTATCTTCCCATTTGCAGTAAATCTATTATGCCAAGTGTCCTTAAGGAGGTCCGTCAAAGTGTCTGTGACAGTTGCCAATCACCTGTGGTCCTGGTTCCTTCACTATCTGATCATGGTCATCGCTAACACAAGAACATTTCAAATAGTATTTGCCAAGGGCCTTGTTTTAGAGTGCCAAAAACAAGTATGTACAATTCTGTTGAACATTTTGACTGCAGACAGGATGACTCATCGCTTCAGCTGCCCACTGTAGTCCCTCAGTCTTCCAACACCATGCACCACTATTATTAATGAACCAGAGGAATGAAGATGGGTGTTTTGCTGATTACTCATTGCCCGTGTTACCCTGACTGAGCACTTTTTGTTTTACTTTTTTGGTCTGAGGTGATTCCTCTTTCTTTCTAAAATCATACTAATTGTTTTAAGTATTATACAATGTGTTTACTGGATGTGTATCTTTATTGGACAGATTGTTGACAACATTTTCAAGCAATTCACCTTATTTTGGCCCTATTTATTCCCTATTTCATAGTAACAAAAGCAGATATGTGGTATACTTCAACACACTAGTTGAAATCAAGCAAAAGAGACTTATCTGCTGTAGTTATTTTTCTTTTGGCCTCAGATTTAGGGGTGCTTTTCTGACAGTCTGTAGGAACAAGCTGTCAGGGTTATAAAGATTTTTTTAATAGCTATTTCTCCTGTTTGTTTTTACCTTATGACCCTGAAAATATGGAGGTTCAAATTCAAGTATGTTTGTTATCACTAAGGAAGAGTATTAATACAAAGCTTATTTAAATATTTCTAAGTTAAGGTCAGATGTTAATAGTATTCATACATGTTATTATGAAGGAGAGTTTTATTGTAATTGTTTTAATACAGCTTTTTGTAAGCCTTTTGAGTCCTAAAATGAATTATCTGCAAACAATAATCCTGCGGTGCCATGCTGTGTTTTGTTTATACAAGTGCAATTTGTAAAACATGACAAGAGGAAGAAAATACATGTTTATGCTATGTAAAAAAATATTTTACACATTGTCGCTCACATACTTGGTCCTAATTGATTTTATATGTTTTTACTATAACAGCAATTATATTTATTTGACACTGTTCAGACTCCAGGATGTCATCATCCTTTTTGTTTCATAAGGGAGCTTGAGTAGAGTTGGCTGGTCAGAGTATCTGTAAGACTGAACTTGTGGTAAATCACTAGCCAGATGCATGACTGTGGGCTACTGTCTCTGCTAACCTTTATGACTGGTGAAGAAATAAAGCTAACTTTCACAATACTGGGGGACTATGTTATTTTAGAAAATAGATTAACCAACAATTGTACAATAAAGCATTATTCTTTCATTGTTGAGAAATGAAAATCAAATATAAATAGGACTTATTACTCATCACTAGTGATAATATTGGTGGTTCTGTGTAGTGGGTAGGTACTGACAGTATTATTGTATTACTTTTTCTGAAACATCCATTCAGCAGGGTGCATTCTTGTGCATACAAAAGTCCCAAATTATGTAGAACATAATTCTACATAATTGTACATGTCCCACATTATGTAGAACATAATGTGGGACATGTACAAATAGCAATACAACAAATTTACTCCCAAAATCTAACTGTAATTTGAACAATATGTCCACAACAACCAATAATTAAAAAAAGAAATACAATTGTTCTAGGGATTCTCCAACAGCTGTTCAATTTACAGTAATGTACATACATTTAGTTGTTTTGAGATTTTCAATAAAAGACATTTGTTACATAGTTCTAAGGTCTTCAGCCCTAGTTGCAAGAGTGTGTCCAGTTTTATTGAAAATACACTCAATTATAAAATAAATTCCTTAGCTTATCCTTTATCCCTATTGACCATTTCCGGTTTAAAGGAAAGTTTTTCCCCCCCTTTTTGGACGAAGACGTTGACGTAAGTCACGCCCTGCCTGCGGGGTGACGTCAGAGGGCGTGCCACACAAAGGACAGAGGGGACTCCACAATGGGAGGTTCGTGTCTTTCTTAAACTAAAAACAGCGCTTATTTCACCATGGTTTAGCCTCCTGTTTAGTTTATTTAATGTCTTCCAAGTCACGATCTTACCACGGGACTGACGAAAAGTTGTCTCGCTTTGCCAAAGACAATGTAACGTCCTGTTGAGCTCTGAAAAGTTTCTTAACAACACGCTTGACAGGAGAAAGCGCCTTCACAATAACTTTTCATTTCGCTGTCAACACACAATTAGTTGAATAACAAGTTTTTTTTCGCAGCATTCCCGATCCTCCATGCCCTCATGCGCCTCTGTTGCAACAGTTAGTACGAGGAAAGACGGGAGATATGTCTATGTATGGAAATGCTATTGACGTCCCTTTCCAATGGTAGCTTATTATCAGACAGTGAATGGAAGCGTCTTGCTGGTTACACTAAGTCATTGTTTAAAACGTCTCTCTGTTGACATGCAGACAGTTTTCATGAGCAGCTGATAGAGGACAGCGCCTTCCTCAGAGCTGACCGGAGACTGAACACGGAGCTGGTGGACAAACTCATTCTGCAGCTCAACAGAATCTACCCACAGATCCTCACCGACAAGGAGGCCACCAAAGTAAGTCCTCATTCACTATGTACTTATCTTTTTTTGGTCCCATATAGGCAGTGCTGGACGAAAGTGATGAAGTAAAAGCAATACCAAGGTAAAAAATACTCCGTTTTAAGTAAAAGGTCTGCATTAAAATTCTTTTTCACAGGTGTGGCTACTTGCAAAATGTTCTTAAGTATGAAAAGTAAAAGTATTCATCATACAGCAGAATGACCCATGCCCTACATTATACGGTGTTCATTTGTAAGAAGCATGTAATGCTGTAGTTATAATGTAGGTTTCCTATGCAAAATCCTAATATGGAAAGTATTTCGCAACTACCAGTGAGATAAATGTAATGTAGAAATATATCATTTCTCTCTTTCAAGTTGTTGTAAATGAAAGAAATAGCCCAAAATAAAAATGGCCAATAGGAAGATACAAATACCTTAAAATTATGCTTAAACAACCCTATTTAAAACTCTACCCGATTGTAGTGCTAGAGTACTGCAGTGTGCCTATGTTAAATCACTCATAGAGTGTAAAAAAGAAGAAAAAAGGAGGTCACTGCATGTAAAAGATTTCTTCTCAAGCACCTGATAGGCTTGGTACATACATACATAGCTCCATGGGTCTCCTGGTCCTGAACAGAGGCTGCGTTTAAAAAACTGTATCAAGGAAATTATGTCATGTGCAAATTATATGACTATATGAAAACATGATAAAAAAGCATTTTAGTATGAAACAATGAAATCATTTCTAAAAATAATTCCAGTGGAGATGATTCATTCCGGCCTGGGGGCAAGTTGTGTCAGAAAGCACCCTGGGGGGACAAAACAAAAATTCCGTTTGGGGTTCAAAAATATCTCATAATAACTGTTATTATTGACTTAACCTTATGTTAAGTCTGTTGTAACAAACCTTGGAGTAAAGGTTTGTGGATTGTGATTTTAAAATGGAGAAGCAGATAAATTCCGTTGTGAAAGCAATTTTCTTTCAACTTAGGCTTCTTACTAAGCTTAAGCCCTTTTATCTCTCACAGACTTTGAGACGGTTATACATGCATTCATCACAACACGCCTTGACTATTGTAATGCTCTGTATGTAGGTGTTAGCCTGGCCTCCGTCTCTCGACTACAACTGGTTCAAAATGCTGCCACTTGTCTCCTTAGTGGAACTCGTAAGCGAGATCACATCACCCCTGTTCTTGCCTCTCTTCACTGGCTCCCTGTTAATTTTAGGATTGATATTAAGATTCTATTGTTTGTTTTTAAAGCCCTTCATGGACCAGCTCCAGTATATATTACTGATCTGTTGAAGCCACATGCTCCTTCAAGGTCTTTAAGGTCTGCAAACCAGTCTCTTCTTGTTGTCCCTAAAACACGTCTCAAGAGCAGGGGGGATCGAGCTTTCTCAGTTGCAGCCCCGAGACTGTGGAATGAATTGCCTCTTCATGTCAGACTGGCCCCAAGCCTTCCAGTTTTTAAATCGCAACTTAAAACACATTTTTATTCCTTGGCTTTTAATCTGGCATGAGAACAATATGTTGTATTTGTCTGGTGTTGTATTCTGTCTATTTATTGATTCATGTCAATGTGCAGCACTTTGGTCAACCTGGTTGTTTTAAATGTGCTTTAGAAATAAAGTTTGATTGATTGATAATAAAAAAGTTTTATTGATTATCCAGTTCCGAAACTTGGACGTGCCCACAAGTGTGCAACTGGGTGAGCTCCTGACACACCTGCAGGGGAAAGGAGAGGAAGCGTGCAGGGAGTTTTACAGAGCTCTTCACCTGCATGTAGAGGAGGTATACTACAGCTTGCCCACACGGCTCCGCCTCAGAGGTCAGTCCCCAAATCCTGCTTCTCTAAATCATGTGTAATCCCAGTGAGACATTTATTTATTATTTATTAAGTTATGTTTTCTAGTATATTTTACATTTTAGTCACACTAAAATGTATCTGCCCCGCCTCCAGATTCCTTAGATCCGCTCAAATTTCGACGTGTCTACCATCAGAGATATGTCCTGAATGACAGAGGTAAGAAGTTCATGTAAAAGAATGGATGTCAATGGGTTTGCATTGTTGCAGGCAATGTTCAAATGATTAAACTCCTATTCTTACATGTAAGGCAGCAAAATCATTAAATAGTCAGTAGATGATTGAGTGATGACCTTCAAAAAAACCAAAACAAGATAAACAAAATAAGGAACAGCCAGAACAGCCACTTTTTTACCTCTTTCCAGGTCCCGTCTTCTTTCTGGGTTGTTTCAGCGTCGCAGTGGGAATGGCTTTGCTCTATTACTACAGCGGTAAGTAGCTTTCCAGTAGTCCTCCTATTGACTAGCCAATGTATAAATCAACTTTAGTGCATGCATGCTTCTGAAAATATTATTCTACTTAATGCTGTTAATTCAGTGTCACTAAGAAGGAGCCTTTGTTCTGCAGAGGCTAAAGCGACGGGAGGTAGCCGGGCCCTCGGGATGGCTGCTCTGGGTTTGAAAAGAAAGGCTCAGGAGGTTCTCATATGGTACACAGAAGAAAGCCTTATGAAGTGAGGGGTGACTCCCTCACACCAGTTGCTTCACCAGTACTGCTCTTATGAAAGCTACTTGTACCAAAGCAAAGCACAATATATCTTTTCGCAAGAGTTGAATACTAATTTTGTACACAGTTGTATATATTGTTTTGCTTGTGATCTGAAATGGAAAAGACGAGGCAAATTCAGAGCTACATTTGGCACATTGCTCTTATTTCCTCATATGTTGATACCTATTTAAGTGGGTAAAAGGGATCGTATACTTTAGAGGGATAATCACAGTGAGATCAAAAACAAGCTCATTAAACAAGTTGTTTACTACAGTCTTCAAATGTGGCATAAAGCAATTAGACAATTGACAATTTAAAGCAATACTTTGCATAGTATAGTATTTGGTTAATTACACTTTGGTGGCAATACTCAGGCCAGACTATTTATTCAACATTTTATTTGTGCTCAGGCAACACTTCTTTGCCATGTACATTTATTTGACTAATGTGAGAATTGCTCTTCCTTTTCTGCCCAGTTATCACTTATGTCAAGCTTACAGGGACACATTTAAATGTACTCCCCAAACTCAGAAACAAAGATTAGTGTCAGCACAGTCATGACGCCCAGCTCTTTGTAGAACATAACTGCCCTCTTGTGGCCAAAATTGGTCTATATCACCAAACAGAGTCCGGCTTCTGTTGGTTTCATAAGAGCTTCCCGAAATTCTGCTGCTCACAGTTAGACAAAAAGGAGATTAGTCATGTGAACAGGCAGGAATAATGTGGAGCGATGTCCGTATGGTTACTTCAGACGAGTTAATGTGAGTTTTGCCATCACGTGATTTCTTCTACCAATGATGTCCCGCTCTACCAGCGCAGTGCATCTTGGGTAGAGGAACGACCAAAGCAAAATGTACAAATGTCGATTGAAGAATGGTAATAATGAAGTGGAAACCCAGATCAGTCTGTTTGAAACAGAACAAACAGAGGTTTTGTTCAGCCTTATCTGTAATACTGATACAGCGGAAATTGCACCATGAGTGAAACCAAGTAGCGTATGTCAGTATATATAATGTGACGCGTCGCATTGTACAGCTGTGTTGTATGAAAGGAGAGAAGGTTAGCACTCCCCTTGACAAGGATGGAATTGGTCCCTGTGGCCATCAACACACATACGGTTAAGGCACTGCCACCTACTTCGTGGCATCTCTAACCATATTTTTTCATCTTTTAAATTCATATATATTTAGTTTGTGTAAACAATGCCGTACTCTTTCTTCACTTCTTATTCATGGCTCCTGCTTTCAACATACGTGCAGACCGGAAGCATGCCAGAATATCCTCTATCTGTTTCCGCTGGGTCGGGCAGGATGGAAACTTTTATTTTTCCTGTTGGCTTACATTAACGTTAGCTCGGTGTGCTGTCTGTCGGACAGAAGAAGCAGTAGAAGAGGGTATAAGTAAAAGTTATATGTTTATATATTCCCAACCCAGCCATTCATACATAATATACGCTACAGTGTGGATATGTGTTTGTTCTTACTGTAACTTTTTGACCACTAGGTTTATATTAAGACGTTTCTAATAAGCTTATTTTAAATGTGTCTGGCAGTAAGTTAATTTAACCCTAAAATGACAGGCAAAATACAATTTGATGGCTTTAAACAGGTTTTTTGTAAACAATTAATTTAAATGTATCACAGAGGTAACAGTTACTATCATGATGGTGCTTTTGTTAAACTGTATTTCTTTGTGGTATGGTGATTAAACTTCAGCACATCTGAAGCCAATACCAGAAAACATTAATGCAGCTTGCATGGTTTGTTGTTATTCCTTGTACTCAACACTTTATTCTATTATTATTATATTAAGGAAATATTAATATTTCTCATGGTTGTCAATTAATGTCTCCTCATTGAGGTCCAGTGCCTGACAGTTAGTCACACACTGTGTACTGTTGTGTAAAAATGCCTTAAATTTAAAAGTGCCATCATTTGTAGGATTGAGACTTTTGTCTTTGTACAATTTAAAAAAAAAAAAAACTTTGCATGAAATTAATAAACTGGACAGAAAACACATCTTGTCATGTTTGTATGTTTTATTTATAAAATATCATTTAAAATTGTAATCACAGCGTGTAGTACAAGATCTATAGTAAAACCTGTGACAATTTTTGGTCCTTTAAAAAAATGATTTTTAAAAAAGTGTACACTATATACTTAAAATCCAAATACACTTATAGACATAAACTAATATATACAGGTAAAACTTTACACAATAGACTTTGCATAGCACTAAAAGAAACAAAGCATGTAAGGTCCCCTTTATTAATCAGTTGTAAATAGAATGTCTATAATAAGGCTTTTTTATCATGTGATGCCACATGGGCAGCAGAAGGTCAAGATGGCTCTTGATGCACTTTCTACTAAGACTTTCATTTGGATTTTGCTGTGGTGATCAAGTTTCTTTTGTAGGCATACATTCGGATTAGACTGCAGGTACTGACACATTTCAAACTTAACAATAACAGCAGAATGTCTTTTTTCAGTAAATATTCACAATGGTTGTGACTGACATACAGTATGTTGCTCCCAATAAAAAAAATTAGCTTGATAAGTAAAAGCAACCATTTATATGCATCAGTCCTGAGGACAAGAAGAGGTAACAAACTTGTGAATACCCACATGAAATGGAAACTGACTGCACATTTGTCCATAGCCATGGTCAGACAAGGGAACCCCTCTAACACACACACACACACACACATACACACACAATGTCACCGGGGTATCAAGTTACAAACCTGGGAGGTCGAATTACAGAATGGCAAATGTACCTGCATGCCATTTAGTTTGGTGAATAAATAAATGTATGGCCTGTTTGTATAAATCATGTGGAGGTCCATCTTTAATAAGTTGATCAGCCGGCACAGAGAGTCATCCAAAGGGTGATCAAGCACTTGAGTCAGGCCGCTGGACACCAAAGGCTGTGATGAAGACGTTGACCACGACTATGATGAAGACGAAGGCTGTGGCGAAATTCTCCATAATGTTCAGCTTGAAGTGCATGCTTTCATCATTCAGGTTCCACTTAACTGTCAAAAGAGAAATGAAACATGGAGACGTCAATCTCCATTCAGTTTTGCTTCGTCAGTAGGAATATCCTCATTTCCCCAGGAGGGTTAAGCACAGAGTTTCCTGTGACATCAGCGGTGAAGTAATCATTACAGAGAAATACTGTACTGTGATCTAAACAGCATATGACAGCACTGCCTTCAGGTGAATAATTAGCTTCTTGCTTCACTGGGACATAACATGCCTCACTGTTCTAAAAGGAGAACATTTAAAGTATAGCGGCACAAGCTTCTATGCGGGTCTACAGGTGTTAAGCAGCTCTTGAACGCACCTCTAGAACAATAAGCAACAAATAGGGTATGATAACAACCTGAGGGGGACATTGCACATTGATTACTTTTATAAACCTGTTGCTAATATGTGTTTTTATTGTAGGTTGTCAGCTGCTGTTTTGCTGTGGTTAAACTAAAATTTTAACGATTGTTGCTGGTACACTCCGGCTGCAGTGCCTCCAGGTGGCACTCCACCAGTTGATGAAGCTTGTATTTTAGATATAACCAACTGGTCTAGTGTTTTCTTTAACTTGTTTTTCCCTTTTCAGTTGTTCTAGCGGTCAGTTTGTAGTAAAGGCTAGGCACGCTAGGGTCCCTTCACTGATTGTAGTGTTAACAGCACTGGGGCACGATTGGGTCACACGATTTGCACTGAACTGGTTTGCAGTGACTATCGATTGCAGTAGGCACATGCGGTGGGTAAGTTGGTGCACCCCTAGTAGGGTTGGGCGATGGCTGAAAGATGGGAGATGGTAGAGCAGGCATCGTATTGTAAAATCCCGACCCCTAGCAAAAAAATCTACATTTTTCACATTAAACCAGCAGGACCTTCCTCTGAATTATCTTTTCCCCACACTCATACACAAAAAGCCTACACCTCAGGTAAACACACCGGCGTGCCCCACCTCTCTGTCTCCCTCCCGCCCGTCTACGCCACTTCTCCATCAGCAGCACGTTTTATAAAGTCTAACCCTAACACTAACAGACACAGAACTCGTTTTATCCGCCTTTTCCCACCCGATCTGTTATCACAGCGCTTGTGGGCTTGTTAATGATGCAGCCCCCATGCGCGAGCGCGTACCCAATGCCATCGTCCATCCCGAGATTCCAATGTAGACATCGCCCAACCCTAACCCCTGGAGCAGCCCCTTAGTTAGATTGCCTCTCCACAGCTGGACCTGGCCCACTCTGCCTTTTTTGTTTAGTTCAATAATAATTAGTAATAACTGGGAGTGTTTTTTGTTAAAATAAGTAACTTGTTTGCCAAAACTATAATAAACTTTTATATTCCATTGTAATTTGGGTAGTTAGTTTTAGTATTGACCATCAGGCACTTCCAGCTACCAATTAATAAATGAGTAATTCTTCTGGAACCACCTCTGTCTTACCTCAGTAAACCTGTGTAGCCTTTGTATAAAGGGTAAGTCAAAATGGAAGCCGAGCATTTCCTGTGGTGGAAGTCCCCAGGTGGCGTTGTCAGAAAGTTAAGTTCTGGTGGTCATCCTTTTTTTAGTGCCACCCCCCAACCCCGTGCTACAAAGGAAAGTCTCTGTATATTTTAGTGTTGCCAAATCTCATATGACTTTTTTTCCCTGAAAGCTTTTTAAAACTGGAAGCAACTGACCGCTCGGGCTGACGGTCTCTCTTCCTGTGTATGTTTCTAAATAAGGTAAAATAAAATGTTGTGAAATGTGTATTTAAATGACTTCAAAGCACATGGTTGAAAGTCATCCTTTTGTAAATGTAACCAAAACAGCACAAGAAATTCAAGTTTGTGCTTTCTTGTAAATTTGTAGAAAATATTGGCAGTTGTAGGGAAAAAATGGCAATGTCTAAATAAAAAATGTGCACGAATGATATTAAAGACTGAGAAGAAAAAAAGAAAAGCTGCTTTTGTTAATGTTTGAGTACAAACTGAAAGCTGTGATCCCATAACGCAGGTGTGACACTGTTAGTTACACGTGCACACACATTGTTACAAGCACGAGTTATGGCTGTAAAAGCAGGCCCAGAAGGTTATGCTTGAAACTTAAGTGTGTGTGTGCCCATGTAACTTCAATTTTGCACACAGCGTGGGAGTTTTGAGTACAGTGTTTCACACTGTCACTTCTAGCCAGTCTGGATAAAGTAATAGTAAATAAACATAACACATGTACTTCACACAGTGTTGCAGTAGAAGATGCTGAAAGAATTACTTGTGCAGTAGAGGAACAAAACATTACATATATTTTTAGTCTTTTGTGAATCAGAAAAAAAACTCCAGACGTACCTATGAAGATGAGCAGAACCCCCACCACGATTTGCAGGATGAGGGAGATGCTAATGAGCACAATAAGGGGCACATAGAAGGTGAAGTCCGATCCTTGCTCCAGCACCGCCTTCAGCTGTGAGGCATTAGCCATCAGTAGAGCCACATCCAGCATGCTCTCTGCTGCACTTTTCTTATTGGCGTAATGGTTCATGTTCAGAGGTCTCTGTTGCCTCCTCCAGCGGCCTGGCGGCGGGACCTGAATCCAACACACAAGCCCTGACATTAGCATGACATTTATTTATTTACTAATATTATTTTAATGTTTTTATTATTGCTGTTAACTGCAGCTGGACCTGAGTTCCTCATTTTGGTCCCTTGCATGTATAAAATGTTCTGGAACAACAATAAAATATCCTTATCCTTAGATTGACACACAAGCCACGGCTAGCAATGTGATAGTTAAACAAGCTGGGTCAGTACAGGATTTCAGAATGATCTTTAATATTTTTTGATTAATGGCTCTTTTATAATGGATCCAACTAACAAAAAATATTGTCGTCAGATGCCAATTATTGTTTCTGTGATGTCATCTCTCAGGTTTATGTAAATGCACTTGTTTTACTGAGAACGCCACAGCTGTCACCTAACTAAATTTGCTTGAAAATTAGCCCTCTCCATCAGAGTTTTTTTTTTTAACCCTTTTAACCATTCAAACGCTCACAAAAGCACCATGCTTTCATGTTCTGAAACTTGTGTAATTGTGGTATTTAAAAAGTTACTTTAACATGGAGAATGAAAATGAAAGTACTCTGCTGCTGCCGTAATACTTGATTTCATACAGGTGAAACTCAAAAAATTCAAGCGTTTATTTGATATAATTTCGATGATTATGGCTTACAGCTTATGAAAACCCCAAATTCAAAATCTCAGAAAATTAGAATATTGTGAAAAGATCCAGTATTGTAGGCTCAAGTGTCGCACTCTAATCAGCTAAATTAATCCAAAACACCTGCAAAGGGTTCCTGAGCCTTTAATTGGTCTCTCAGTCTGGTTCAGTGGAATTGACAATCATGGGGAAGACTGCTGACCTGACAGTTGTGCAGAAAACCATCATTGACACCCTCCACAAGGAGGGAAAGCCTCAAAAGGCAATTGCAAAAGAAGTTGGATGTTCTCAAAGTGCTGTATCAAGGCACATTAATACAAAGTTAAGTGGAAGGAAAAAGTGTGGAAGAAAAAGGTGCACAAGCAGCAGGGATGACCGTAGCCTGGATAGGATTGTCATGAAAAGGCCATTCAAATGTGTGGGGGAGCTTCACAAGGACTGAGGCTGGAGTTACTGCATCAAGAGCCACCACACACAGGCGGGTCCTGGACATGGGCTTCAAATGTCGTATTCCTCTTGTCAAGCTGCTCCTGAACAACAAATAATGTCAGAAACGTCTTACCTGGGCTAAAGAAAAAAAGAACTGGCCTCTTTTCTGATGAGAGCAAATTTTGCATCTCATTTGGAAACCAAGGTCCCAAAGTCTGGAGAAAGAATAGAGAGGCTCACAATCCAAGATGCTTGAAGTCTAGTGTGAAGTTTCCACAGTCTGTGTTGGTTTGGGGAGCCATGTCATCTGCTGGTGTTGGTCCACTGTGCTTTATTAAGTCCAGAGTCAGCGCAGCCGTCTACCAGGACATTTTAGAGCACTTTATGCTTCCGTCAGCAGACGAGCTTTATGGAGATGCTGACTTCATTTTCCAGCAGGACTTGGCACCTGCCCACACTGCCAAAAGTACCAAAACCTGGTTCAGTGACTATGGGATTACTGTGTTTGATTGGCCAGCAAACCTGACCTGAACCCTTATAGAGTATCTATGGGGCATTGCCAAGAGAAAGATGAAAGACATGAGACCGAACAATGCAGAAGAGCTGAAGGCCGCTATTGAAGCATCCTGGTCTTCCATAACACCTCAGCAGTGCCACAGGCTGAGGCAGTAATTCATGCAAAAGGGGCCCAAACCAAGTACTGAGTACATATGCATAATTATACTTTTCAGAGGGCAGACATTTCTGTATTTAAAATCCTTTTTTTATTGATTTCATGTTATATTCTAATTTTCTAAGATTTTGATTTTGGGGTTTTTATAAGCTGTAGGCAACAATCATCGAAATTATATCAAATAAAGACTTGAAATATCACACTTTGTATGTTATGAGTCTATATAATATATTAGTTTCACCATTTAAGTTTAATTACTGAAATACATGAACTTTTGCATTATATGCTAATTTTTCGAGTTTCACCTGTAAATATGTGACCTCTTTACTGCAAAGTATGTTTTCACCACCTTAAGAAATCGAATCAGAGATATGTGGGGATTGTTTTGCAGGCTATGTCATCCATGTAACTTTACAAATTAGAGAAGCGTGTAACCACAAACAAGAACTTTTTCATCAGAGGCAAAAGTTCAACATAATAGAAATAAATAATTATCTCAAAAAACCCACACTTGTGCAAACACAAAAGTGTTGTTTGCTATGGAAGTGAAAGTGCTTAGTGGTTGAATTCAAACAGGAACCCTGAAAACTTAGAAGGTCGCTGAGCTTGTTTCAGCCCAGAGGTCAAAAAATTATTTGTCAAATAACATCTCTTTTTTTTTCTTTTTTTTAGGCGGAGCAGTTGACATTGCGGTTCCTAGTACCAGCAGAGCTGAGAACCCTAGAAAGGCCCCCACCCAATGTGGAAAGTAAGTGAAGTGAGTTATTAGCATGTTACAAAGCATGTTAACACTGGCATAGGAGAAAAACACAATGTGCTGTGAGGGAACAGGCAGTGTGAGCGCAGGTAGCAGGTAGGCCAGGCAATTGTTTCATTTGGGCGAAATTAAATGACTGGTCGTGCCTATCACAGTCCTGCAACGCCCAAAGATACCAGATGTTTTTCTTTTTCATTTCAGTGCATTTGATTTATTGATTGCATCCGGCATATAAAGAGAATTTCAACAAATACAACAAAAAATGCTTTTAAAATGTATTGCCTAACCCATTCTCAAATAGACTGACTTATCTACCCAGGCACAGACTGTGTGGAGGAATCAGTTTCCTTCCTCCGCATTATAAACATTACACACATCACAGGAAACTTGGGTAACTGTCAACACCTCTCTTTCTCTTTATGAGTTTAGTTCAGCTTTCATCTGAATGGTGTGTAATCCAGCGGTCCAACAATGCCACTCTTGTGCCTAAGTTGGCAGCATCATATGCTGAGGTTCAAGTCAGCGCTCCACTTTCTGCACCTCTGAAACCCTGCCAAGCCAGAGGAAAAAGGTGCTCTTGTGGCAGACCAGGAGATGAGTGTGAGGGTCACTAGCTGTCGCCCACTAAATTTCTCACTCTCATATTGTGGTACTGTTACAGCTTCATTTTCACTTTTTGTTATTGCCTTCTTCCCACTCACAACTCCCTGCATCCCGGACTTTCCAAGGAGTAGGTGATCTGTATTTGAATTTCCCCACTCAGAATCTGAATTAGCTTTACTGCAAGTAGGTTTACACCATACGCGTAGGAGCCATTATACATGGGGGGGACATGCCCCCCCCCCACATTTCAAAATCTATATTTTGTCCCCCTCACTTTTGTCCAGCAATTTCGGAGTTGGCTCAAGTCAATCAATCACACACCCGCGATCAGAAATAGACTAAATAAATGGGTGAAACGTGACAGAAATCGTGTAGGCCTATAGAAAACATGCACAGAAGGCAAAGGTGGTGCTGAAAAGGGAGAAACAAAAGAGTTGCTTGAGGCGGTGCAGCAAAGTGCCTCAATATTAGGCTACATTTATTTTGTGCTGCTGTTACTTACAGCCTACCTGAAGACAGTAGTGAGGACTCCTGCTGCAGGGTGGGTAGTAGCCTAGCCTAACTTGTTACAAATAACGCAAATTTGCAAAATAAATAAATAAAATTTAAAAAGTAGGTAATTGGAACCTTTTCACATTCACACCTTTTAAAAACTGTACCTTTATACTCTTTACTCCAGTATTTTCTTTAGGCCAGTAATCTACTTTTAATTTTGCTACATTTTCCATTCATACCTTTTACCTTTTATCAGTGTTGGGAACGTTACTTGAAAAAAGTAATTAGTTATAGTAACTCACTACTTGTTCCAAAAAGTAACTGAGTTAGTAACTGAATTACTCTGTAATAAAAGTAACTCATTACCAGGGAAAGTAGTATTTGCCTTTACTGTTAAAAAAATCTCTGCTGCTTCATCGAATCTCTGTTAAGCTGTTATTAACCCACCTCCTGACTAGCTGTGTGAGCCAGCTGGTGCGTTCGGATTACACAGTTTATTACATAGTAACGCACCGCATTTAACGACCAGTAATGTTAACGGCGCTGTAACGACGGAAAAGTAATTAGATTACCCGTTACTGACAAAATAACACCGTTACGTAACGCCGTTCTTTTAAACGCTGTTATTCCAAACACTGCCTTTTATAGTTTAACCGTCTGTAATCTGCATTTTGCTTCATTAACCGAAATGATCCAGTCTGTGCGCCAAGAGTTACGCAGAAGAGCTCTGGTGTCGCTGCTCATCACAGTCACAGAGCTGGGCAGATGCAAACATTTAGAAAATCAGGCAAATGCTTTTTTCAGTTTAAGGCTTTATTGTTCTAATAATATACCTGAAAATAAATGAGCTCCACATTGCTTTGCTGGTCGTGTTGGAAAGCTGCCTGCGCCGCTCTTTAACAAATAAAATCTTTCACTTTCCATTAACGGCGCATTAAAAGCTGCCTTTAGTCTCTGCAGAGCAACGTAGACTTCACACTGTAACATCTAAGTCAGATGATCCAGTGTTTCCCATACGCTCATTTATTTGTGGCGGCCAAAATATCCAGGCTGACCGCCACACATTGATTTGCGATTTTTTTACTAAGCCTATTTAAAATCATATTTGACTGCAGAGCCGGAGCTCAGCACTTCATCTCACCCGCCCCTCTCTCTCGCCACCGTGATCTCTCTCGCTCTCCTCATGGAACACCGCTGCACAAATCTGTCCAACACAGCGCTGTCAGTGTCGGAGACCCAGCTTAAAAAGATATTAGCCAGCATGCAAGGAGCCGAGCTAATAAGGAGAGCTAAGTTAATGTTAAAATGCTGCCGGATTTTCGAGGCTAGCAGCAGTAGCCTATATAGCTGGCAGTCAATATCGATGCAGAATGTCACCGGTGAAACTAACCTTGGCTTTCACTCAGCAGCTGCCAGCTGTTATTTATTCAGGAAACAATCATTTTTGAGATGCAGAGAGAGAGAGAGAGAGAGAGAATATGGTGAATAAACCAGTCCTGACATGATGGACATGAGACAGACAGCAGCATGGGGGCAGAACAGAGTTAAAGCACCAGTTTATGGTCAGATCGATGATGATATGGCTTATTTAGTCAAAGGCTCAGCTGAAGTGAGTACTTTACTTTAGGAGAGTTAGACAGATGTTTCTAGTTTTGAAGTGTGTTTTAAAGGCTCATCATGTACTCTACTTGCAAAATTCTCAAGAATGCAGGAATAAAGGTCTCTAAAGCGCAGAGAGCCTTCGCTTTGTCTGGAGAACAGGCTGACCAGGGACAGACTCCTGGGACAAATTTTAAAAAACTTGTGTCCTGAGGTGTGTATGTGTCTCTGCTACGTGTCCATAAACAATTGAAAAGTAGTCAATTGTCACACAGAGATGAGCATCCTGCAGGATTTTAAGAGGAAGAGGTCAGAGGTCACAGGAGCAGGAGGAGAACAAACTGAGGAGGATGAGCTTGTAAGTTGTTTGGATAGCTACTAGACATACTGTATATTCTAAAACTCACATAGTAACATACTTTGTTAGACCAACGGCATGTCATCAGAGTTTGCATTTAAGACAATTCTGTGTTCACAAACATTTGTTGCATAGAGAGTCAGGGCCAAGTGAGACACAGGAAATATCACAGACAGCTTACAGGTGCAACATCAGGACAACTAAATACATTTGTACTGTGGCAGCTACATTAGCAGCTGTTCTATGGTTTTTATGGTTTGTCAGTTTTGTTCTAGTTATATTAAACTCCGTCTCTCTGACCTTCTCTCTCTTCGAGTTTTCTCCATCTTCTCTCACTGCAAAGACCCTCTTTCAGCCACACTAATAAGTACATTCTGTTTTCAAAAGTCATTAGAAATGAGCTTTTAAGTGCTTTATTTTAATTTAAAAAATCGCGGGGCCATGCCCCCGAACCCCTTAGCATTTCAGCGTCCCTCCCAGGTTCAAATTCGCTCCTACGCCCCTGGTTTACACATACAAGGAATCTGCTTTGGTGTTTTGGTGCTTAGCAATAAACATAGCAGGTAGAAAAATATATATTAGTTTGTAAAATCTTTTTCATTTTAAGGGAAGTTTTCTTGTCTTTGTAGAGAACTTTGTTTGGAACAGTTGCTGCTTGTGTGCTTGTAAAGGCCACTGAGACACCTTACTGTATAGTACTGTCATTTTTATTTACTCTTTTACCAGGAGGAACAAGAAATTACTGGTAATATTAATAAAATATATTTATATTGGTGACACTTCCACTGCAGCCGTTCCACTTCCACTAATCATTTTTACAGTATAAAGGTTAAAAGAGCTCTGAAACTAGTTAACCTGCAGCTATCAGTTATTAAATTTTAGTAAATAATGAGCCTGTATCAATATTTGTGTTGGTTAATCGTTTAGTCTATTAAAACAAATAAAAATGCCTATCACAATTTACCTTCTTCTATTTGTTTTGAAACAACTAAAATTCGCGGGATATTCCATTTAAAATTATATTTTAGGGAGATAAGTTATATTTTAATTAAATTAGTTCAACAATTAAATGTCAGAATGTGAAGTTATTCACATTATGTAGGCAACCGCTTCAATCCACTTGATGACATCATGGATTGATTTACCCTGGTTCAGGTCTCTGAGCTGACCCACCTGGATTCCTTTACAGAGCAATGATTGTTGGTCTGCTCCTCTGTGTCGTTTGTGTAAACCGAGCCTTTGTATGGAACAAAACAGGAGAGTGGGTGAACACGTCGCACACCAGCACGAACACAAATTCGTTTAAAACTAGTGAAACGTTGAAATTTGCCCTGAGCTAATCCAGAGCTCACTAACCGGCCACATCAGTTCGGTGAGACCCGGATCCTCCAAACAACACCGGGATGTCTGAAAGGATGAGAGAGGAGCCAGCCATCGATCCCCCGAGTGACCGACGAGTTTCTACTTGAACTGGGAACTGTGTGTCTATGAGGATTTGTTACCCCTCACCGAACAGGATTAGTGGTGAATGAACAATAAACTATGCTGTCCTTTGTAGCAGGCGTCGCTGTCTTACCTCGGGCTCGCCGTTTCGGTCAGCAACACCGTTCAATTCCAAGTTTTCCGTAGCCATCGTGTTAATAACCGCGTTATATCCTGAGTAGGTTGGTCACATTGAGAGCCGCGGGGCTGCGTCCCAGACTGTTGCTAAAAGACTGCTGCTGTGACGACAAGAGGCATAAAAGCTGGAGACGACCGCCCCTCATCATCGCTGCAGCCCATGGGAGAAGTGAGAGCAGAGAGAGCAGGGCAGGAGTGACGCTAGTTCAAGCCTGGGAATTTTCCCTCTGTAACTTCCTACTTCCCAAACACTTCCCTCAAATCCCGATGTAATAGCCTATATATGGGCCAAGCAGTGCTTTAATGTGGACTGTAGTCGTAGAAATACTCCACTCAGTAAGAGACATCATAGGAAACATGGCTCTTTATTGCCGCCCAGCGTATCAATGCGGTGTTGCACTTTGAAAACAGTAGATGAAATAAATTTGATGATTCAACCCAAATGTGTTTAACGCTAGATGGATATGCGCCATCTAAATATGATAACTGAAATATTAAAGGCATTAATGCTACATTATTTGTTTTACAGAGCCCTTTAGCCTACACGACCACATTAGGGCCCATACGTCTTCATTTTTTGATTGTGCATTGGTAATGTAAATTACAAAAAAATGTTAGAAATACTGACGCATAGCCCCAGTCAGTCCCCAGTCATCTCAGGCTGCTGTGGCTCTAGAGCCCTTGGGGAATTGCCACAATTTGCCTCATTTTTAATCCAGTCTTGAGTAACAACAAAAGTAATTGGATTTACCAAACAAAGTAGGCTAGATAAATGACTTGATTACAACACAGGGAATATTGTATGATCAATTCTGCCATGATTATGATCTTCAACTTTACACTAACAAAACCATGTCCTACTTCTCACTTACAAACCAGCAGTCAAGTAGAGCTTAATCAATTTTATTTCTATATCATAAGCTTCTTCGAGTGGTATTGAGAGTGGTAATGGTGTACGCATGTTACTAAAACTATTATTAGTTCTGTCCTTTAAGATTGTGTATTTTTAGCAAAGTTGAGAAAGTGAGATAACAGCAGCAAGGTCACTGGAAAGTCCTCTTCATTGAAACACGTGGTCCTGTGCCACCAGAAAAGACCCAATGACAGACACCCTCTTTCGTGGTTTCACGTTGTAAACTGACCTTCCAAGGCCTGACCGCACCCACCAACTGGTTCCTATTGTTTCTGTTGTTTCCCTGGTGATCTGAGCATGTTTGTTCCTCAAAGTTGACCCCATAAAATTTAATACTGTCCCTTTAGGTTGGAGAAAACCTTTTGTGGCCTCAAGTGAGAATTTTGACCTCTCTGCTCTTGTCCTATCTTGTTTTCATCTCTTTACATTTTACGATTCTGTGGTATAAAACAAACTGATAAAAGTAATTTAAAAAAATACAAATGTGTCAAGCCTGAAACACAAAATGGCAATATAGCTCCCTAACCTCCACCTCTGTGACCTCAATTCAACCCCCACCCCCATACATTTACTATAGGCCTATGTATTTACACTACATTTGGAAAGATGATACAACGTTACACAGCAGGGAGAAACTTTTGATTGATACCTACCTCACTAGTGTAGCAATGTTTTACAATAACACACTAACTAAACAGGCAACAGTATGAGGAAAGCTGTGAATGATGGCAAATGACTAATTCCTCTAAAGTATATTTACTAGATTTCCTTTATTGTATTAATGGTGCAGAGAGGAAATGTTTTATTAGATTTAGAAAAAGTTATTTATATCACATGAACACATTCTGTTACGTCAGTGGAAGGCGGTGTAGCTTTAAGACAAAGTCTTAGCGTTTTAACTCTTTAAGGGCTTCGATCAAAGGCTGTGATGCAGCAACGCACTTTTAGTCAAGTCTTTGTGGGTTCACCTACACCTTTAGTGATGATAATCATAATATAATAAAGCTTTATGTTACAAAAACACAAGGAATTATAAAATGTGGCAGTTCATTTTAAGTCATGTTTTTAACTAAATCTTATTGGTGTATTAAATAAGATTTGAAAATAGACTTTTAAACGTTTTGTTTCACATTGTAACTCACATGGAAATATGTGGAATAGTGAAATAGTGAAATAGGCACACAACTTGCAACACGTGTAATACTGCAGTAAAAGTATGTAGGGACTCAAGAAAGTATCTTACTAGTAATAGCCTATAAACAGTCACTCCATAAACAATAATATTCTTTGGCATAATTCTAAAACACTGCATGCTGTGTGTTTTAAGCTATAGATAAATTACTAGAGAGAGCACTTCATAATCTTAGTACTGAAAGAGTCTCATTCATTAGCCTCCCTTCACGGGGGTCCATGTAGGCTAGATGAGTGTTATTAAGATGGGGTCCGGTGCATCTGTTCCTTTTGCTAATTCCTAGCAGCGGGATCCTTTTGGTCGGGTAGGCTTTAACAGACATCTTCCCATTGGAGGCTTAGCGCGTCACGATGACAGTGGTGTGGTCCACGCAGCCTGTGTCAGGGGAGGCTGAGGGTGCCGCCTAAAAACGCGCCGAGGTATTGGATGCGTGTTGTTGCTAGGGGCGTGGGTTGTGCCGTGAAAAAATCTTATCCCAAAGCTGAAAGAAATGAAATGTGGGAATACAACAGTCGTATCAGCCGGACGAGAGCTGCCTGCTCCGACCAACCTGCGGGACGCTGTGCCGCAGTGGACATAATCTGATAAGCGCTTGTGTCCATCCTGCACGCCACTCCAGAGAGAAACAAAGTAGGCTACGTGCGGGTAGTTACAAGGAAGAATGTAGAGAGGCTGAAGTCACACTTCTCGGAAGTTATTCAGATTTTCACGCGGAGCACCTGCTACTTATTTGCATCAGCCAGAGCCCGGGTCGGTGAGTCTTTGCAGAGGATGACAGCTGCGCACTTGGTCGTCCCGTGATGTGTCTTTGGGGGGATTAGTGAGTGTGCCCGAAACATCCCGGCCTGTCCAGTGTAGGCCAGTCATCTATCCGCGGAACGAATCACATTTTCATAGTAGGCCTATGCTACCTTACACGACGTGGAGGAAACAGTTTTCTTGAGCTCACAGGCTGAGCTGGCAATGACATCAGGCTTAACTTGAATAGCTCTCTTCGCTGTATTGCACCAAGGTGGGCCGGGGCGTGAGGTGGCAAGGAGCAATGCACGCATCCTCCGAGCTGGACGTTTTGTGGACAGGCTCTCTGTCCTGAACAAATTCAAGGCATAAGGCCATACATCCTGAGCTGGCGAACTGCGTCACTGCTTGCGAGTGTTGCAGGTATAAGCAGCAAACTCTCCCACCGCCGGGAGAGGAGCATGCTCATCATCCTCCGTCCCTGCACAATGTCGCCTGTAAGTGTTTAACAAGTTAAGAAGGGATGGATTCGGCGGACGATTCAAGAAAAGATCCGCCACTGGGATCCACATTTTCCTCGGTGCCTAATTTAGATTCGGACATTAATGCGAATGCCCGTAGGCCTGTTTATGAGAATGGGACAGACCACAATGTCAACATCCAAAACGGAGCCCAGCGGGGGGCGAGTGACCCCAGCGCGTACCCGTCCAACGACTACCAGGGGCTGATCCGCCAGAGGTTCATCCGGCGGAGCTTGTGGGTGTCAGACTCCGAGGAGCAGCCGGTGGACACGCAGGAGTGTGCCAACAGCAGCCCAGTGCTCAACATTGACCTGCGGACCATCGTTGATCGGAGTCGGACCCGGGTTCTGCAGGGAGCCCGGCTGGGCCTCCAGGAGACCTCAAGCACGGAGAGCCAGGTGGAGCTGAAGGACAGCGCCACAGAGAGCGCGAGCGCCGACGAGGATAAGGGAGACAGGGGCGTGAGAGACACGACTGCAGAGGTTGTGCCCTCAGATGTCACAGGTAAATCAGGAAGTGACGAGAACGAAGAGGAGCCCGGGATGAAGGCCGTGTCCACTTCACCTGGGGGGCGCTTCCTCAAGTTTGACATTGAGCTGGGCAGAGGGTCCTTCAAGACCGTCTATAAAGGTCTTGACACCGACACCTGGGTCGAAGTGGCGTGGTGTGAACTCCAGGTGGGTTCATCGATCATTCAAGCCCAACATCAATCCGCCAATAATAGGCCTCTTAACTGGGATCTGTAGATCTGCACTAAAAGTAAATCATAAAAGAATTAGCTTAATTACTCTGGAAATTCATTCATTTGGAGTTGAAACAGTGACAGATGTGTACATTACCAGATCATATCCAACAAACTCTCAGGCCAGGGTCCCTCAGGTAAAATAGTGTTAATGAAGGGTCCATGGCACATTACACTGCTTTGACATAAACTGCTTAGAGCAGAATGACTTCAAGTCAAGAGGAAAAGGACAATACAGGTAATGACAAGATTTAGGCTTTATGAGAGGAAAAGCTGGTGCAATGTGAGCATTGACAAAAAAAACTATGACAGGTCTCTTCCTCCTCACACTGCAGTGTGAATATTATCTGGAAGGTACTTTCAGGAAACAAATATTTCAATGATGGATCATTAACAAAAACATTATGGAAAACATAATGGCGTATCTAATCTGAGTGCTGCGTAGCATAATATTTCAGCAATATAAGATTAGAAAAACAGAGAAACGCAGTATCATCACAAATTATCACTATCATCGATGAGAAAAAGTGATATAAGTTATGTACCATTAAGAGGCAACAAATAACCATAAAAAACCTGATAATAATCCACATTCACTCTTGGAAGTTGAGGCACTTATTGCACCTCAAACAGTATTCACTCCACACACTGTCAGCAGATGAAATGTGGAATTTTAGCATGGTGCTAACGCATAGCTTTATTTCAGTGACAGCTTAGTGTGTCAGTAATCTCTGTATGTGGTCATCTAATGATCAGTTTAGATCCATGTGATATACAGATTAGCCTGCAGACAGACCTGCAGACAGTGGTTGCCCTTTCCGGGCTCAAAATGTGCTAAGCTTTTGCAGTCTGTCCAGAGCAATAACCTGCCCGGAGATTTCACTAAATGCAGTAATACTGCTGTGAGATTTACTACTTTAATACAGTATTCTCCAAAAAACCTGGTTCAAAACAGAATATACGGTGGACACATGCACAGGCTTCAATCCCACAAAAAATTGTGTCTGAATTTTCTGATCGGCTACTTGAGGGAAATTTCTTAATTTCCTTGGGAATTGCTTAGCCACCGTTTTTACAGATAGTTATTTGCTACAGTCATACTAAGGTTATTGTGCTAAGAATTTATAAAATTATTGATTGAATAGTTCAAAGCGAGTTTATTTTACTACCATAAGTATATAAACCTATTAAGTCTATAACAGTGTTTTTTTTTCAGCAGTAGGCCTATGCTAAAAGAAAATCAAGTCGGTTGATCAGACTCAACACCTCAGTGTCTTTTTATGAACCTTTAATTTAAATTAAATTATCATAGTGAGAATAGCATTTGTGACTTTGAGGCACAGCCCTGCAGTGTGATTTTATAGATTTAGTGTGACTTCAGAGCAAACACAGTTGATGCTTTTTTTGTCTTCCTACTCAGGCAGAATCCAGGTTTGCAATGTACGGCCCGAGGGAATAGTAATAAAAATTACAGCTCAACTCAGTCAGGTTCAGACATATAATTAAATCATTAATCATCTTACGTTGCGCTTATCTCACAGCTCGTGTTAGTAACAACACAGGTCTAGATTAGAATGAGGCAGAAACAGAAGTTCCTTGTTGTGTTGATGCTAGCACCACAACTTACATGTAAGGAGGCTCTTTTGGATGTGAAACTTCCTTCAGTTCTTGTAGGAATTAATCAAGTGGTTGTCTCCTGCTTATATCCCACATTTCAGGCCCGGTTCTCTGCGTTTGTTAATTGAATTTTATAACACAGTATTGAGTAATACTCTGCACTGTACTCAATATTTTCAAGTCTTCTTACCACCTATATTTCTTTAAACCCTTCTACATTATTAACTGTTTCAGGATGAAGTACTTATTTTGAATGTGTGTCAGGAAAAGGCATATATCATGTATTATGATCTCTACAGCAAATGTATATGTACAGTGTGTGCGTGCATGTGTGTGTTTGCGTCTGAGCGGGTTCTTAGGGGAGATCTAGTGATGATTCAGCCATTCTGTCCCTGGAGGTGAGGCCTTGCCCTTCAGAGCCTCTGTGCCTGTGTGCCCCCTCACAAAAAGCCACCATAACCATAAAACCTGTTCCCTTACTGTCTGTACTGTGCGTGTGTTTGGGGATAATACCATGAGTGAGACAGCAGAAAACAGATATGCTCAGAGACGGATTTAGAGATCGTAATTGAAGAGGAGCTGGTGTTGAACAAACCGGGCTGCTAGTAGTGTTACTTATTTATCCAGTAAATGATGATCAAATATTTACTGAGCAAGTTCTTTTACCAAAATTAGCAAAGTATCCAACAAGATTCGGTAAAATGCCGAACCACTTTACGGCTGTGGGATCTGTGTCTCATTGTTGTGTTATATGTCTTGTTTTATTGCTTAGTAATGAATACTAAACATGGATTTATCCCCCTGTGGTATTACCACACAGATGTGCCTGAAGAGTGAATCCTGCTGATGCAGCCCTCTGCACCAAGACAGAGAGAGAGAGAGGGAGGGATAGGGTTGAGCTGAGGACAAGCATGCAAGACGTGTAGTATTTGTTACACAGCAAGACAAGGGTTCTATATTTATATTATTTTCAATGCTGTGTCCTCACTACTCCACACTTCATTAAGTGCTGTATTTTCATACTCATTTCATTTTGAGACTCATCAGTCTCATTAAAGGAGATTCTGTGTTGTAAGTGCCACACCCTGCTTAGATTCGCTCTTTGCAAAGAATCCTTAAAGATCTGAAGATAAACTGATATAAACTGAAATATACTTGTTTTTAATAAGAATCAGCATTATGAGGGCAGCTAAAGTGGGAGTTGTATCCTTCACAATGCTGCACAAAATCTAAGACGCATTAGGCTGCGCACTGCATAGGTCAATATGGGCTGTGAATGAAATCTGATACCCCGGCATCAGTCAATAATCAATGCCAAGAGACGTACAGTAGGTTAATGTGCATCCCAGACATTTAAAACACTAGATGCACCCTCATTGTTACCGTTAAAGTGTGTATAATGAGACAGCAGGAGAGAAAATCTGGAGGTCATGTAGCATTTGTCGTGGCTGAAGCCTTTGGTTTGTATCTGCCTTGCTGACTGGAGAGAAACAGAAATGTAGCGGATGTTCGCTGTCAGCTGTTTTACTATTTATACAACAGTTCAGGGAAAGCAGGGGCCAAAATATTGATCCAGTACACACAGCTTCACTGAGGAGTGTATACCCAAAGATGGAAGATTTAAACTCTGAAGAGTTTTACATAGTAACTTTTTAAAAGATTAGACATTTTTCTGGATGTTTTGTGCTTTGTGACTTGCCAGTATAAACTCTTAATGGTCATTATTTTGTGTTCCATTGTTTTTACCAGCAGCTGATTTTTGGCATTTACTGATTAAAATGCATTTAATCTCTGGTTAAGCTGTCATGACAGATGTGCCTTTCTCTGTATTGCACCAGATTAAATAAGTCTAACTCTGAAAATGCAGTTAGGATTTCATTCATAGTTGTGATGTGTTTTAATGCCGTGTGCTTTATTTACAGTGGTGGTGAAAAAAAAACAAACTATAAATGGTTCAGACCCCCATGTTTACCTGCTCAAAATGCCAGTTTTGTGTTAACTCCAAACATGAGCGACAGCCAATTCTAACAGAGCCCCACTACTAAAGCAACACCAGCCTATTTAAGGTTGAAGATAGTGTATTTCTTCCATTACCACTTCATATAAGACAAACACTGAAAATGATTATGAATCAGCCCCCCCCTTCCTGCTCCACAACCCCTCAAACCTGTTAAATTTGGACAAATCAACCAGCTTCTTCTCTGATAAGGCTCCAGAATACTGGAGGGAAAAAAAGAGTGGGCGAACTTCCAATTCATTATTTCTCATTTTTAAATATTAAGCGTCTTCTTCTTTTTTCTCCAGGAACGGAAACTGTCCAAAGCTGAGAGACAGAGGTTCAAAGAAGAGGCAGAAATGTTGAAGGCTCTCCAGCACCCCAACATTGTGCGATTTTATGACTTCTGGGAATCACCGGTTAAAGGGAAGAAGTGCATCGTTCTGGTGACAGAGTTAATGACCTCAGGGACACTAAAAACGTGAGAGCCAATTAGAAAATACAAGAAAAACATTTTCTATAATTATCTTTACTGGTATTACAGATACCATGGTATGCTCCCTATCTCAGCTGACATGTCCTTATGTACTTTATACCTGACTGCAAATCACTGATGGGAAGACGCCAATATTAGTCTCGTAATGCTTCTATTAGTCAGTTTAACTGTCTACATCATGTGTATCAAGTTTCACACCAATTGAATGACAACATTACAGTAAATCTAATGCTAGACTGTTAGAGACTCCAAGAAGTTCTTCATGTTTTTAAAAATAAGAATCATTTGTGATCTTACCATTGTTTTTCTTGCTCAAAACCTAATTAAAAAAAAACAACAAATGAATCCAACACACAGTACGGGCAACACAATGGGAATACGTTTTCAGGCAGTCAATATGAGGAGATTAGTTTGAAAATAGAAGAGTCATCTGGGATTCATATTGACTGTGTGTTTGCTTAAGTAAAAGCAATAACAATTTGCAACACAAAAACAGCTCAATGAAAATAATTCACCAGCACAGTGACTAGTGGGGACAGACCGTCATATGTTAAATTAGTTTAAAAACACTCTCTGTGTGTTTTGAGAGCAAATGTCTTTACCTGGTGACAACTGGAACATCTCTTTCACAGTGTGTTTATTCTCCCACAGGTATCTGAAGCGTTTTAAGGTGATGAAGCCTAAAGTTCTTAGGAGCTGGTGCAGACAGATTCTCAAGGGCCTCCACTTCCTCCACACAAGGACTCCTCCGATCATACACAGAGATCTCAAGTGTGACAACATCTTCATCACTGGACCTACAGGATCTGTCAAAATAGGAGACCTAGGCCTGGCAACACTGAAGAGGGCCTCCTTTGCTAAAAGTGTTATTGGTTAGTCATCAGCTAGTTGGCAATATCCTGCTTTATTGACTATTTATTTTAAACCTGCAATCATTATTTGGGGGGAGCATTCAGGGACCGCGGAAACAAGTTGAGCACCTCATTGATATAGTACCTTTTTAAGGCAGAACTACCTGGCTCTTTAGCTATTAAATACTCCACTATGTTCACACTGACTAGTTGCTAACCATGCCTGTTTGCTATTTGGTGCAGGACAGATAGTGTGCAGTGGCTTCTTAGAGTTTTTTTCACTGAAACCAGTTCCCTGCTGCGGCCAAAAATAACACTGATGAGAGAGATGAGCCAAAACAGTAAAGGTGTAGCAGTTAAACCAAAACAATGACCTGAAGGACACTGTAAAGCTTTGTAGAGCTGAGGGGCCTCTCTGAGTTTGTGATCCGTTTTTGATACAGAAATACTAATTATAGATGCTTTAAACTCTTATGATACAATTATGTGTTTGTTGTCAAAGAGTAACATCCTGTTGTGTTGAAGTTGCTCCGAAAATCCAACATTTGCAGTTTTTATTTCAGCTTCTTTCTTGTCTGTCATTCTGGGAATCATGTATGAACCTGGATCGTGCCACTGTGTTGGATTTCAGTCCTTGACACTGGCATTGATCCCACTGACATTTGATGAAACACTGATAACTGCATGTCAGTTTATAATTGATCTCCCACTCATTAATTCTCCAGGCACTCCAGAGTTCATGGCTCCAGAGATGTATGAGGAACACTATGATGAGGCTGTGGATGTGTACGCCTTTGGGATGTGTATGCTGGAGATGGCCACCTCAGAATACCCCTACTCTGAGTGTCAAAATGCTGCTCAGATTTACCGCAAAGTCACCAGCGTGAGTTCACATTTTAAGCTGTTCAGCTCTGTCATTGCTATTACAACTGTTTCAGTCAGCGTTAGAAACATTTTTAAATGGCTTAGCTTGTTTGTCACACATTTTTTCTTAGTTCTTATTTCTCTTGGCAATAAGATAATGTATTTTTCTTAAAGCAGGGTTAACTGTTTTTAACTAAATAAATCAATTGCTACTATATTGCTACAATTGATTATTTTCAGTCAATTAATCATATATTTTACAGTAGACTGACAAAACATGCAATCTCTAAAATGTTAAAACTGATGACGCCTCCCCACCATTATTTAGTCAAAGTAAAAGTAAATCTTCGTAGTATTTAGTATGACCAGCAACCAAAACCAGCATTCAATTTATAGTGATGAAAAGAAATATGAAAGCAAATATCCACCTTTTGCTGGACAGCAGCAGCTGTGGCTACAAAATGACAGTGAAGGAATATGGTAATGTAAATGCTAAACTACAGTTAAACTACAGTTTTTCTACTACGGTAACTAAATGTTACCGTAGTAGATGTGGTGAAGAGTTGTAAAGTCAGTGAACCAACTCAGCAGTTTTTACCTATGGGATAAGGGTTAGGTAACATTAGCTAACATTAGCCACTAAAGCTACTTGTCATACCAGAGCAGGTAACGCTGTATTAAACTGAGCAAGGATTCAGTTTCTTATGAATTCAACTTTTCATTTGAAAGAAGAAGGTCCTGCGATGGACTGCCGACCTGCCCAGGGTGTGCCCTGCCTTTCGCCCAATGTCAGCTGGGATAGGCTCCAGCCCCCCCTGCGACCCTGTACGCAGGATAAGCGGTTGACGATAGATGGATGGATGGATTTGAAAGAAGAAGAATGTTTTGTTTCTTTTTACATAGTCTCACTTTAACCAGAAAATTTATATTTTTACTAAATAAATAACTCCTATAATTACTCAGTTATCATCATTTTAACCCGTTCTTTCAAGGGTCGACTTATAACTCAACTAATCGTTTCAGTGCTCCCAAAGTCCTCTTGTACCGCAGTAGCTTTTTAATCCCCAGAGATGTAATGTCTGAGAGAAAATGTATCTTGCAGAGTCTGTATTTAATGTTTTATGACACTGCAGACATTACTTACTTTATCTGTTATGCACTTGGGCGCTAACTATTTTTGTTTTCTGTGTGTCAGTTGATAAACTGAGACATGTTAATCCCTGTTTGTTTTGCAGGGAGTGAAACCCGCCAGCTACAGCAAAGTCAGTGACCCAGAAATTAAGGAAATAATTGGGGAATGTATCTGTCACAGATGGGAAGAAAGGTAAGTGAACCAGGACTTTTGACAGTGTCTCAGGGCTCTAGAGGCGTTTGTGTATAGGTAGAGGTTGATTCTTGCTTTAACTCTGTGATGTATTATTTCTCTTCCTGCAGTCATTACAGACATTAATGACAGTATTTAGCCCTGGCACAGTTAATGTTTCTGTGTGTTGTGCATCATCATTTTACTTTCATAGTGGCCTTAAGTGCAGGTGAGTTGCTGGTGTTTTTGTATTCCCTGCAGGTACTCCATCAAGGACCTCCTGAACCATGCATTCTTTGCAGAGGATACAGGCGTGAGGGTAGAGCTCAATGAAGAGGATGATGGGAAGAAATCATCCATTGCTCTGAAGCTGTGGGTTGAGGATACTAAAAAGTTGAAAGGAAAGTACAAGGACACTGGTGCCATTGAGTTTACCTTTGACCTGGTGAGCGAGGTTCCAGAAGTCGTTGCCCAAGAAATGGTAAATATTTTGAGTTACTGAAAGAATAATTATATATGGTTAAAATAAACAGACAGTAGTTGTAGAGTTTGACTTTTTCTTTAAGGCACTGGATATTATTATTATTATTATTATTATTATGTTTTAGTAAATTAGTTAGAGGTATGAAACCAGGTGTTACAAGGAAAAGATTGACTCTCTTTGCTTTAGACTGGTCTGGCTGTCTCTGCTCTCTTTTGACCTTGGCATTTGTTGGTCCGAGCCAGACTTTGTATTCCACAAGCTGGCTTCATTTGTCAACTCGACCATAGCCTTGGAAAATACTAATTTCTGATTGGCTGGTAGTTGTCTATTAACATGCATTGACACTTCAAAAGTAGTTTTATGAATATTAAGCTGGAAGCAGGAAACATAGTAACACTGCTTGTGCTTTGTGCTACACCACCAGATAACTCTCACTGGTAAAACAGGCCTAATCATGAGTAAACTGGCTTCAAACAAAGATGGATGGTGAACACAATTTCTTATTTTGATTGTGATAACTGTGGCATAAGCACAATACTACACAATGAGTACACAATATCAGTACAACTTGTTGTAGTTTATCATTACCTTTTCACTACATACTGTAGGTTCCTGTATCTTGCTATAATGCACCCATCTTTACTTTGTAACACAACGTTGCATCCTTTTAATTAGGCATAATGTAACCAGGAGTTGGTTCGTGGTCATGTCTGTAGTAATAGACTTGAGGCGTGTACTGTATTGATTGAAACTAGAGTAAGTGATCAGTTGATCTTTGCTCTTCTTTGTAAACCAGAATGTATATTTGTTAATTTATTATATAAGGTGTTGAATTACAACCATGACCTATTTTGTTTAGGTGGAATCAGGGTTTTTCCTGGACTGTGATGTAAAGGTAGTTGGGAAGTCCATCCGGGACCGCGTGGCTCTCATCAAATGGAGGAGGGAGCGGACTGTTTCATCAGGAAATGGCGAGGCAGCTGTAAAGAAGACACCGCAGAACCTACTGCAGGTGCCCGGTACCGGTGTACCACAGGCAGCTACATTAGCTACAACAGATTATGATGACCAAGAGGTGGAACAGCAGACCCTGATCTGCTCCGTGCCAGCCACCACATCTACTACATGTGAGAACCTGCAATTAGAAGCAATCATTTATGTACCATAGATCATACAACTTCAGTGTCTGGTAATAAATCCCTAAAGACCTGTCTGAACTCACTCAGTCATTAACAGGAAATGACACTGACTGTTAAATGGTAAAATTGGTGGTTGTGAATGTAAGAGAAACAGAGAAAATCCTCTGCAGCATCTGAGTAACACCTATTAGTCAGCAATGAGACATCATCACCCACTTTCTGAATTTAAATGAGATGCTATTCTCCCTCTGCCCTGCCTCAGGTCTGTCCTTGCTACAAAAGGCATCGTGGTGAATTATAATGTTTTATTCCCTCTGTTATTACAGCTGACAGTGGAGCAAGCTCTACCATGCAATTAGATGATCTAAACAATCAGCAAAATGGCCTCTACCAGTCGCTTACAGAGGCCATTTCTACAACTCAGATGATCTACAGTCCTCCTGCACAGGTTGACCCTCAATTGCACCAGGGGCCCTACCAGCAACCCACAGCACAGGCCTCACATGAAAACTACACACAGACATCCACTCAATTGCACCAGGGGGCCTACCAGCAAACCACAGGTCAGCTGCATCCTGGGGCCTATCAACAATCTGCAGCACAACTGCACCAGGAGCCTTATCAGTCTCAAACAGTGAGTGAAAGCATTTCTTATTTCTTTGACTTTCTTAAATCCTTCATTTTGTTTTGTTTTTTGAGTTCTTTTCTAAAATAACAACATTTGTATTTTTTTCTTTGGAATTATACCTGATCAGCGTCACAACAGTGATCCCTTTGTATGCCATGACAACCTGCTCATCACTGAGAGCACAGTGTGTTTTAGGCGTGGAAGCACATCCCTGGTGGAGATGTTACGCTGTAGGACACACTCTCTCGCTAAGGCAAAGAATCCAAGCCCCTGTCTGTGTCCATCACAGAATCTGGCTTCAGCAAATAGCACAGAGTCCTCATTGTATGCCACAGACTACCTGTCCTCTAACTCTGCCCGAAATCCATCATTACTAGCTACTCTCTTGCCCCCACATCAAAACTCTCATCATGACTCAGCAAGTCATTTCAATTCACCTCTCCTTTCCCTGAATTTACAACCTCCCTCAGAGCTCCGTCTGAGCGTCCCACACAGTCCACAGCCTCGCCGTCATTGCAAAGCTTGCATGTCTCTCCTCCTGAGGGATAGGACAAAGGGAGACGGGTCTCTGGGACACACAGTTATACACTCTTTCTCCACACCACCCCAGTTTACGCCAGTCTCTAAGACAGGCTCATCCACATCTCCTCATCTGGCAAGGTCTCTTCCAGTCACTCTGCCTCCTCCTTTGGCCTCACCCTCTCCCCCATCTTCAAACAGTCAACCAACCCTGGTGACTTCACCTTCACATCTTGTCCCACCCTCACAAGTTGTGCTCCCACGGAGTTTGTATGAAGGTGGAGATCTCACTCTTCTCAACCACTGTCTTCATCACATCGTCGGCCGCAGGACCAGTTCCCCCACCCTCTCTGCTAATCATCCAATGCACAGCCGCAGGGAGGTTGGGGGTAGTACACCCTCATTAATTGAGCATATAGATAAGAGGCAGAGCCTGGATGTCCCGCTCTTCCCTAGCCCAAATCTGGACAGGAATCTGCTATTATCACCACATGGCAGTGACGGCAGGCCAGATCCACTGGTAGGTTAGAGAAGGAGGCTTCATGTAGGCTAAACCCTGCCGTAACAGCAGCCTGCTGTATCTTTCATGATTCTGCCAGCTGCTTTGCTCCTTTTGCCTTTCCATGACGGTAGCAAAGCGACCCCAACAGTCTCTGCTCCCGCCAAATTCAAATTTAGGGTTTAAATTCTGGTCTCTGTATTAGATAGGTTGGGTTGTAACACAGCATAAGCGTCTAGCAGCGTACAAAATAATGTGCTAGCACAGTGTATGCAGTATGACTGACAAAAGATTAACGCTAAACTTGCCTTCACCATTTAAGCTTGCCTTACTGAACCTTGCCAGCTGATACAAAAACCCTATCTCTTGCTTATGACTACTCCTGCCTTGAACATTTTAACCTTGAGCGTGATTTGTTGGAGCAAATATACAGACATGATTATTTCAAATTACATCTAAAAAACAAGGTCCAACAAATGTGATCTCTCTCATGTGTTTCCAAAAGACAGTTTCTACTCCAGCTACGCCGGCCCCTATTGTGCACCAGAGTAGACAGACAGCACAGAGCTTCCCAGCTGCAGCCCCAACTCCGCAGCCGCAGCTTACTGCCCAACCCAGCCAGGAGCAGGTACTGCATGCATCAAACTGCGACAGGCCCTGGCAACAGCTGCAGGGAGACAGAAAAAAGCAGAATTAGGAGGCAAAAGTTTGGAAGTCAACCCTTGCAACTGCTCAGAGCTGCCTGGCAAGATCATATAAATGTGTTTGGATTGCTGGTTGATCTAAACTAATCAGCAGATTTCCGTGGGCACCTATATGCATACAGGCATACAGGCCATAAAGGCTGAACACCAACTGTGTATGTTTGACACCCAAAATTACTTCCTCTATCATCCACATTCAGTGTCAACTGTTAAGTATGCTATAGTTAATTAAAATATGCAAAGATACAGGAAATTAAGGTGCAATTTAGTGCCACCAGCCATCTAAAAACACTCACATATGTGTGTGAGGTGGGTAAAAAGTGCACCTGATGTCCCCTTTTTAAATGCTTCATCTTGTACTGTATATCTATATATGTTTTGTGTGTGTGTGTGTGTGTGTGTGTGTGTGTGTGTATGTAGATGGCTTTTCATGTGGTTTGTGTTTCCTTCTCATTTGTCTTTCCTCCCTTTAGTGTCATCTCCAACCAGCTGCTGTCCTGCCCCAGGTAGAGCCATCATCTCTTACAACTTACTGCAGGCTACAATACATACACTGCAAACCACACAGAATAATTGCATCACAATAAGTCTACCTGCCCTGCAGCTCACTTTTATTAAAGTGGAGCTTTTAAATCAGACTATCTTGTCAGTTTAATTCGGAAGTAGTTTGTATTTCCATCACAGAATTCATAAGCACCAGTCAAAGTGGAATACAAATGTTTGATCTCCTTCCTTAGCGGTTATCTGCTGACCAACCTACATCTCACCTGAGTCCTCCTGACATATCTACCAGTTTTCCACAGTCAGTCTCCAGTGCTCCTCCCCCACTCCTGCCCCTGCAGTTCAGCACACAGGTGCGTTGTGGTGGCGTTAGAAAACAAAAGCTCAAACTAAGGTAGAGGCAGAATTTGGTATATACCTCCTACAAAGGTTAATATATGTTACAGGGCTGAGTCATACATAAAGGGCCTGTGTGAATGCCATTTCTATCGACTGGTTGTTCATTTTATATCATTTTCCCTTTTTCTTTCCCAGTTTCCCTCACCATATCCTGTTGTTCAAACAGGGAGCTTCAAGCCCCCTCCCTTCCCTCTAGGTCCTCTGCCATGTGCCTACAGCAGCAGTGGCCCTCCTATGTTTAGCTCCCACTACTCACCTTCACCCCACCGCCCCTCCCTTCCTCTGACCCCTCATGCTGGCTTGCCCTCTATGCCTACTCTCGGCAGCCCTCAGACTCCTCTGTCGACACCTCAGCAAATGCCCCCTATTCAGCTTTTTAGCATGGCCATGTCCCCTGCAGTGCCCCAGCAGCAGGGTGGCCCTCCCACATCTCAGACAAACCTTGGTAGCTTCCATACCACCCATCCCTTACCTCTCTCCCAGGTACAACCCACCCCATACCCCGCCCCCCACCCTGAGCAGGAACTGGCTGAGCAGCCTGTCCAGGTGAATATGTGACTCAGTTCTCACTGTAATGGTTAAGGTCATGGGAAATCTGTAATAATATGATGGCAATGTGTTTAACCGTTGGTGTAGTGCATGCAGGACATGCATTTGTGGTTTTGGAGGTGAACAATATTTGTATTAACAGATTAACAATTCACTAAATGGGCTGTTTTTTTTTCTAGGTACAGAGGATTGCACCACAGGGGAATTTGGGAGATGTTCACCTTTTGGCTCCAGTCCACCCTGAATTGCCTGCTGTTCAGACTCCTCACTGGGGAAGCAGTATAGATGCAGAAGCCACTGCAGCTGGTCTAGACTTAACTGTAGCCCCTATAGTTTCAGCTCCAGTCCCAGCCCCAGCCTCAAACTCACTCTCAGCTACAGCCCAAGTTGAAACTCAACCCCCAGCACAAAGCCAACCACTGGTCCCAGTATCAGCTATGCCTCAAACTGAAGGTTCAACCCTTGGAAAAGACCCAACTTCAGTCCCAATACAAGTTCCATCAGCAGTGCAAGCTTCAGCCTCAGCCGCAGTTCAAGCACCAGTCTCTGCATCGGGTCTCACTTTTGAATCACCAAAAAGCTCAGACACATCTTGTGCAATTGAGAAACCTAAAATCTCAGTCCCAGGTTTAGCCTCTGCCCCAGTTCAATCTGCAGCCCCAGCTCATGCTCCAGCTCCTGTCACAGCTTCAGTCCCAGCTCCAGTTGTGCAGCCTGCTGGCATCCAGACAGCAATCTCTGTGTCTGAGTATGCTGGCCAGGCCACATCTCAGCAAAACGTCGAGTCGACATCTGCATCTGCATCAACCACCCTTCAACAAGAGCCCTGTGTAGAGGTAGGGATCAAGCCAAAGTTTACGCATTTTTAAGTGTAAAACTGATCTATATGCATATTCTTAAAAAAATTGCGTTTGCCCTTCATTAGTGAGATCTAATTGTTACTCAGAAAGCGTGTTCAAACCACAGGCAGCCTCTCAAGTTACATTCACATCTGTTTTATACCTCATTAAAGTCTTGAATCCCGCCTAAAAAAATTACCAAATATACTATTTGTGAAAATAAGGGCAAAAGCTAATAGCATACATTAACATTTACTGTAAACTAGTGCCATATGGTCATGATCCATTGTGAATAACTGTTTCACACGTGCCCATTTTTCCGTCTTCAGGATGGGCTTCAGGACAAACCAGTATCTTTACCCAGCTATGCCTATGACAGGTGTGTGCCATGTTTTTCAGCTCTTTATAGATTCTGTTCTATTTATAACTTTGTGTGATAAAAATGTGTGACCACCCTTGAAGTGATAAAGTGCTTTTAAATGTTTCCTATTATAGTCTCAACTCTGACGTGGCATCTGGTAAGGAAACAAGTGACGGCTATGACAGCTTAGCTAGTGGAGGGAAGGGAGACGGGAAACCCAGGAAACACCACCGCAAGTCTGCCCGCACACGTTCCCGTCAAGAAAAGACCAGCAAACCCAAACTGAGCATGCTCAATGTGAGTCATGGTGTAACTTGTGACAATTAAAATGAAAAAATCTTAATGTGTCTGATTCTAAAGTGTAACCCATGCCACCACAGGTTTGCAACACGGGCGATAAAATGGTCGAATGCCAGCTGGAGACTCACAACCACAAAATGGTGACATTTAAATTTGATCTGGATGGTGATGCTCCAGAGGAAATTGCCACTTACATGGTTAGTTTAACCTTTTACAGTTCTTGCCATTTTTTGCCAGTTATTTTTATGACATAATTTAACATCTTTACAGGTAGAGAATGGCTTTATCCTGCTGTTAGAGAAGGAGATTTTCATCGACCAGCTGAAGGACATTGTAGACAAAGCTGAAGACATGCTGAATGAAGACATGGAGGGTGAAAGGGCCTCCACTTTGAGCTGTAGTCCTCAACAAGGCCCAGTTTTTGACGGTCTGGTAGGAGAGGTAATGGGGGGAGGTGGTGGGGGGTTGATGTAGATATGACTATAGTCTGTATATATACACTACACATGCGTATACATACAGTAAATGTAGACACGGACAGAGACTTACTTATTGACACAGCTATAAAAAATACAGGCCAAGCCAAGTAGCAAGTAGTATATTGACTTACACATTTGTCTATCTCTCTGCAGAGTCAGCAGCCTGGAGCACCTCAGGCTGTCTATCAGCAGAATGGTAAAACAATTATCTTTTTTTTTAAAAATGTATCCATCCTTATGCCTTGTAAATCTTTTTGTCGTTTTGTTTTTGCAACTTTATTTTTCACATTCACTCACAAGAACATGGGTGGTCATTGTCTGAACTCCTGTATTGCAGTTCTTCACACAGGAAAGAGATGGTTCATAATCTGCCCAGTAGAGGAGACGCCCACATCCAGCCAGGACACCCCATCTGATGGTACAACTACGCAGTCTCCTGGAAGTTCAGCCACTACCCAGCCTACTGAGAGCGGCACTGCAAGGCCGTCCAGAGGTGACTTTGTTTCTACAGAGCAATTACAGCACAACATTTGACAGCACCATGGAACAATAGCACTATCTTGTGGCAGCTGGATGACACACTACTGCTCCACTGTGGAATTGTCACTTTAAAAAAGGTTATTTTCAAATCTCTTCATTATTTTCTCTCATCTTCATGTTTTTTCTCCGGCAGAAGAGGGGTCGTCCTCCACGATGTCCGGTGGAAGTGGAGGCTTCACCTATGATGTGTATGGATTCTGTAGCCCTCCGATAATGTCCAACACAGACCCTCTCCTCTTAGCTACGCTGTCTCCCCCAGTGTCTGCTCCCCCGACCCTTCAGTCAGTGTCATCAGTGGAGCCTGCTAGCAGCTCGGTGCAGCCCAGCGTTCATCAGGCCCAGCCAGCCAGAGCTCAAACTTTGCCCCCGTCATCCCCGCATACGTCTTTCCCAGTTGATGAGTCACAGGGATCCCCTTTAGGTTCCATCTCCCCAATCCATGCAGCTCAGCAGATGCTCGACATGTCATGTCCTGTTTCTATGGCTGACGAGGTGCCCTGCTGCCCTCTGGTCATGCCTCTGTCTTTGGATGTGAGCGGGTTGCAGAGTGGGTCTCCTCTCACTCCTCTTCCACTCCAGGAGCCGGGTTTAGCCAAAGAGCCGCTGTCGGTCTCCTACACCTCGGCAACGCGAAGTGAACGCCCACAGCAGCCTGTGGTGCTCCACCAGCCTTTTTCCAGCGTAGGAGGGACCAAAGTGCCCTCACTGCCCCAGAGCCCAGCTCCATCCCAGCACGGTACAGGGCCCAGCGAGGCAGATGGCGAAGGACGACTGGGTCGTGGGGGTTTTGTGGATAGCACCATAAAAACACTGGATGAGAAACTGAGGAACTTGCTCTACCAGGAATATGCTCCCATGTATCCATCAGGCAGTGCTGCAGAGACACCAGGCTCGGGCACCGAGTACATTCAGTCTCCTCCTGGGCCAGACAGCGCCACAGGAGGGTCAGGAAACAGCACGCCTGGGCCTATAGGGGAGGGACGGTACAGGGCAGGAGAACAGCTGGTAAGTACAATAATCAGTAACTTCTTAAACGATATGCATATTTTATATAAATTACAGGTGCAGTATATTCATGTTCAGCTGAAATTGAAAATGTATTCTTGACCATGGCACATCCACTGACACAACAATCAGAAGGTCCATAATTAGCTGTTCTGGAGCTTTCGAATAGTATCACACTGTCTTCCTCAGCTGGTCATGGAATTGTAGATGTTCATATTTCCATTTTTTAAGAGCAGTAGTATGACTTCCTTTCTATGTTGGCTTAACGCTTGAGATGTCAGTTTCACTCCACACCATTTAAACAGCTGTCGAAAAAGTTATTTCATCACAAAGTCGATTTAGTATTTAGTTTTAATCTGCTAGGGAGGATTGTGTCCTATGTCTGAATGCTGTACAACTGCAACTCAGTGGGCCATGTGATTAGATTGTTTTGTGTATATTTGTACACAAATATACAACATTCAGTATTCAATTAATTGAATACGTATTATAATGTTGTGTATTTCAGATTATTTCATAGGTATAATTTATTATTATTTTTTTTACAGACATTACTGGTGTAAACAAACCTTTAAAGGCATCAAGAAATGTAAATAGTTCTGATTCAGTTGTCTAAGGTTAATCTATGTATTAAAAGACCTGTCTGTCAATTTGGGACTGATGGAAGAGTGAGCATATTTTGGCAATTTATGTTCAACAATATCTTGCCGGTAAATGGCAAAAATGGCAATACTGCATATTCGCCAAGTACGCCAGCATATAATTATAATTAATATAAATTGGTCTAGTCTGCCATTAATGCTAGCTTTTAAATATTTTGTTTGATATATTGCCAGATACATGTAGTCTATGCCATTTGAATACATGGAAATGTGCTTTAGTTGCATAAGGGATTTGAAGAAAAACTGTACCACCTATTGTAGACATCAACATTCCTCATCCTTTTTGGCAATATTAACAGTTATATACTATAAGAGTGATTATTTGTTTGTATTGTAGTTTTCACACGTCTCTGTTGTGTTCATCTCCCATCCTGTCACCTCTATTAGCCTCAAATTCCAGAGAGAATGGATAGTCTGAGCACTCTGAGTGACTCAGCCGTGTGTGGTATGTACAGCAGACACTAATCAATCTAACAAGACTGGCATCATTAACTTCTAACTACACTTGTGTGTTACGTGAAGTCGATTACTGCAGTGCAATCATTTTTCAATTTTTGCAGCTTCACTGTCAAGAAGACAGGTTCCTCACTCTGCTTCCTGCTCTGGAACAAGAGGCCGATTTAAGGTACAAAAGACTTTCCTCACATTTAGGGAAAAGTAGAATTGTGTTTCAGATTGGTTCAGCTGCATTGCTAGCACAGATACATTACCTGTTGCCTTGTGAAAACCCACTTGGTTCCTTCCTTTTGGCAGATAATATCGGTTCCTCCTGAAGTGGCCAACAGACGCGATGTGAAGCAGAGGAGCTGGAGCAGCGCTGCCTCCCCAGCACATCCTGTAGGATACAATGGGGATCACGTTCAGGCAGAGTCCATGACTGCCTCCACCACAATTGGCCGTTTCTCTGTGGTCAGCACTGAAGATGACATTACACAGAGGACACGCTGCAGCCGCTACTCTGCCCCGCCTGATTTCTACCTGGATACACCTCCTTCCATGGCCAAGCGGGGCTCCCTGCCTCGCACCCTGACCTCGCCCTCTGTCCCTGTGGATGTCACAGTACATGCTCGCTTCCTCTCATCTGACTCGGGGGCCGAGAGCAGTCCTGCAAAGCTGGCTCCCGCCACCCCGTCTCAACATACTCGCTCTGAGCGCAGAGGAAGTGACCTTATGAAGAGGGCTGTGGCCTTCCTCCGTCGCTCAGGGCGCAGCAGCAGTGTGCAGAGCTCTGACTCACCAAGTAGGCATGGAGGCGTGCATGGCTCCGCCTATGCCAGCAGTGACAATGACTCAGAGATGGAGGACTCAGACATGAAGAAGGAACTACAGAGACTCAGGGAGAAGTAAGTATAGCCAGTGCTTTACTTTTGAGCTCATTTAGTGTCTTTACATGAAAATGTTTTGTTATTTAGCTTTTAAGTGACCAGTCTATTCCTGCCTTTATCCTCTCAGACATCTTAGGGAGATCTCTGAGCTGCAGGCCCATCAGCGTGGGGAAGTTGAGCTGCTGTATCGCCGGCTTGGCAAACCTCCTCCTCCTGGCCTGGGTCTCTCACATGTTGCACCACACGCTGGCCGTAGAAAGAGGTCCAGCAAGCACAGACTGAAGCCTGGCAAACTTCTCAGCCCTCTGGTGCAACAATTTAGAAATGTCACAACCAAATCGACTGACTCCAGCAGATTCAGTGAGTTCCTTTTCAGAATATCCAGTATAATATGTTGAATATTTACAGCAAGAACAGGGAGTATACCGTTCTAATGCTCTTGTGTGTGTGTGTTCAGGTGCTGCTACAGGTACAGGTGAGCCCACAGCGAGTTTAAATGGCTCTCCAGCCAAAGGGTCTTTCCCCACTCACGGCAGGGCTCGCTCTTGCACCAGCCACCTTCCCAGCTCCACCTCAGAGCCCGTGCAAACTCAACAGCCCTGTTCCCTCAAGGGCTCTTTATCTTCTGATAATATTTACGCTGGAATACATAGAGACGGCACCGGCACACAAGCTCCACCTGGACAAGGTGACTACCAGCGACACACAACAGAACATCTTAGCTGAACAGTTCCCACTAATACTAGACTTTGAAGTTCTTTGTGGTGTTTTGTTTAATAAGGTTGGATATTTCAATGTGTTCTCTTCTTACCCTCCTCTACAGGCTGGGCTAATTACCCTCAAACATCTGAGAGAGTGACCTATAAATCGAGTAGCAAGCCACGAGCTAGATTTCTCAGTGGGCCTGTGTCTTTGTCTATCTGTTTGTATCTCTTCTCTTCCGGCATAGCTTCATTTTTTTTGGTTTTCCATCATTATTATATATTTCTGTACTTATAGCTCACTGATATCTTCTTTTTTTCTGTCTTTGACAAATTATTCTGCAACACTGCTGGGTTTTCTTTTGCTTCGCCTCGTCCTCATCACTTGCCTTTATCTTGTATGCTCAGAAATAGATTGCTTATTCAAACCCCCAAGGAGTAAAATTTGTGTTGAAGACGTAAATATTTTGAATGATTCAATGATTATTTTATTTTAAACAAACATGTCTTTAAACAAAGGAAGAACAAGACTTTAGCCCGATACAATATTGAATCATTTTTATTCATCATTCCTTGTTCCTGGTTCCTTGTTGAACCAGATGTTTGAGGTTTGAATAACCAAGGTTAATTTTAGTAAATGGCATTATCTCACATTTCAGTTGTCTCCTATGATGCTTGTGCTGTTTATCAAACTTATAACATTTTTTTGACTTGTGCACCCCACATTACTAGGCAATGGACTTCTGCATGCCACATGCACCTCAGTCTGCTACAACATTTCTAATATCTCTCCTCTTTCTTATCTCTGTCTCTCTAACACTGCACTTTGATATGGCTCCCAGCTGGACCACTTGCATGATTTTGCTAATAAATGGACTGCCTTGTTTCAGGGGACTGATTGTTAATTGTTTACCTGCTTGTTTTTAGTTTGGTCCTTTGTTTTCTGTGTGAATATTCAGCAGCTTTCTTTTGCACTACATCCTTTAATTGAACATTATTACCAGCTAATGGGAATGGTTTAAATATATGTAATAAGTCTTTTTTATGTTATAGGGTCAACACTGAAGCGACTGTGTCTTGGCAAAGAGCGTGGCAGCAGTATGTAGAATTACAGTGTCTCACTAAAAATGAATTAATTCAAAATCATGTTAATGTATATTAGGCTTATTAGTATGTGTGTCCTCCTAGGGTCTGGAGCCGGACCAGGGGCTTTTAATCAATCCCAGCAGCCGCCTACCAGTGCCACGCCTCCTTCTCATCAGCCAGTGATGGGACTGGCCCAAGCTCAGGCCAATAACAGCAACAACAAGACAGGCACATACACTGGCACATCCATCAGTGCCATTGAAAACACCCTGCCTGAAGACTTGCAACGGCTGATGGACGACTGGGCCCAGGAGGTTCTTATTGTCACCCACAGGCCACGCACTAACTCTCTGAGCATCAGCGGGCAGCAGCTTTGGGATCAGGTTGTGCCTCGAACACATGGACAACTGACTAGTGCTTCAGATGTGAGTTTCATGCTAGTTATTCATAATATCACAATGCAGCAACCAGTAACATGTGCAGGATAGTGTAACTGATGAAGTAGAAGACAAATAACAATAACAAAAAACTAAACTAGAACTGCAAGCAGTTGTAAGCGGGGTCCAAGCTCCTGGCACAAGCCGCCCCCCCTGGCCCCACAGAGGGCGCACGAGTCGGCCCGGGCGCCCTGCTGCGGCTCGAGGGGGCCGTGGAGAATAAATGAGCAGAGTTATAAATGAAAGGGGGTTGCGGTTATGGAGATCTGAAATTAATGTATGTCTATGGGAGTGTTATTTCCCATTGAAATGTATGGGATTCTCCGACCGTATTTGAGCTTCGATTATAGCACCACCTTTTGGCCGAATTGCACCCAATTTTTCAGGTGTTATCAGGGCCCCATGCGAAACACTTGGCCCAAATTTGGTATCAATCGGACTTGTGGTTATGGAGATACAAAATGTGAAATTGTGACGTCTTTCATCTGCAATAACAGCGCCACCTATGGGCATATTTGCATGAACTTTGGTGCCTGTAGAAAGGGGACCATGCTGAACAATTTGGCTCTGGTTTCATGTCAATGTGACTTGTGGTTATAGAGGAACATTTTTTTCGAATTAAATAGTGCCACCTAGGGGCGAGTAGCACCAAATTTTGCACAAGCCCTCAGGGGGTGTCTCACATTAATGCTCCAAATTTGGTGTCGATCGACCATTCCAAAGCGAAGATATGACATAATTTCCTGTTTGTAGCTTTTTTTAGGCATTTGTTAGGATTGTTAGGATTGTAGGCATTTGTTTGGTTATAATTGCGACAGTTTTAGTTGGATCAAAATTCCCTCTACAAACTTTTATCAGCTATGGAAGAAAAAAATAATAAAAATGAGAGCGATTACAATAGGGTTCCCAGCTCCGCTGGTACTAGGAACCGCGATGTCTTGCATTCGCGGGTTCCCAGCCCACTCGGGCTTGGACCCATAATAAGTTAAACAAATAGAAACTGTTTAGTTTTGAGTGTGCTACTGGATAGCAATTCCACAATACATACTATTTGGTTTGTGTATTTACCTACATAATTGATTATATTGTATGTTGTGGAAATTGTATATTGCTGGTGAGGGATTGAGCAAATAATTGAGCTACAACAAACCGTTGTCTTTGAAGAATGTATTAATAAAAGAGAATAACAGAGAAGTACCACATCACAAAATCAGCTGGTTCAGAGACCTGCCTCCTAGGGCATCTTTGGGCGTCTGGCCCAGAGTGAAGGGATGCATAATCATTTACACAGTCTAGGAGAAACAATTTTCTGCCATTACATTGTAAACATGCAGTTAATCATTCTTGTGAAGTTTAATATTTGCCCAATGTCTAACCCTTTTAGGTATCATCATGGACAGCCCCAGGTCCAGAGGTCAGCAGTTTCCCCCTGTCATGGCCTGACAGCCCTGGGTCAACAATGATGACCAGCCCCTCCGTAGGGCCACGTCCCAGTTATCAGCTCCACTCTCCTGCTCCATTCAGGGCCTTGTCCTCACCTCTCTCCGTTAGTGGGTTTCTCTTCCCCCTTCCTTCAGGAGTCTTTGCCTTTCCTGCTCTGCCCTCAGCCCAGGACAGCCCCGGCCCCACTGCAGCTCCATCATATCAGCCACCAGACCCCAAAGCCAGGACTCTCTAATTTGAGTAGCATTGTGTCTTCCAATTCTGTTACCAAAATGAAATCTCATCATAGGTCTGGTCAGTCTTATGTGCATATACTGTATATATTTAACCAGCATGTATTTAACCATATGTACATACTTGTCTCCATTCTTGAGTTATTTGTTTCATGTTCATCGACATACCTCAAATCCATATTACAGTACATAATCCCTGAGTGTAGTGTAATGGTAGTAGTACATTAAAATATGTATAATTAGCCCAATCAGGCTTAAAAGTGCAGACTTTTGTCATTGCTTATGTAAGTACCTTACCACTCATCGAATGTACATAATGTACTGTTCATTCATGCTGTGTTTCTATAAAAAGTTCATGTTTGTGTTGCTCATATCACCTCTATATATAAGCTGCCGTGTGTATATATGGATTCATGTTAGTCTGTACATAGCTCCTGTGTTTATACAGTTAACATTAGATAACCCATAGGTTGGTGCTGCAGATATGTGTCTTAATGCAACACCTTATTTACCACCATCATGCCGTCACTGTGAAGACTTGACATTCTGGTCGCTAGGACCAGTTGCTTTACTCTGTTCTCTCAGTCCAAGGATAGGTTTCATTCTTCATCGATGAAATGCTTCCAGCACAAGAGCTTGAAATATCCTTAAGAGATTTGAATGAACTTGAACTTTATCTTCAGGTGAACAAAACACCTGTGAGAGTGCCTTGAATTGCAGTTTCAATTTTATGAAAAGAAGCATTTAGAATCAAAGCAGACACTAGGTATTCTATATATGCCTTCACCTTTAAGGGTAATTTAAATTTGATTTGAATAATGAATGTGGACCGAAACATATTTAGTTTAGCGAAAAAACATGATAAAACACTATAATCTGGTTCATAAAATATCACAGATTGTAAGCAAATCTTGTACACAGAAGTCATTTCCTTGTGGGATTGCTCTACCACCTGCACCACCGCCTGCATGAATACACTGATATTCTGAATGTGCACAGGTAGATGTGGTGAGTTACAGGAGGATATTGTTAAAGGAAACTGGCATTGAAACCATATGACAAGGAGGGCTGAAGGACTCAACATATGAGTCAAATTCATAATCATACCTAATGCAATCTGTAGCTTTACATATTGTTGCCTTCGTGGTTTTTAAGAGATTACTGTGTGGTTGGTTGTTGTGTGATAAGTGATGATATGACAATGTTAGAGGCACATGAAGAATGTGAATTATTGAGAAGCCACAACTGTTTGACATGTTATTTGTACAAGGCCACAGGTTTTCTAAATTATGTTTATTAGATGCAGGCCTCACAGTTATCAGTCATCTGAGTCATCTGGCTCATACAGCTCATTGTATGTATTATGGCTAACTTAATTCAAAGATCTTCAACAAACATTACGCTTTCACGGTTTCTGTTTTTTCAATAGCATGGCATCAATAACAACACTTTCGCTATTTCGCACATTCTTCAATACTTATTTCTCTTTTATAACTTCTAGAATTCCCTCTAGAGAATAGTTTGTATTCTGCAAAAACAAAGCAGTGGTGAAAATCTAAGTACTGAAGATGTAGGATGAGCGTATTGAGTCAGGCAGTTCTTCATAACTGAGAACTATAACAGAAAACTGTCTCATTCCCAGTTGAAGGGGTAAGTGATTTATTGCTCTTCCTACATTTGGGGGATTCACAAAAGACAGATTTAGAAAAGATCAGGCCAAAACTATTACAGCAGAGGCTCCATTATCCTGACTTTTAGTCTTGAGTATGGATCACCCTCTAGAAACAGTGGGACCTACATTTCCCATAATGCAACTCAGTAGCATATTTGACATCTTCAAGGGTTATTTGGTAGACTAAGTAGTACTCCTTGTGATGAGTAAGCTGAACTCTATGTGTAAATGCCCCTTTAAAATCGTTCCATGTTTGCATAATATGTATAATATTTTAGTTTAAACTAAATATTTGTCTTAACGGCAACATTTCTTCCATGATGATGTTTTTATTTTTGTTAAGAACATCTTCTATGCAGCTGTTTTCTTTGTGCTTTCCACAGTAGCTCCTGTCTTTGATCTCTTTAATGCTTGAAATGAAAGTGTGGTGTATGATTGCTTTTACTTGCTGTATCACCTGTTTTCCCTGTCATTTCCTGACCTCATCAGATTGGTACTCTTTCACAAAAGCTGTACATACTTGAAGACATAAATAAAACAATCATTTTTGCTTGACACCATACAATATTAGTCATCTCTTTCACTTTTCACTCCAACATTGTGTGTGTTTGCATGAAAAGCTTTCAGTGTGGTAACACAGGCTGGACAGTCTACAGTAGAAGTTCACATACCAGTAATTCCATTTCTGATACATTTCTGCTTTTTTAACCTGTCAGGGCAATTTCTGCTAGCTATGTGTGTGATTCCTGGCAAAATGGAAAACATTTGTGTGTATGTGTGAGAAAAGAGGCGTGTTTTTGTGAGTGGGTCTGTGTATTTTTGTCATGTATGCAAGAGGAGAGAGAGAAAGAAGAGTTTGCTCTTTAAAAAAAAAGCAAACATCAGTGCTGTCCTTGTCTAATTGGGTTGCAGTCTGGTGAGAGAAATCATGGAGAGAGCTTTGGTGCAAATCACCCTCTTTGGGCTGCTGCTGCATTTCATTACCACACTACCAAACAAGGTAAGGTCACAAAACCTTAGGAACAGAGCACCGCACTGTAAGGACACTCAATCAATTTAATATATTGATATCAATCCATAGAAATCAATAATCAGATATTTGAGGATTCTATTTGTTTTTTCTGCATATGATCAACATAAAAAGTGCAGGTTAAAGGATTTGATGTTGCTCTACCTTTAATGCTGTTTCATATTGTTTATAATAATGCACTGTGTGTGTATGTGTGTGTACATTCAAAGTGACATGAATATGATCAATTTAATTTAAGGACTAAGACTTGTTGTTTAGTAAAATTGTAGTAAAACCCCAGTTTATTGTACATTACAATGCAATGTCAGCTTAAGTGTCAAATTCACGTCATTATTATGTGTGTGAATGTGTATTACTGATAATGTGGAGCCATAAATCTGTTTACACAGCTGTATTTGGGGGACCTAATTCCCTTTTGGGGACTAAAAGCTGGTCCCTGTGATGTCAATCATTAAATTAAAGGGTTAAGACTTGGTAAATATTGGACTGAACAGGTCATTGCCATGTGAAATCACAATATGAAAAATAGTTAGAACACGGTGTTTTTCCATTTCGACCAATGAGATTTCACTGATGCCACCCACCAACACTTTGTTTGTCACCATCATCTGATCTTTGGTCAGCGAGTCATCAGCCAGTGGGCCACTAAGTCAATTTTTTGTTATTGTGCAATGTGCCTCCTGTATTTGCTCAGGACGACTGGGACATCTACAGCTTTCACATCAACTCCACAGTGACCAGTCGTTATGCCACCACTGTCATCACAAGCCGCGTGGCCAATCGTATGGACGAGTCAAAGGAAATAGAATTCCATGTCCGGATTCCCAAGAATGCCTTCATCAGTAAATTCAAAATGTGTGTGAAGCAAAAATTATCTGTTAATATTTACAGGAATTTGCACAGAAAAAATACACATTAAAGAATCATGAAAACAAAACACGGTCACTCAGGGGTATGTCTGTAAACAAAGACTTTTCTTTGGTCTTCTTCAGGCTTATAGATGGCCAGGAGTACGACGGGGTTGTGAAAGCTAAGGAGCAAGCTCAGCAGCAGTACACTGAGGCTGTGTCGCGTGGCCAAAGCGCTGGGATTGTCAGGTACATGGATCAATTTATTACCAGGCTTTATACAGATGAGTTTATATATTTTATTTGTAGAACAGTCTTGTGTGTCCTTTGGGATACTTTTTTCTTGCAAAACCAGTAGCTACTTTCACATATTCAGGTCTCTAATATCCTTTAAACAAGAAAAATCTTATCTCTTCAGTTGAACTGCTCATATCCACACTTAGGCCAGGATCTGTGATGGGGGCTTATAAGTAGGTATTGTTTGATTTTAGGGGTTACAAGCCAGAAAGCTGGGAACCTCTGTTTTAATACCATGATTATTGTCTCTGCTGCAGTTCTGTGGGGAGGACCCTTGAGGAATTTAAGACCTCTGTGACTGTGGCTGCTCACAAAAAGGTGACCTTTGAACTCACATATGAGGAACTGCTGAAACGCATAAGCTTCGGCAAGTACTGAACTACAAATCCACTTCGACCCATGCAGCCTGTCAAAGACTTCAAGGTGTGTGTGTGTAACCCGTTCCTTTTGGTATCTAATTATATCCTCATCCAGGAAAACAATGTTAAAGCAATTTTATGTTATTGTTAATGCTAGGTCGATGTGTACATTCATGAGAAAGCCGGCATCAATTTCATCGAGGTTAAAGGAGGACTAAGCACCAAAGCTCTCGCTAATGCCATCACCAAAACACATGTAGACAAACAGGTACTGCAAAGACATATCAAAGTTATATTTTGAACTTATTGCTCATCATTGTGCACATATTTTAGTACCATTTATTATGTACTGTATATTTATATGCACTTTTTTAAAACAGTTTGGATGTCAAACTGCAATTTGTTATTGTACCAATAATGCCAAACAATATGCAGTGACTATCAAGTTGAATATAGTGAAATGTAATCAACAGTAGAGAACTGTTTCTAGGCGTGGGTGCATTTCTACCCCACCGAGGACCAACAGAAAACATGTGACAGCTGTGGAGATCAGGGTATGAATGGAGATCTGGTTATTGTCTATGATGTCAACAGGGACACCTCACTTGGAGACATTAAGGTACAGTAAGAGTTCATTTCCTGGAAGACTGTTGTCTTTCAGTGGTTTATTAGCATTGCACATACATAATCAGCAAAAGCTAAATGGATCTTTTATGTTTCCCTGTCTTTTTAACAATCTTTTCTAACCAATCAAACTTTATTCTTAGAGATCAGCTGGGTACTTTGTTCATCACTTTGCACCATCTGGTCTTCATCGCATACCAAAAAATGTTGTTTTCATTATTGATCAAAGTGGCTCCATGAGTGGCAGAAAAATAGAACAGGTACAGTATTTGAAGAGTCTTTGTGTCAGTTTATGATTTACTTTACAGACAACTTTATTTAGTAAACAATTTAAGTAACACATTATTACTTACTTGAATAAAAGTTCTAATGTGTGAATAATGTTTTTATTTCAGACCCGAATAGCTTTAATCCATATCTTGAATGACCTGGCAGAAGATGACTTCTTCGGTCTCTTAACTTTTGACAGCAGCATTTTTCACTGGAAACGAGAACTTGTTCAGGCCAACAAAGAAAACCTCGATAGTGCCAAGAAATTTGCACAATCTATTAAAGATAGGGGAGGTGAGGTTTTTACTTAATATTTTATCAAAGTGATGTGAACATTTGACAGTAATGGCGGTGAGTAAACATTTTTTCTTTTATTTCAGCCACCGACATTAACGGAGCCGTGTTGGAAGGAGCACGTATGCTGAATGCACATCCCAGAGAAGGTTCAGCATCTATCCTTCTCCTTCTCACCGATGGAGACCCAACCGCAGGTTACAATAAAACACACATGGACAGCACACAATCATTCACACAGTAGCAGATACTGATTATCTGCTACTTGGTTGACTGCAGTCTTTTTATTAAAAACCTCTCCTTTTACCAAGCTAAAACCCATCTATGTGGTAAAAGGTGAGGTGCCATATTATGCTCATTTTCAGGCTTGTACTTTCATTTTGGATATCTACTAGAAAATGTTTACATTCTTTAAAGTTAAAAAAATACTGTATTTCTTGTATCTGTTGTCCATTGACTTGAGGCAAAGCAGTCAGAGGACATCAGAGGGAAACCAGAAAATATTTACCTTTCCTTCATAACCAAAAAGTGTATTCAGCGAGACATACTGAACAACCTCGAGCAGATGCTCAGTGATTGACCATTCGGGCAGGCTAACTTCTGGTTTAGCCCTCCGCTAAAGTCAACGGGGGTATGTTATCGACCAAATAGATCACATTCTGATAATGAAACGAGTAATTTCCCTCAGGTTGTGATGGTCAAATATATTGATCCACCGTATTACAGCCGCTGTTTTGGCTGCTTGTAAAAGTTACTTGAAAGCACTTCCTGTCGGCTCGGAGGCATTGTGAGGCTACCCAGCCGACCAATCACAGTGTTTACGGTCCTTGTTGACTCGATGTGCAGTTACATTTTTGAGGAGGTGCACGTCAGGCTACGCCGTAGGTGATGGGGTAGGGTAGGGGGCTATGCAGAGGCGACGCCGTTGATTTGATGCAGAAGTATAAATTGCACTTGAGAGCGATTCAGAGGCAAATTCAGACAGCATGGTTGCTCACACATTTATTTATTAATATTTTTTTCTCATAGTTTGGGGGTCTGTAGACACACTGGGGACACATGGACCATGTTAACACAGCAGGCCTTAAAGGTTATGTAGGTAAGATTTAGTGGCATCTGGTGCTGAGCTTGCAAATTGCCCCCACCCCACCCCCCATAAAGAGAGCAGGTTGGCTACGGTGGTCAACACAGGACAAAAGGAGAAAAGGTGTCATTTTGTGAGACAGCAGATCGTAGCCAGTCAACAAATTAGTTTTCTTTAGGTAGATATATTAAGAAATTATATTTACTTAATTATTCAGAAAAAAATCGTTATTGCGACTTGGCCACTGACAGATAACATGGAAAATGTAAGCTAAGAGCAGGGTTGCCAACTTTTCAGTTTAGTCTGGAGTGAGATTCACTATTGGAGGTTGATTCATTTTAGGTCTTCTGTGTCATATCCCAAGGGTCGGGTTCATTACTCTTTAATCACTTTAAAGTTCAACAGCTACATGTAGGCCTATGTGTAGATGAAAAGCCAAGTCAATAATCATGATCAGATCAGTGTGATCAAGATACTTGCAAACCTCCAGACAACCTTAATTTTGTCCAAACCTAACCATGTATTGGAAGTCTTCCCCCACAGAATCGATGTCAAACCAGAGACTACTTTTTAGCATTAAACACTTAAGTTTCTGCATTCTGGTGAAATGTTCTGCATCAATTTCAGGTGGTGGTGATGGTGTTTTTATCTAGGCTGTGTCAACGAAAACAAAAAACTCTGGCAGCAGGTCACAATTTTAAATAGAAAATATATCAGAATATAATTCAGTAGGTGTATGGCTTTCAAGCATTCGGTAGGCCTATTTCTTGATGTCTTCCCTCCTTATTTTGGCTGTGTCCGAAATCCCCACACACTATTCCCTACCCCATATGTAGGGAATTGAATGTAGAACAAGATATAGTGAGCTCACTCGCATTATTAAAACAACACTTTCGGACACTACACCGATCGTTATTTCAGCGCCGTTATGTCATTGCCGTCAGATTGTCATTTTTTTTCATCAGCGCAATTCATGATGATACCATCATGATACCATCATGCATTGACCATCAGTTGTACACTACTTTTCAAAATGCATTCTGGGATACATTGAGTGGCCTATATAGGGTATAATAACTATTGCTACACATTCGGACAGCTCTGCAAAATGGTGAGCTCACTATATAGTCCACTAGGCTACAGTATATAGTGAGTAGCGGGTGATTTCAGACACAGCGGGCACAGTGGCGAAACTAGACCCTCGCCACTTCCACTCTGACAGAGTGAACTCTGATCTGAGTTCACCCTCCCTAACTCGCGTAGGGTTACTACCCTCTCTCCCCAGCATAAATAGGATCTGTTACCGCTGCACTCACTGCTATAGTACATGTATCAAATAAACAACAGTGGTATTAAGATTCAGGATTGATGTTGAGCAAAAGTGTGTTTTTTTGCAATAACGAAACTGCATGACAAAAAGCATTTCAAAAAACATTTGAAAAATGTTACATTCACAATTACATTTCAATATAAATCATACGGGCTACGTTGTTAACCTGTGAATGGTGACGTGACAATGTTAGTGTAGTTTCGAAATAAAAAATCCTACATGTTAACTGGTGAAGTCACACAGAACGCAAATTGAAAGAAAGGTCCCCCATCGTGCAGCAAAAGGTGTTACACACCTGCAACAAGCCAGCATCGGTGCTGACTCGGCATTTGAGGGTTTAACAACCCACGATCACTCATTGGTTTCGGATGGCACTCAATGTGGCGGACCCTCCACATGAACGCGCAAACGGAGTGGAAATATGTAGGGTATGTGTAGGTAAGTATGTAATCTTTTTTGTTCACCACAGATCCATCTAGTGCAGAATTGAGGCTCTAAAGGGACATCAGAGTCGCATCAATTCCGATCTGAATGTCAGAGGTCACTTTTCAAAAAATCTGGTTCCCATATTAAATTGGCTCAAATCCTAATTGGAAAAGATCAGATTTCATGTGACTTGGGCCGATTTGGTTCACTTTTGTCTGCAGTCTGAACGCAACCCTATTTAAATAACAATAAAAAACATTTTTTTTAGCTCAACGTGCATGTCTTGTGTCTTTGCAGGGGTGACCAATCTTGAAACAATACAGTCAAATGTAAGAAGGGCTATTGCAGACAAATACCCTCTCTACTGTCTTGGTTTTGGGTTTGATGTCAATTTTGAGTTCCTTGAGAAGATGTCGCTGCAGAACAATGGTGCGGCACGACGGATTTATGAAGACTCTGATGCTGATTTACAGCTGAAGGTATTTTAATTCACTTGTACTTCTCACAAATTATAGATTTGCTACATAATTAATAATGGGCGGCTGTGGAGAGATTAAACATCATACAGTGTCCATACTGTGTGTCAACAGGGTTTCTATGAAGAGGTGGCCACTCCTCTGTTGACAGGTGTGACAATGATCTATGCTGGTGGGACCAATCTAACCCAGACTAACTTCAGCCAGTATTATAATGGCTCTGAGATTGTGGTGGCTGGTCAGATCACTGACAATGACATTGAAACCTTCAGTCCACAAGTTGTGGCCATTTCAGTAAGGATCATCCACACTGCGTATCAGCTGTTGTGTAAAAATCCCTCTGCACACTCATATAACAATTAATTTGAACTATGACAGGGAAATACAAGGGTGGTGTTTTCTGACACAAACACCACCGTAGAGTCCACTGGAACAGTGTCTGGCAGCCACATCCAGAGGGTTTGGGCCTACCTCACAGTCAAACAGCTTCTGGAGAAAGAGTGAGTGTGATGTCGACCACTTTTTTTGATGCTCTTGTTTGTTATCAAATATTTATTAAAGGGCTGCAAGTCTTGCATTTCTATTAAATACATAACTTTGTTGAGTTTAAAAAATTGAAAGAAAATGTAATGTTAAAATATTGGCCATCAAAATTTCTCAGTGCCCAGGATACCCAGTTCTTGTTTGTTATTAAATATTTACTGAAGGGCTGCAAACCTCATCTTTCTGTTTAATCAATCAGTGCTGATTTATTGACAAAAGAGAACAGAGTGGTAGGCCTATGTGTGTATATGTTTGTTGATGCACATTCATTTTAGGGGAAGTCAAACTATTGAAACAACAAAAATAGTATCACTGTTAGCCATTAAACATTATCATACTTTACTGTCATGTCAGCTGTCATATTTAAAACATTTGTACGCACTTGTGACACAGGCTGCAGTTATCTGGACCTGAGAAGGAGAATGTGAAGAAAGAGGCCTTGGAGCTGTCGCTGAAGTACAGCTTTGTGACCCCACTCACATCCATGGTGGTCACCAAGCCTCTGGGGGAGAACACAGAAGTGCTTCATAAACCCAAAGAAGTTGCACCAGAACAGGCATGGAAACCTCTTGCAGGATCTGGTCTGTGGACGGCAAGTTCAAACCCTGGTCCCACACACCACAAAGGTACTGGTGAGCAGCACATATTTGAAAAAAAAACAATGCAAACCCAACAGTGTCTAACATTTCTTTTTCAACATTTCTCTTTTATCAGTGCAGGTACAGAGTTATGGTAAGACACATGTGCATGATTTGGTATCAGGTGTTATTACAATGTATAAATAAAATTATTACATTTAATAAAAACTAGAGATTTAGACCAGTTTGTGGGTGACATTTATAGTGATTAATCTAATTTCAAGTGTGGGTGTGGAACTCAAAACAATCATTAATTGATTACCTGATTGATTATTTAAATGTTTTAATTGTTTGCTATTATATAGTTACACGTTATTTTTTAACATTCAGTCAAAGTGAACATTAATTGTTAACACTTAAGAGCAGCAATAGTAGACCGTTGGTGATGGTCCTGGATACAAAAATGCATGACACACAATTTTACCACAATACAAGCCAATCTGTAAACATCAATTTTAAAGTAAAAAAGTAAATAAATTGTTGTATCATACGTCAGCATCTCTTTTTAACAGCATAAGCATTTCCAGGTATAACAGGACACAGAATACTATTATTTGAAGGTGGGAGATGTGATTAAGATTTAAGATTAGTGATATTTTCACTCAACAGCCAAACAAATACACCCCTCCCTTCAGTGCTTCCTGAGAAGCTCTGCTCCCAGAATTCATAGACACGCTTTGCTAAGGCAGCGCCATTAGCAAATGGGCATTATGGCAGCATCCAGACCGCATGGCAGCATCCAGTCTGCTGCCCAATGGTGCAAAGAAGCAAACCAAATATTATTTAAAACGTCAAACGAACAACATGCAAGCACACAAACACAGTATCCAAAACACAGCATAATAAAAACTAGTAAGTTGTGTTTTTAGGCCTTTATGACTACAAAACCCTTTACAAACATTGTGTTGAGAAATACCACGATATAGAGCACAAGAAGCAAGAAGTTCCAAGCAATCTGACTGGTCAACAAGACATTTAGAATGTGAAAAAATCAGACTGTTCATAAAAATGGATCCCCTCCCACTGTACAAAAATGAAGCCAAAATGTTGTAAATATCTGTACGCTGCCATCTTTGATGACTAAATATCGCAGGGCTCATCTGTCAGTCATGATGTGAAACCTCCTTTATAGCATCAAATAACATATTAAAACCAAAGTTAGCAAAAAAATTATACTTGAACATTCGTCAGTTTGATAAGAACTAACTTAAATGAAAGTTTACTTGACATGTATTTTGATCCACTAACATGGAGGTGGTAAGGTTTATAACCTATACTGCAGTCAGCCACTGGGGAGCGATCAAGATGTTTTGGTTTCACTTTTGGGGACCTGTCATGTCCTCCATCTTTATATACAGTCAATGGATCAAATGATAGCACACTGTACGCATCACTGAAATATTACTCAGCCATATCCATGGCAATGTTGTAACTGCCAGAGCTTGAAGCATAAACCAGCAGGCCACAGTTTAAAATTAATTTGAACAATAACCTGAAAAGCCAATTAGCAAAACCTGCCTAAAATGATTTATTAGGATATCCTATAAACCAGCAAGTTATCTGACAAATGCTTATGAAAATATAACAATATACTGTATATTATTGTGCACAGGGTACAATTTGTGAAAAAAAGACTGCCCAGATAATACAGGTGCGTAGCTCTCTCTTGTGTAAATGTTGTTTTTGAGAGGCTAAACACCAACAAATATGCTCCTTGGTTTTGCTGATGTTGAGCAGGTTGTTCTCTGTACACCACTCTGCAAGATTAATTCGGCAGAGGATGGCGGTGTCGTCCGCAAACTTCACAACATACTTCCTCTATGTTGGGGGATGCAGGAACAGGAGGGGCTGAGCACACAGCCCTTGTGGGCTACGGTGAAATGACTGGGGTCTGTTCGTGTTTAAACCCGAACTGTGTGTGAGTGTTTAAACACGAAGAGTGCTAAGTTTGCTGATCAGTTTCAAGGGGAGATTGTGTTGACTGCTGAGCTAAAATCCACAAACAGCATTCTGATGTAGGTGTTGTTTTTCTCCAGGTGTCTGAGGACTAAGTGGAGGGCAGTGGAGATGGCATTCTCTGTGGATCTGTTGGTTCTGAAAGCAAACTGGTGAGGGTCCAGGCCGGCTGGGATGTTGTTCTTTATGCGCTGTTTCTCAGAGCCCTCAAAGCCCCATCAGAATGGGGGTGAGAGCCACAGGGCAGTAGTCGTTCAGACTAGACACTGCAGACTGTTTAGGTACAGGAATGATGGCAGTCTTGAAGCAGGTGGGAACCCTCTCCTGAGACAGTGATATGTTGAAAAAGTCAGTAATAACATCAACTAGCTGGCACAGATTTGTAGGACACGGCCAGGGATGTTATCAGGCCCAGCTGATTTACTCATATTCACTCTCAGCAGGACTCCTCTCACATCTGCGGTGAGAAGCAGAAGCAGCCTGTGATGTTTTTGATGGCCTGCTACATATGTTTGGTGTTGATGGTGTTGAGGTCTCTCTCTAGTCTCTGCTGATGCTCCGCTTTGCTTCCTTGATGCCAGATTTCTGTCTCGCTCTGGGAGTGCTGTAAGCTTTTTAATCATCTGACCAAAAAGCAGCCTTTTTGGTTCTGTAAAGAGCCTTCACCTCTCCTTTCATCCAGGCCTTCAGATAGGGGAATGATGTTACTGTCTTAGTGACCTTAGTGAAAGTGGATGTGGCTCACCTGGGTGGCGGCCTCCCTGAACACGCTTCAATCTGTGTTGGCAAAACAGTCCTGCAGAGCCGGTGGAGTCTCATCTGGCTACGCTACGATCTCCCCTTCTTGACAAAGCAATCATATGTTACAGTGTGCCAGACTTACTATCAGTCACGCTCCTAATGCCCCTTATCCCGTGCATGTGCATGAGCATGAGCGCCACCTGTTGCAGATTGGTTGAATAGTGGCTCACTTTGTTTGTTTCCCAATTTCAGAAATAGGGCTGTGTTCAAACACCAGATTTTTTATTTCAGCTCACACACAATACAGACAACTAGTGGATATATTCACTGAATTTAAAGTGTTTTGGGTTAGAATCGCTATCCCACCTTTAATTAACAATTGAATGTATATAATGTATATAATTAATACTTTTATATATATATATGGTACATAACATACATTCACTATTACGTTATTAATAATAAAAACTGATTCAGACACACTTCTCTCTGCGCTACTTCCCCATGTACATTTATTGCACTTTGCATGATCCCGAAGATGTTTCAGAAACATTTGAAACTCACCCAAAAAGTGACCTGAAAAATATTTAATTGATTGATTTAATTGATACAAAATATATATAAAACATATCTAAGTTTTTTTCAATTTATATCTAAATCCACAAAAGCAGTCGAAATTTGAATGTGCTTAACCAAAAACATTTATGGATCAGCAAGAAGGAGTGGGAGAGACCATGTGAGTGACCTTACAAATCATGAGTATAGTAATTATTAAAGAGGTGGTATTATGCTCATTTTCAGGTTCAAAATCCTATCTAGGGGTTGTACCAGAACAGGTTTACATGGTTTAACTTTCAAAAAACACCATGTTTTTGTCATAATGCACATTGCTGCAGCTCCTCTTTTCAACCTGTGTGCTGGCTTCGTTTTACTATAGAGTGATACATCTTGTCTCTCAATGAACTTTGTTGGGAGTTGCACATGTTGGGAGTTGCACATATGCAGTTCCTGGTTAAGGACTACTAACCAATCGAAAGCAGAGAAGGGCGGGCCGCTGAGAAGGCAATAAACATGGCTTCGTTTCAGCTGTACATGTTGCCGGCCAGCTGGGCAACATAGTCTATGTTCAGACTGCAGGCCTTAATGCTCAATTCCGATTTTTTCCCAGTTGCAATATTTTTGTTTGACAGTTAACATTATAGCTTAAATGTGGCCCATATCAGATTCCAGTGTGAACTGTCCATGGCCTGAAAGTAACCAGCATGCGGAGAAGAATAACCAGGGATGTGATTTTTCCAGATTAATCCGGAATTCCAGATTTTCCAACCTGAAAATCTGACCCACGTGAATCATGCAAATCTGAAATAAAAAACAACTGTCCGAGTGAAATAGAAAGACATTTCCCGTTTTTTGTTGTCCTCACAGGTCACATTTCTCCCAAATTATGTTCACAACTTTCTGTTCTTTTCATTAAGTTTCTGGCGCTTTAAAATGCATCTGCCCCACAACTTACTCCCTCTGTCTCTCTCTCTCTCCCCACTGTGTCCGCTCAACAAATAGCATGCACATAACTTTCAGGTGTAAGAAAGGTTATTTGTGAACAGATGATAGTGAGGTAGAAGAGGAAGAGAGCCATAATAATGGCATTTTTGAAGCTTTTTCGCCCACCGCGGCTCCATCTACAGCAGGACTTTGACAACAGTTGCTCTAGAGTGATGTCAAAGTCGCGTCAATTCTGATCTTAGTGTCCAGACCAAGGTGGCATTTAAAAAGATCCGATCTGTATCGGATTTGGGCCACAGATGGAAGTGGCCCAATTCCGAACTGGAAAAGATCAGATTCCATGTGAATTGGCCTGTTCACACTGTCATAAAAAGATCGGGTCTGAGTCACATAAAGGCAAAAAACTTTGGGCTTTTTCAATTTTCAAACCTATTACATGCACAAAAAGGTATATAACTCAAAGGAGAGGGAAAAGCCAAAAAGCATAATACCACCTGTTTAAGATCATTGGTAACTACATTTACTGCATCCTAATTTCATGTTATCATGTTTTTCTTTCAAAGGAGGTGGAAGTGGAATCAGAGGAGGTAGGACATGGGTACACATCTGCACTGTTCTGATATGACTGCTTTTACACCTTAAAAGCATTACTTCACATTTCCTGAGTCACACAAGTCATACAATACTTTTTATAATTAAAATAATTTTTTTTCTGAAATGTTTTTCTCATTTTGAAATAGTTTTCTCCTGATCACAAAGTGTAAATTTATCTCATAAATATTTTCTTTGATGAATGCAATGCGCTAAATTCAAATGTGTACTATTTTTGACTAACAGTGACTATTTTTTCTAAATATTACTAGCTACAGTTATGACAAACAGTAAGTTGTAAGATATATTTTTGTAGAGAATGTACATGCAAGATATTAACAGATGTATATAATTTGACTCTTCATTTTCCATAAAACAGCAGCGGGAAGGGCTGGTCATTTCATTCCTCAACCGTTAGATGTCGCTCGAATGTTTCCTACAGGTAAACTTCTTTTTTTGTACTAGTTTTGATCCATCCTGCTTATTTTGTAAATATGGTACCAACCACCCGTGTTGAGCAATCAGGCAACATATACCCCCACTAAGGCTGGACAGTCCTTTATATCTGTTCTTCTAATAATAGAAAAATGAATAAGAATGTTCTGCATCTACATCATAACACACATACTGAAAGACAATCAGTTGTAGATGCAAAAATGCCAAATGGGTCAGTTCTACACAATGTAACAATTAAAACTGATTTACAGTTGTTAATCATATTTTTTTTGAGCATTTAAATCAATGTTAGATTAAGCATGTGTGTGTATTTAGTGGTTTGTTTTGAAGCTGAGGTTAGGTGTCAGAATATGGATGTCACAATACAGCTTTGTAATAAGCTTTGTAATAAAGAAATATAAAAAGTGCTTTAAATGTAATTACAGATGATCTTGTTTACGGCTATTATCATGGAATCCATGAGGCTCCCACTATTGTGCCAGAAAGAGCAACTAATGGTAAAGTATCTCATGCATGTCATTTATGGTATGATTTAGTTCATCACCATTTTGAGTTCAGTTTTTAAAGGTACTTTATTCTAGATTACAGATGAGCATGGAGCAAGTTCTTATTCTCCTGGAGATGTTAGCTGGAGTAATGGCATGGTAAAATCATCATTGTTAAAGAAACAAAGTTCAACAGAATCGTAACAGTGAATTAAACAAGCAGATTTTTTTGGAATTTGCATTTTTCTAGCTTTATTCTCAGCTGCAATGCCACCTAGAACATTTCTCTGTGCACTGTAGGGCAACTAACACTTATTTTCATAGTTGATTAATCTGTCAATAATTTTCTCGATTAATCAATTAGTTGTTTGAAAATGGAGAAAAATGTTGAGGTCTTAATAAATATCTTGTTTTATCTACAACCAGAGAATTGTAAACTTTTTGTTCTTAAAAATTACTCAAACTGATTATCAAAATAGTTGGCAATTAATTTAATAACAGTTTATCTTTGTTTGTTTGATCTACAACTGGACACTCAAGATTACAAACAGGGAGAGGGATGATTAAGGTCCAACGGGTCGTCATGAAAAAAGTTTGAATTCAACTTGATGATCAAGTCACGTGACCTGTTTATGCTTAATATTTCTGTAGGATTTTATGAAGTTAATGCAATGCAAAATGCAATCATCATGGGCGAGTGAAAAACTCAATGCACATATCTATGCAACGAAAGATAGAAGGATAAAGGCAGTGCTTGAAGTGGGGCCGCAGTACCAGAACTTTTACCTTTTATTCTTTGGTGTATCATGAATTGTTCTTGCAAACCGGCACTTATCATAAAGGCCCTAAATAAACTGCATCACCCAGGGGGCACTGTATCATGCTCACCTGTTTTCGCCTGTCTGCTTTTCTCTGATGGCGACTAGTCAAAGTATCATTACATAAACCTAACAAATCCTGACTTCAGAAGGGCACAAAGAGACCATGAACAGAGTCAGATGATGACACAACAGAACTTCAAAAGTAAAATTCTACCCTACCAGGTGCTGATCGTTTGTGTGACACCCCAAGAGTAGAGAGAAGAGAAAGTGTGCAGGGATTTTAGGAACTAAGAGCAACCTCATTGGGTGCCTTTTGTTGAAACATGTTGTACTTTTCATAAAGCCGATTCACTTGTCAGTGTCTCTTTTGTGAACTGACCAATCACAGCCTGGACATTATCAAAAGCTTGACGTCCTACAGTAAATCTTCAAATGTGCTGACAACACTGTTATGCAAGAGTTGTGTTGTGATTATTGACGGGTAATAACTTGGAATTCACAAATTAGAGAGTAACTACCAATGTAGAACTTTCTTGCACTAGAACTTAATGAAAGACCTTCAAAAATTATAAATGTTGGTTGTGTATTTCTTAAAGGGGACCTATAATGCTTTTTCATATTTTCTAGCATTACTATAATGTTACAATGTCAGATGTTCATATTAAACATGACCAAAGTTTCAAATGATGAGGTAAAAGTATTAAAAAGAAATCCCTGTGAGCCAAAACCTCCCCTTGTTCCGAATGCTCTGTTTTAAACTGTTTTTTCTACTAATGGCTCGGTATGATGTCATTCCGAGCCGGATTTCCAAATATGGTCATTTGCTCCCGGCAGAGAATGCTGGCCACGCCCTCAAAGGAACATGCAGACCTAACCCTGCAGCAACCTGGCAAACACATTAGACAATGAAAGAAACAGAAGCAAACCTGCTATATGCACAAAAAAGATATATAACTCAATAAAGGAGAGGGAAAAAAGCCAAAAAGCATAATACCACCACTTTTAACAGTTAGTGAGTTAGTTAGTCATTTCGCCTACTTAGTAAATATTCAGTACAAACATATTAGCAAATCAGGTATAAACAATATTCCCTATAGAAGAAAAAACTGTTTATTATCATCCCGTCTGCTGTGTGACGCTGTCTGTGTCTGTATCTCTGTGTTCCTCTGTAGCTCCTCTTATCCACAGGTTTTTGCTAAGAACTGAGACTCAGTCTCCTCCATTATGCTTTGATGTCACTGGAGATGTCAGTCTTAAAGTACTACACCATCCCAACAGAGGTCAGTAATGTTTCTCTCCTTATGTCAGTTATATACTGTGTAACAACCCATAATTATCTCCTAGTTTGCAGTGGTGGGAAGTAACTTTAATACATTCAGTATTTTACTTGATATTATATTAAACAATCCTAGATTGAGTATTACTGAGCCACAGTACAGTACTTAAAATTGGCAATCATTCTTCTGTACTTTTACTTAAATAGGATTTTTCTGAGTGAGTGATTTTTATCTGTAATTGACATTGTTCCTTTCTTCCACCATGGCTAGTTCGAAGTGTGGTGTTGAATTGTGTTTGTTCTCTTTTGTACTAGAGCTGTCTGTGAATGGTGAGCTTGATTCAGTAGCGTATGGAGGCTTCAAAAGGATTGTCATCCACTTCAAAACTGACCTGCATGTTGAGGTTGACACCCAGAGAATCACTGTACGAGAGGGACAGACAGTGACACAGTACACTGGACAGGATCCCATCACAATTGGAAGGTGACTTTGCATTGTAATGGCAGGAATTACGCTAAGATACTCAGCGGTGTACAGACTCTGTTGGAGGGATGAAAATGCACATGGTCACTGTTTCTGCATGCAGAGTTAAGTATTCATGTGTGGCCTAAGGTCACATCAGGGCTTTAAGGAATATTTTGACATTTTGGGAAATACACTTAACTCACTTGCTGAGAGTTAGAGGAGGACGGATGTTGCTTTCATGACGCTTTTCATGTTCATATGCTTGCAGTGTTGGGGTAGTTCCTCAAAAAGGTAATGGATTACACATTACTAGCTACTTTTTAAAAAAGTAATACCTTACTTTACTGGATTACTCACTGCTAAATGTAACTAGTTACTACTACTAGTTCCATTACTTTTGGATTACTGCATAACATCACTGTGATGCACAATAACAATATATAGTTACACCTCATATATGCTCAGTTCAACACAAATCCTTATTACAATCAAGACATACACAGTGACAACAGAGTTGTGAAAATCAGCCCAACCTTTGTCAAGAGAAGAACAAGGCTAGAGTATAGCATTAAAGACTGTGATACCTATTGCTGAATCATTAATAGCTGCAAGCATATAGGCATGGGGCTGACAGTGAAATAATCAGGCATGTATGCCTTATTGTAATAACAGTAATTAGGCTATTATTATTATCATATGTAGCCATCTTGCTACAATTATGCTTGACACAAAGGCTGCGGCTGTGTTTGTGACCTGACCTTTATTTTCTCCATGACAGGGAAAAATTTAGAAAGTTGTGTGGTGCTGCAGAGACCCCCCCAGCTGCAGTAGTGCATGGATTATGCATAATATTCATCCAGCCAGAGGGAACGATCATGAACCGTTCATAGCGCTTAGGGACACAACCCATACTGGAGAGGGAGAGGGGCGGTGGAGCGTACAGGGCCAGGAGATCGAGGAGCGACTGGCCCGCTGCGGATGGCCGGTCATCGTTCCCTCTGGCTGGATGAAGTCTGACACTCCGCATGATCCATGAGAAATACAGAGCTTAATGTCAAAATATCACAAATCATGCTTTTAGGGGAACTGATGTCTTATTAAGGGGTGCTAAGGTCCCCCCATAATTCGCACCCTGGGTAGGAGTCTCTGAAATCGTTGTCAGACAATCTCCTTGAAATCAGCACAAGACTGGCCTGGCTAAAGAGCCTCGCCACAGGCGCACTATAGGTATCGCTGTCCTTTTGTGAAACAATGTGAAGTAATACCTATAACCCTTGAAAGACTTCTTTGGCAGCTCTGCAATTTGTGTGTCAAGTGTCAAGCAAACACTCATGAAAAGGGACGTTTATTTATTCTTCTTCTCCCGTTATGCTGATAGTTCAAGAACCAGTACGCAAACAATGCAATGATTTTGTTATTAGTAACTGTAATGCGATTAAGTTATCAACATCAACGTATTACATTACTGCGTTACAGACAAAAGTAATCTGATTACAGTAATGCATTACTTTGTTACTTTGTAACGCGTTACCCCCAACACTGCTAACTTGCTATCCTAGCACCAGCATCCATCCATCTTAGCTTACATCGCTGTTTTACAGTGGGTGATCTGTTGTTTTTCATCTAAGCAGAAGCTAGGCTAGCTGTTTCCAGTCTTTATGCTAAGCTAGCTTCATATTCATCTAATGAAAGTGGTATCAGCTTTCTTATCAACCTCTATGCAAGAAGCCAATCAGCATATTTTCTAAATAGTAAAAAATGCCCTTTTAAACCAATTTCTAGTCTAATTAATTTGGTTTAGGAGCTCCTTAAAGACAAGGGCGTCACTTTGTGTTGAAAAGTGGTGGGGTATAGGGGCTCATATTTGAGGTGCGAAGAGACACTTAGCTCGCGAGACATCATGATATGCAATATAAGGTTTACGAGAACGAGACGAAAAGATCCTTAAACTGTGCTTTAAAAATCTCTTCAGTGCTGAGATATAAGTTGTTACTGTTAAGTTACTGATTGTGGCATGCATGTTTTTAGGTTATTTTATCAGTAGCTTGTTTTTTTTTAGCTTAAGTTGCTTTTTTTGGACAAGGCACATTTGTTTCTTTTATATTTTAATTGCATTGCATTGTCTAAATGTGCAAATAAACTTTTCTAAAGGTATTTTTATCTATTTTTAAGGTTATTTAGCAAGCTATTTTTAAGAACATTTTTTAACAAATGATGCTTTAAAAAGTGTCCCCAGTGTAAATGACACCTATACTTAAAGTACTCTTTGGGTGCCTCCCGGTAGGTGTCTGCTGCTTTCGGAGACCCTTTATAATCCACCAAAGGTGGTGGAACCTCTATACATATAGGTGAGCCAAAGTTTCTAGCTGGTACTGCTCCACCTCCCCCACTATAAAGATATTTTTGTGTCTGCAATCAAAAAAAAAGTTTTGAGAGCATATTTATCACACTGCAATCAAAAGTGTATGTAATTAAAAATTACATTACAACATTTTTTCTCTCTTTACAACAATTGGATTCTGCAGCAAATGTTTCTCAGATCATGGTATGTGCTGCAGTGTTTTTGTTTCAGTGTTTGATCCGCATCCATCAACCTATGGACGCTTTTTCATATACCCCATTATCTCCAGGCAGAGGACATTGAGGGGAATCACGTTTTTTGACAGAGGTGTCAAGAAGGCTACAGACTCTTAATGTCGTTCAGAATTTTCCAAAGTAAAAGCTCAGTTCAACTCCAAATACAGAAATGCAGTTAACAAGCTTCTCGCGATTTTATTTTGTTGTCAAAACCACTAAAGAGGAAGTTATTATGTGAGTAACTGTTGCTGTCATGACTGAGATCTATTTCAGCACCGCTATCAAAGCATTTATTTATTTATATTTTTGCCTATCAAAGCACCTTAATCTGGCAGCGGGCCGGATATTATTGTTGGCAGGCAGTTTTGGCGAGGGTCCATAATCACAGAGAGAATTAATGTGTTTCCCTTGTCAGTGTTTGTATAAACTTTATCTACTATGTGGTTTATAATGGACTATGGTGCAGAAACAGTGACAATGTTTTAAAGAAGCAAATTGCAAAACAGTTTAACCTGCAAAACTTTCTGACTGGCAAAGAAAACGTTTTGACTTGCAATCAAAAAGGACATATTAATAATTAAAACTTTTTGTGACACAAAAAAGGCCTGTTTATTTTTAATTAAACACTTGATTTTTGATTGTTGTCTGATAAACATGCTCTGGCAACACAGCTCCCAGTATCACAGAGACACACAAACAGTTCTACAATTTTGAATCATTGGGGAGCCTATAATCTCTTGTCTGAACAAAAAGAGCTTTTCAGCACAGAGAAAAAGGGAAGGGCAGCTCCAAACATCCCACGCCACTGATGAAATTCGTGATGTTAAATTTATTATTACTTAACTATTATAATGTAAATTGCTATTTTCAACTGATGCTTACATTAATGGCCCTGCACAGCTATGGGATGATGAGAACTGTTCTCCTGAGTCTGCAGGTGATGTCGATGAACATCTTCCTCACTCCCATTAGCTTTGTTTCACCTACCGGGGGAGACAAATTACACCTTCATCCTTCTTACTGGTGCATTGACTCTGGTGACCTCACGTATAGCTGTGTATCTCTTCAGCCTGAGTGCAGGGTGTAATCAGTCAATAAGTGAAATGACCAGGCATTAGTGACCTGGTGTGCAGGGCTCTTAAAAAGAGTTCAAAAGAAAGCTAATAAGAGATGCTCTTTTTCCTAGTTTGACAGTGATTAGGCGGGACAAGGAAATAGATGTTGCAGCTGGAGACACACGCATGGTCATCTTAATTCATAAGCGAGGTGACAAAGAATTGATCTGGCCGGTTTTAAGACAGCAGCCATCGGACAACAACGTTTCAGGAATTTTAGGTGGGTAAAAAGGCTGGATTTGCTTTTGTGTGGTTTAATATCAGGTCAACAATATATTCACTCAGTCTTTGTGACCAAATATGGTGCTTGAGAGAGAAATAATTAATTAAAAGACACAAATATGTTGTACTGTGTCTTGTGGAGTGTCAATTTTTCATTGCCATTGCTTTATTGTATATTCTCTGTGTGTCCAGCTTTAAAGCCAGCAGTTTATGAGGAGATGCAGCAAAATCCTTCAACAAAACTTAAGATCAAAGACCAGGAGATTGATGTTACCAGGTACATTTTATACTGTATTATAAGTTGGTATAAAAAAGAGAGTTGTTTGGGAGTAATAAAAGTATTATTACTTTGATATATGCAGATATATGACCATATATGTCTTTCCTTTGTAGATCTAATGCTGTTGACTACAGTATTGTCTCTCCTGTGACACTGGACTGCTGGCTCATGTCTGCTGAGTCTGCCCTGCAGAGAAGCCTGGATGATTTCATTGTTACACAACTTTAACTGGGAAACATGTTGAATCACTAACAGATATGACAGGCTTAGATCTCTTTAATGCTTGCAATGAAAGTTTGGTGTATGTTTGCTTTTGCCTGCTGTATCACATGTTTTTCTGGTCATTTCCTGGCCTCGTCAGATTGGTATTTTTTCACAATAGCTGTACTAACGTGAAGACAGAAATACTAAATTCATCAACATATTAGTCATGTATTTGTGTCAATATGAAGCCAGTAGCATACAGCGTTCTCAATCAGTTTAGACAAAATTCTCTCGCAAAACTTTCCGTGAACTGACCAGTGTAAAATGATAAAATAAACTACATGTTCAACTCTTAAACCCTACCATGTACACTCAATTTTTAGCATATTATATTATATACCTGTGATAAAGAATATAAGAGACACGTGTGGAGCTGGCTGAGATTTAATTCTGCCTCTGCTGCCTGGATTCTACCATATATCACCCAAGTGTGATGCGACCTCTAGTGGCATAGGTGTTAAATCGCTGTGTGGACTCAAAATGCAGTAAAAGTATGTGAGTGATAAAATCAATTAAAATTAACCAAAAAATGTGCTGTATTTCTCTCTCTGATTTTTAAAGGTTACCTGTTATCAATCCACTACACTGGCAAAGTGAGATCCTGTATGTCAACAGTAAAGCTGACATAAGCAGTTGAATTTTTGATAAGTTTCTGCTTTCTTAACCTGTCATGTCAACAATTTGTATTAGCTATGTGTGTTTTTCCTGGTAGCATGAAAGGGGTAAAGAGTTGTGTTTTTGTGTGTGGTGTTTTATTTGTCACGTATACAAGTGAGAGTTTAAAGAGGAGAGAGAGAATGAAGAGTTTGCCAATAAATTCCTTGTCGGACTGAGTGTAAAAGACAGATTCAGCTGCCTGGGTTGCAGTCTGGTGAGAGAAATCATGGAAAGGGCTTTGGTGCAAATCACCCTCTTTGGGCTGCTGCTGACTTTGGTTACCACACTACCAAACAAGGTAAGGCCACAAAACCTTTGGAGCAGAGCGCCTGCACTGAGGACACTCAATCAATTTAATATATTGATATGTAGCACTCATTGATTAATAGGTTCATGTCTGCTGTGTCTGCCCTGCAGAGACGCCTGGATGATTTCATAATTACACAGCTTTAACTGGAAAACATGTTGAATCACTTGCAAATAATATTCTGTGATCACTTTAATGCTTGAAATAAAAGTTTGGTGTGAAATTACATTTACGTGCTGTATCACCCGTTTCCCCCACCATTTCCTGGCCTCGTCAGATTAGTACTTTCTCACAAACTTGAAACAGAAATAATAAATTAATTTTTGCGTGACACCATAACATATTAGTCATTTAGTACTTGTGTCAAGCTGCATTGTCTCTGCATAGGCCTACCTCCTTCACTTTAGTTTTCAAACCAATGGCTATTGTGTTTGCGTAAAACATCAGCCCTTGCAATATGGGAAGGCCCCATATGTCAACAATAAAGCTCACAGAAACAGATGAATTTCTGATAAATTTCTGCTTTTTGAACCTGTCATGACGACGTTTCTGTTAGCTATGTGCAGTGTTGGGAGTAACGGCGTTTAAGTGTAACGACTTTACTAACGGCGTTATTTTTTCAGTAACGGAGTAATCTAATTAATTACTTTTCCCTTCCTTTCAACGCCGTTAACGTTACTGGACGTTATATGCGGTGCGTTACTATGTATTAATTGAATAAACTGTGTAATCCGAACGCACCCCTGGCTCACACAGCTAGTGAGGAGGTGGGTTGCCCTCTCCATATCAGGTTCTCTGGGCGCAACGTGGCGCTCACCTGTTCCCGTTCTCGCCTGCCTGCTAGACTCTGTCGGCAGAGAGAGACGAGGGACAAGAGAAGCTCGGATACCTTTCAAGCAAACGTGAGCTGAATGTAGCTCGTCAATGTCACTTGGCGTGACCCGACCAATCAAAGCCTGGATGGGGCGGGTCATTTAAAAATATTGACAGATAGCTTAGGCGTCACTTACACTGGGGACGCTGGGGACAGGTCAGAATCAGAATGTATCCCTTTTTGAAAGCTTTTGTTAAAAATGTTCTCAACAACAGCAACAAGAAATGTTAAATAACAAATGAAGCAATGGACAATAATCAGAATCAGCTTATTTAAAACATGTTTTATATCAGAAAACATGCAATGCAATTGAAATATAGAAGAAGCAAGTGCATTGTCCAAAAGCTGATTACTGCATTATATTCAATTAGGCCTAATATTTTGAATTGTCACCTGCCACCTTAATTTTGTTTCCCTTCATATAAATAAAAACATTTCCACCATAAATTGGTCAGAAAATGTCTCCAGAATGCAGGAAAGTAAGTATTTAATGGGGGGGATAAACCTCTTGCTGTCTGTCAACGTGTAATAAATATCGAAAGTTATGTACAAACACCTGTCTGTTCTACTCATTTCAACTGACTTGTGAAAACTGCTCAAAAAATCCAAATTCTTTGACATATAGCATTTTTTTAACAGTAATGCAAATAGTTACTAACTCAGTTACTTTTTGGAACAAGTAGTGAGCAACTATAACTAATTACTTTTTTAAAGTAATGTTCCCAACACTGGCTATGTGTGTGTTTCCCGGCAGTATGTTGAGGGGTAAAAGAGGTGTGTTTTTGGGTGTGGGTGGGTTTTTGTCATGTGTGCATGTGAGAGTTTAAAGTCAAGAGAGAGAGAAAAGAGTTTTCCAATAGTTTCCTTGTTGGATTGATTGTAAAAGACAGTTTCACCTACTTGGGTTGCAGTCTGGTGAGAGAAATCATGGAGAGGGCTTTGGTGCAAATCACCCTCTTTGGGCTGCTGCTGGCTTTGGTTACCACACTACCAAACAAGGTAAGATCACAAAACCTTAGGAACAGAGCACCATACTGTAACTACACTCAATCAATCGAATATATTGATATCTTAGCACTGATTATTAACAGATATTTGAGGCTTGCGCATGATTTGTTTCTCCACATATTCATATTCTGCATATGAATGCACAGTGTGTGTGTGAACTCAGAGTATTCCTGTTTGGGAACAAAGTCACATTGAGATAATCCATTTACTTTAAGTGTTAATGCTTGCTATTTAGCAAAGGTTTGTGTTTAGGATAGGTTGCAGTAAAACTCCAGGGATTTATTGTAAGTCAACAATGCAATGTCCTCTTAAATCATATTGTTATGTGTGTGAATGTGTAAAACTCATGTTGTGGGACCATAAATCTGTTTATACAGTTGCATCAGGGGGACTCAGCTCCCTTTTGGGTACAAAAAGTTGGTCTCTGTGATGTTAATCATTAAATTAAAGGGTTAAGACTTGGTAAATATTTAGGGTTAAGGATTAGTGGGAGTGATTAAGTAATAATTGCCATGTGAAATCACTGGATGAAAAGTAATGAGAACGGGGTGTTTCTCCATTTCGACCAATGAGATTTCACTGATGTCACCCACTAATACTTTGTTTTTCATCATCATGTGATCTTTTGTCTGTCAGTCGTCAGCCAGTGGGATCAATAAAGCCATTGTTTATTGTGCAATGTGCCTCCTGTATTTGCTCAGGACGACTGGGACATCTACAGCTTTCACATCAACTCCACAGTGACCAGTCGTTATGCCACCACTGTCATCACAAGCCGCGTGGCCAATCGTATGGACGAGTCAAAGGAAATAGAATTCCATGTCCGGATTCCCAAGAATGCCTTCATCAGTAAATTCAAAATGTGTGTGAAGCAAAAATTATCTGTTAATATTTACAGGAATTTGCAGAGAAAAAAAATACACATTAAAGAATCATGAAAACAAAACACGGTCACTCAGGGGTATGTCTGTAAACAAAGACTTTTCTTTGGTCTTCTTCAGGCTTATAGATGGCCAGGAGTACGACGGGGTTGTGAAAGCTAAGGAGCAAGCTCAGCAGCAGTACACTGAGGCTGTGTCGCGTGGCCAAAGCGCTGGGATTGTCAGGTACATGGATCAATTTATTACCAGGCTTTTTACAGATGAGTTTATATATTTTATTTGTAGAACAGTCTTGTGTGTCCTTTGGGATACTTTTTTCTTGCAAAACCAGTAGCTACTTTCACATATTCAGGTCTCTAATATCCTTTAAACAAGAAAAATCTTATCTCTTCAGTTGAACTGCTCATATCCACACTTAGGCCAGGATCTGTGATGGGGGCTTATAAGTAGGTATTGTTTGATTTTAGGGGTTACAAGCCAGAAAGCTGGGAACCTCTGTTTTAATACCATGATTATTGTCTCTGCTGCAGTTCTGTGGGGAGGACCCTTGAGGAATTTAAGACCTCTGTGACTGTGGCTGCTCACAAAAAGGTGACCTTTGAACTCACATATGAGGAACTGCTGAAACGCAAGCTCGGCAAGTACGAACTACAAATCCACGCTCGACCCATGCAGCCTGTCAAAGACTTCAAGGTGGGTGTGTGTGTAACCCGTTCCTTTTGGTATCTAATTATATCCTCATCCAGGAAAACAATGTTAAAGCAATTTTATGTTATTGTTAATGCTAGGTCGATGTGTACATTCATGAGAAAGCCGGCATCAATTTCATCGAGGTTAAAGGAGGACTAAGCACCAAAGCTCTCGCTAATGCCATCACCAAAACACATGTAGACAAACAGGTACTGCAAAGACATATCAAAGTTATATTTTGAACTTATTGCTCATCCTTGTGCACATATTTTAGTACCATTTATTATTATGTACTGTATATTTATATGCACTTTTTAAAAACAGTTTGGATGTCAAACTGCAATTTGTTGTTGTACCAATAGTGCCAAACAATATGCAGTGACTATCAAGTTGAATCTAGTGAAATGTAATCAACAGTAGAGAACTGTTTCTAGGCGTGGGTGCATTTCTACCCGACTGAGGACCAACAGAAAACATGTGACAGCTGTGGAGATCAGGGTATGAATGGAGATCTGGTTATTGTCTATGATGTCAACAGGGACACCTCACTTGGAGACATTAAGGTACAGTAAGAGTTAATTTCCTGGAAGACTGTTGTCTTTCAGTGGTTTATTAGCATTGCACATACATAATCAGCAAAAGCTAAATGGATCTTTTATGTTTCCCTGTCTTTTTAACAATCTTTTCTAACCAATCAAACTTTATTCTTAGAGATCAGCTGGGTACTTTGTTCATCACTTTGCACCATCTGGTCTTCATCGCATACCAAAAAATGTTGTTTTCATTATTGATCAAAGTGGCTCCATGAGTGGCAGAAAAATAGAACAGGTACAGTATTTGAAGAGTCTTTGTGTCAGTTTATGATTTACTTTACAGACAACTTTATTTAGTAAACAATTTAAGAAACACATTTGATTGCAAGATTTCTTACTTGAATAAAAGTTCTAATGTGTGAATGATGTTTTTATCCCAGACCCGAATAGCTTTAATCCATATCTTGAATGACCTGGCAGAAGATGACTTCTTCGGTCTCTTCACTTTTGACAGCAGCATTTTTCACTGGAAACGAGAACTTGTTCAGGCCAACAAAAAAAACCTGGATAGTGCCAAGAAATTTGCACAATCTATTAAAGATAGGGGAGGTGAGGTTTTTACTTAATATTTTATCAAAGTGAGGTGAACATTTGACAGTAATGGCGGTGAATAAACATTTTTTCTTTTATTTCAGCCACCGACATTAACGGAGCCGTGTTGGAAGGAGCTCGTATGCTGAATGCACATCCCAGAGAAGGTTCAGCATCTATCCTTCTCCTTCTCACCGATGGAGACCCAACCGCAGGTTACAATAAGACATGTCCACAAATACTTCTACCATACATTGCATCAACTTGCAATATGTTTTACGTTAGCTCTCAATATTTATGTGTTCGCTGGCAAGATGTTTTGCGTTTTCTCGCAATACTTTTGCATTCCCTCACAATACGTTCTTTCCTTCTGTTCCTTTTGTGCCATCTGAGTGTCTATTATATTCAACACTGTTTACAAAATGTAGCCTGCATATTGCACATTATGCAGTACTCTCCACTCAATATAGGTGATCATGCTGCTACACACAGGTCACACTGTTTATATATAAATAGGGATAGGCTATACATATAAGGTGTACATACTTCAGATAGGGGTTGTACTATGCACTTCATAATGCTCCAGTCCCGCCATGCTAACCCCGCCTGACAGTATGCAGGTCAGCTGTCTCGTATAGTATAGTGTATATTAATGCCATTCTTCCTTTTAGCTTGCCAACATCTGTAACTTTGGTTTTAACGGTGTCTTGTCTTGTAAGTTGAATTAGGCTATTGTGACTTTGTTTTTAGCACATTGGACTGTGAAGAACGGCATTTCATTCATTTGTATGGGCTACTTGGTATGTGGATGAATGACAATAATCAAACTTGAACTTGAACTAATCAATAATCAATATCAGTCTAACCCTAACCCTTTATAGAGACTAGGAATATAGAAATGCAGAATGTGAATATAAAAACCATATCATCATTATCTTATTCTAATATTATACATTTAATTATCTGTTAAGTTCCAAGTGTGTTGCATGAAAAAACTATAAACTTTCATTCTGTTGTAGGCTACCACCTTGTGTTGTACAATGATAATGAAATAAACTACCCTGATATTCCATACTTAATGTAACTGTGCTCAGGACAACTGCACTGATACAGATGAGTATATTCTAAATATAGAGTATGGCCAGCAAGTAGGCTAAGGAAAGAGGATGCCTGCTTCATTTTTAAAGAGCTGGATCCAGCCATACCAAATGTAAATGTAAATGCTCCGTACTTGTATAGAGCCTTTGTAGTCTTTTCGACCACTCACGCTTTTACACTACATCTGCATTCACCATTCACACACACATTCACTCACTGAGCCTAGGTGCTCAAACGGAAACTAACATTCACACACATTCATACACTTCAACAGCTGCCCGGGGGCAATTTGAAAAGACCCACCAGTACTTAGATTTTGGGTGGACTGGTTGCTGCTGGAAAGCTGACCAGGAGGTATTGCGAAATAACGCAAAGATATTGTGAGGGGATGTAAAAGTAGTCCTTCAGAAATATTCTTGCCTTGCCTATCATGACCTTTAGGGGACTCTGTAGACAAGCTGTAGCTCAGCGATTGAACGACCACGTGGTGTTGGTCTAGGGCCAGCCCCGACAGTGTTGGAGCCTTGAAATTGGTGGATTAAAGACTTCCTGCATTCTGGTGAAAATTTCTGCACCTATTTATGGTGGAAATGTGACAACGTGTCAGACAACGATCGACTGATATGAAATAATTGTAAGCTCAGGACTTTTCAACCTCAGATTTATCCTTGTGATACCATTAATGCAGAATCATATGCAGATAAAAAAGGTCACATGAGCAAGCAGATTTGATATCATTAATGTAAAAAAGAAAAAACAGTGGGCCTAACACACTTCCCTGGGGGACCCCACATTCTAGGAACAAAGGCTTGAACAGAATCCCACCCACATCCACCATTTGTTTCCTACCTCCAAGATATGAACCAATCTATTTTGTAGCTAAACTGTCAAATCCCAACGTTTTAATTTTCTTAATAGAATGGCATGATCAACAGTATCGAATGCCTTTTGGAAGTTTAACATGACCACATCACAGTACTTTCTCCCATCTGTCTCTCTCCTGATTTAATCAGTGAGGTAGACTAGGCAAGTGTCAGTGGAGTGGGATGTTCTGAAGCCTGATTGAAATGGATAGTAGAAATTATTAGATGAAATATCTATCTGCTCATAAATTACCTTCTCCATTACCATAGATATTTCCTGGATCTAGTTTACTTTTTTTATAGAAAGGGATAACTATTGTCTGTTTAAATTCATTGGGAAACATTCCCAGCGTAATGGAAAAGTTTATCATTTGCGTTACACAGGAGGAGATAGAATCGGCAGCATCCCTAAGGAATCTGGCAGAAACATTGTCCAAGCCAAGTGCTTTGGATGGTTTAAGTTCTTTAAGTTTCTTTAACACTGCTGCATCAGACACTATTGTAAAAGAGAAAGCATCAGCCTGGACCCTTTGTTTTAAATAGAAAGTCTGTACTTGGACCTCTCCATAGTATCCTGACAGACTAACAACTTATTACAGTAATCAAGGTTTTCACAATGGTTGTAAAATTCATATTTAAACTGTCAGCTATCCTGGCCTATCTGACGTAAACTTTCCTCCAATATCCAGGCTGAGATGTTTTTGTCTTGTGCCACTATATATTTTTGTCACTATACCCTGCTTGACTGAGTGACTTCCATAATTTTTGAGAATTATTCCTATTCTTTAATATTTTGTCATTGTAATATACTTTTTTGGCCTCCTCTATGTTTCTATTTATCTCATTTCTCATTTCACCATCTTTTCTGGGGCAAGCTAGTTAACAATCTCTAAAAACGATATTTTAATAAAAACCTGCCGTGCTTTATCCACATCCCTAAGATAAACAAAGGATAAAATGGTTAATATTATAGTTTCTTTTAGAGACCTGACTTTCATAGAATTGTGGGAATTGAACACTCTTGTCTGAGCTTTCCTGGTACAAAAAATGATTGAATGATTACTAAGTACATAGTTTGGAACTCCACTGTTGGATATATTTGACTTATCTGATACCAGAATGAGGTCAATAGTGGTTTGGGTGGAAGAACAGACTCTGGTGTGTTCTTTTATCAACTGATACAACATTTTGGATATCTGTATTAAGGTCACCAATCACAGTTATCTCTGATTTAATAAAATCTGTGCACTTAGAACATATTTCCTCTAAAAGATCATAAAAGTTGTTCTGTTCCAGCGACCTATAAAATGTTCAATTAAAATAAGTTTTTTAATAGACACATGTAACATGTTTTATACTTCATGTGAATATAATCCAAGTAATCCTATTTCCATACTTTACGTTGTGTTAACACCTTATTTTGAAAACTGGATGTTGTGACATGTGTGTCTTTGTGCTAATTTTACAAAGTCTGACATAATTTGAAAAATTATGTTGTATGTGGCGCTCGCATTGTGTACTATTGAGGTTTGAGAGCCTCTCTTCAGATAAGACTCTCAGATTGCAACACTTGTCAGAACAAAGTCTAACTCTGCCTGTCAGCTCACTCTGCTCGTTAAAACTAAATTTACCATACAGACTGGAATAAGTGTGCACTCCAGTTTTAGCTGCTACCAGCTGACCATGTGCTTCTCATAAACGGCTAACTTTACTGCAGTTCTGTGTCCATGCATACCACAAACTGAAATCACTGTCTGTCAGAGCGTCCAATTACTGCGAAAAGAGATATATACATTTATGTCTCATTGTACAATTTAATTACTGCCTACATTTATTTATTTACTGTATTTTTGTGGATTTAATTGGATGCTTATTTATTTATTGAGCATTTATTTTATTTCTGTATTTATTTCTCTTTATGTCAGAATCTGTCCTCCATGCATATAAACTTAAAGACTGAGTAGGAGAAAAAGAGAGTCTTTAGACAAACATATTTACGTTCAAAAGACATGAAAAAGTGGATTTTGTATATTATGGAAACCTTAAACATCATAGACATTTAAATGAAAATAACATTATTTTCTTTTTTTTTTAGCTCAGCTTCCTTTTAAACCACCTTTCTTGTGTTTCTGCAGGGGTGACAAATCTTGAAACAATACAGTCAAATGTAAGAGGGGCTATTGCAGACAAATACCCTCTCTACTGTCTTGGTTTTGGGTTTGATGTCAATTTTGAGTTCCTTGAGAAGATGTCACTGCAGAACAATGGTGCGGCACGACGGATTTATGAAGACTCTGATGCTGATTTACAGCTGAAGGTATTTTAAATCACTTGTACTTCCCACAAATTATAGATTTGCTACATAACTGATCATGGATGCCTGCAGAGAGATTAAACATTCATACAGTGTCCATACTGTGTGTCAACAGGGTTTCTATGAAGAGGTGGCCACTCCTCTGTTGACAGGTGTGACAATGATCTACGCTGGTGGGACCAATCTAACCCAGACTAACTTCAGCCAGTATTATAATGGCTCTGAGATTGTGGTAGCCGGTCAGATCACTGACAATGACATCGAAACCTTCAGTCCACAAGTTGTGGCCATTTCGGTAAGTATCATCCACACTGCGCATCAGCTGTTATCTTCTGAAAGATTTGTGAAAGTCCCTCTGCACACTCACATAACAATTCATTTGAACTACAACAGAGGAATACAAGGGTGGTGTTTTCTGACACAAACACCACCGTAGAGTCCACTGGAACAGTGTCTGACAGCCACATCCAGAGGGTTTGGGCCTACCTCACAGTCAAACAGCTTCTGGAGAAAGAGTGAGTGTGATGTCTTTTGCTTGATGTTCTTGTTTGTTATCAAATATTTATTGAAGGGATGCAAATCTTGCATTTTTATTAAATCCATGAATTTAATTTATAAAATTGAAAGAAAATGTAATATTAAAATATTGGCCCATCAAAATTTTCTCAGAGCCCAAGATGAACACTCTAATATTCATTATCAATGTAATTGTCTCCACTTCCTTCCACTGTAGTATACTCAAAAAAATATCGTCAAATATCCCAGATACGGATGCTGCCATCTTGCCCTGGCGATGTAATTTGGAGACTGCACTGTAGTGGGGGTTGGAGCCACGCCCCCATCGTCCCCAGTGTAAATGACGCTCACAGCCTGGATGGGGTGGACCATTTAAAAATATTGACAGATTTATACTGGGGACGCTGGGGATGTGTCAGAATCAGAATGTCTCCATCACTTTTTGAAAGCTTTTGTTAACAATACTCTGAAAAACAGCTTGCAACGCGAAATTTTAAATAACAAATGAAACAATGCACAGTAAGAAAACATGCAAAGCAGTTAAAATATACAAGAAACAAATGTTCCTTTCATATAAATAAAGACATTTCCTCCATTTATTGCTGCAGAAAATGTCTCCAGAATGCAGGAAAATAAGTGTTTAATGCTAATGTGGAGGACCCCCAGACCCCCAACTGATATATTTCAGCATCAAACATTAATTCAAAATACCTTCCTGGCTTGTTCTTGTGCTGTCACACCCCTAATCTTCACCTCTGTACAACACAACGAGACACCCAATCAGCAAACTTTTGAAATGTTAAAGTCGTGGTTCTGCATGAATGGTTATGATTATGACAACTTATTACATTAATATTGTTAATTAGCTTTAACAAATCAGAGACTAACTACCATGCAGAGCATTTTTCTTGCACAGTAAGGCAGGCAGATTATCCAAATAAAGTGTGACCTGTAAATATATTAATTTTATACTAACATTGTACTTTACTTACTATAATATTTACTAGTTTCACCTTGATGTTGAGGATAGTGTGGGGGAAGGGGAGGGGGCGGGACTATTTTTTTCCACTTCAAACACAACATTTGTACGCACTTGTGACACAGGTTGCAGTTATCTGGACCTGAGAAGGAGAATGTGAAGAAAGAGGCCTTGGAGCTGTCGCTGAAGTACAGCTTTGTGACCCCACTCACATCCATGGTGGTCACCAAGCCTCTGGGGGAGACCACCGATGTGCTCCATAAACCCAGAGAAGGTGCACCACCCCAGGCACAACAACCTCCTGCAGGATCTGGTCAGTGGATCTTAAGGCCAAACACTGCCCCATGGTCAACAGCGGTTCTACTTGTGAACCACACACATTTGAACAAAAACACAATGCAAAATTTCCAATGTTCCAACATTTCTCTTTTATCAGTGCAGTTACACAGTCCTGGTAAGACACATCTGCATGATTTGGTATCAGGTGTTATTGAAATGTATGAAAATAATTATTACATTTAATAAGAACTATAGATTTAGACTAGTTTGTCGGTGGTATTTATTTTGATTAATCAAATTTCTAAAATCTGGATGAGGAAGTGGACATATGTATGGATAAGATAGAGGTAATTAATTAATTTATTAACTTATTGATTAACTAATTGTTTTAATTGTATGCTATTATATAGTTAACACATTATTAATTAACATTCAATCAAAGTAAACATTAATTTTAAATACTACAATGCTGTAACAAAAGTAGACTCTTGGTGATGGTTCTGCATACGAAAACACAATTTTGCCACAATACAAGTTAATTTGTAAAGATCAATTTAAATTAAATAAATAACTGTATCATATGTCATCATCTTTTAACAGCAAAGCCTTTCAAGGTATAATATGACACATACACTATTATTTAAAGGTGGGGTGTGTATTTCTGATTTAAGATTAACTGCCAGAGGTTGAGGCAACAACCAGTAGGCTATACAATTCAAAGTTAACTTTACACTTTATAGGGCACTCATTGAAATACTCGGAAATTCAGATTCATTCATCAATTCATTTCTTCCCTGGAGTATTATTAGAGGACATAACAAGACTTTTTTCTTTAGTGACTTTTTCAATAACTGCTAATTTTTAATATTTCCTTAAAATAGAGACTCACTATGTTCTGAACACCCCAGTTGGGAATTTTAAACCTGCACCTGCAGAGCTCCAGTGTAGGGGACTAACTGACTGAGCTCCTGGTGAGAGGCTGGTTCCACACCTTCTCACAACTTGAGGTAGTGATGTTACATGTGCCAGACCCATATAGTTTTCAGTCAGTTTAAACCTAAAACGCTTACAACTGTCAATTCTGATAAAAATCACGCATAATTCTGCCGGTTTTGGGTGTGTTGTGAATTATTTTGGTGGCATTTGATCTGCTGAGTTAAGTTAAGCTGAGTTAAAAAGAAAATGCTGTGTGTACTGTACAAGTTACAGCAAGATATTGAATATCACTGCAGACTCACCGTTTGACCGATCTGAAAACCCTTTGAAACACTTGATATCAGCCATCTGGAGAACGACTCTGTCGAGTTTGGTAGTGTATCAAGAAAGACTTGTGGAGTTATAGATGTTAACTGAATTAGTATCTGAGAAATACAGAGTGGCTGACTTCAGAATTGACCATAGGTTGCAGTGAGGCAAACATTAGTCACATTTCAGTCGATGTGCTGAAAAAATTTCAGCTCTCTAGGACATACGGTTGCTTTTCTTAGATTTTTTTGAAGTTAGGAATGAGAAATGTCATTTTACATTTCTTGTAATAAGCCACGCCCACGTTGAGCAATTACTAATTTTTGTTCATCAACTCAGTAGTGATCTGAGATCATATAGACCAAATTTATCTATCCAGCGAATTACGAGGTATAAACTTTTTTGCAAGTGTAGCGCCACCTAGTGGAAGAATATTCCAGGACTGCTCAGCGAAGCTCAGGACAAGCGTCTGAACAGACACGTCAAGTTTGGTTACAATACCTTAAGCCAATTTTGATTTATGGGCATTTATGTAAAGTTGTACATAAATACACAAAAGTAAAAATTTAAGAAAAAAATGGATTAACATATCAACATTTTTTTGATAACTTTTGATCAACAATGTTAAACAAATAGAGAAAAGTGATAAAAAGTCACTTAATTTGACATTTTTAGAGCAGAAGACAATTGGAGCAAAGGTGCAGATAAATCCAGAGATTAAAATTATTAAGTTTGACTCTAAACTAAGCCGTTTGAGAAAATTGCAAAAACGCAAAGTTGATTGTTATAGCGACACCATCGAGGTCTATGAGGGCCATTTTTTTGCCTGAGTAGTGGGCAACATTACATGCCAACTTTGGTGAGTTTTTGTCCAGCAGTTTTTGCTGCCCAAACACTTTTAGCGAAGAAAAAGAAGAAAGAAGAAGAACAAAACCAATAGGGCTCCAGCAGCTTCGCTGCAAACTGCTCCAATGTAGTAAGCTATTTGTCTAATACAACAGCTTGCTCTTCGTTTGTAATATCATAAAAGTTCTTTTTTTATTCTGACCTTCTCCTGTTTGTCTATTTGCCATCTCTCCTTCTTGACATTGTGCATGAGTACAAATGTTACCTATTGCTGATTGGTTGGAATAGTATGGCTCACTTTGTTTGTTTCCCACTTACAGAGCCAGGGCTAAATACAAACAGTACATTTTTTTCAGTGCACACACAGAAGGGACCGTGTGCAGACCATGAAGAGATATTCACTGACTTTGAGAAGTGTATTGGTTTAGAATCATTACCCCAACTTTAAATAATAGTATAATAAATTTTATATTTAGCCAATGGCATATAGCATACTTTCTCTCTGATGAGTATATGTTCTTATTCATTTATTATTTATAATACAAACTGATTCAGACACACTTCTCTCTGCACAATTTCCCATATACATGATTGCATTTGCACAATTTGGAAGATGTTTCAGAAACATTTCAGTTTCAACCAAAGAGTTGCATAACGACAGATGTTACATCTAATTTGTGCAAAATATCAGATTATATCTAAAATGTTTGTCAATTTATATCCAAATGCACAAAGGCAATAATGTGTTTTACCAAAAACATTTATGGATCAGCAAGGAGTGGCCTGAAAGCCCCTCCTACACACTTTGGAGGGTATGAGTGAGCAAAACATGAGTGACATATTAAGTAAGTTTGTAAATAAATTAACAACTGTATCTTAATTTCATGTTATCATGTTTTTCTTTCACAGCACTGATCGCTGATGATTATGATTTTGATGATATTTCCATGTTTGAAGGTAGGACATGTGTACACATCTGCACTTAAAAACATTACTTCTTCACATTTCCTGAGTCAAACCAGAGTTGTAAACTTTTTTCATAATAACAATTAAACTCTTAAAAGTTTTTTTTTTCATTTTGAAATAGTTTTCTCATGATTTTGAAAATGAAAATTTAAAGTTATTTTTAAAATGCTTACTTGGATGAATGCAACATGCTAAACTGAAATGTTCAGAAATAATTGTTCTGAATATTACTACAGTTTTAACAATTAGAATGTTTTATATTTTAATAGAAAATGTACATGTAATATCTTAACAGAAATTTAAATCTTAAATGTATTTATTTCCCATCATGTATTAGAGGAATCTACTGCTTTTCATACCGAAGATTTTGCTCTAATGCGTCCTTCAGGTAAAAATCTTTTTCTGTACCAGTTCTGATCCATCCGTCTTATTTTGTAAATATGGTACCAACCACCAACATTGAAGCACTAGGCAGCAGGACTGACCAAGGCTGGACAGTCCTCTAAATCTGTTCTTGTAATGATACAAAAATGCATACAATGAAAGACAATCAGTTTTAAATGCATATATCAAATAGCCAAATGGGTCAGTAGTACTAGGCATGAAAAATAAAAAATAAATCAAATGACCCCCACCCCAGGCTTAAAAATTTGTTGAGTTAAATATTTACAAATAAAAAGTATTTTGCAATAGGTTTCCAACAGGTAAAGAATTTGTTTGTGCAGAAATAGATGTGGCCATTGATTGATGTTTCTAAGAAATTTGAAGTGGGTACTAACTTGTTTTTAGTTCATGTTTCATGGGATATAATGAACTGCTATAATTACTGCTTTATAAAAAAACCACATGGTGCTGCTGTTGGATCTGAATTTCCACCAAAAATTACTGATGTCTTTTATGCCCCTTGGCCAAAACATTCCACAAAACACAGACTCTTTTCAGTAGTTTTATGCTAATTACAAACCAAACATGGCAGAAAACAGCATCCTTAGTAGAGGTATAATGCTCCCTTTTCCTGACTTTATTTGTTTTTACCCCCTACATCCAGATGTATTTCTTACATTTACATATGCACATTTTAATATTGCAAACTTGCATAAAATAATTTTGTTTGGGCTAACATCAAATATGCCAATCACAAGATAAGATAAGATGTTATGATGATATTTATAAGATTCTGTGTGAATTTAGTGGTTTGAAGCTGAAGTTAAGTGCCAGAATATGGATGTCAAATACCTGCATTTATTAATACAATATTCTCTAAAGCTTTGTAATATAAATGTTTATAACTTACTTTGTCTAAATGTGTTTACAGTTCCTCATCCTGCTTTTGAAGGTATTTCTTTAAGTATCAAAGTGGCTCATGACAAAGTGCAAAAAACAGCATCAACTGGTAGAGTATCTAATGCATGTAATTTATGGTATTGTTTAACAGTGTTTAGTTCACCACCTTTTTGTTTGTTTAAAGATTCATTATTCTTCTGGTGATGTTAGCTGGAGTATGCATGGCAAAATCATCATTGTTAAAGAAACAAAAAAATAATCCACAGGCACACCTTCATTCTGTTAATTACTCACAGTAAATAGATATCTGTTATAGCATATAGCCTACTGTATATAATGTTTTTATTCTGTCTAATATTGATTTCTGTATCTATGTTTTAATGTTGACTTGCCCCTTGCGACTGCCTCTTGGCCAGGTCAACATTGTAAATGAGAAGTGGTTCTCAAATAACTTCTCTGGTTAAATAAAGCATCATAAACAAGTGCAGAACACATACTGTATCTGTATACAGTCTAAAAACGTAAAGTCAAAAGTATTTTGTTGTGGAGTGAAAAAGGGTGCACTTCTAAAAATGTACTATAATAGGCCATTGTTTAACAAAGAGAGCCTGCTTGTCATTATGTTGTATTCATCATAAAATCCTTGGGGTTAGAGAGAAACAATTTGAAAACTTCCAACTAGCTTATTAATCTTTAACTTTATCAGGTATTATAGCTTTCATTACATAATGACAAATATACCAATCTAGTTTTCTGTTTTTCACCTGTTCCTTCACATAATTAAGAGTTAGTGTGTGATGCTGTGTGTCTCTGTATCTCTGTGTTCCTCTGTAGCACCTCTTATCCACAGGTTTTTGCTAAAAACTGAGAATCAGTCTCTTCCATTATGCTTTGATGTTACTGGAGATATCCGTCTTAAACTACTACATCATCCCAGCAGGGGTCAGTAATTTTCCTTTTTGTGCCATCACTATTTCCCTCCATTATTTACAACCTAATGAATAAACACCTTTTATTTTGCCTGTTGCTCTATGTGTAACACTCTTCTTCTATTCTCCTCAGGATCTTTGTCAGTTATATACTGTGTAATATCCCATAATTATCCCCTAAGTTTGCAGTGGTGGGAAGTAATTTAAATACACTGATTTTACATATCATATGATAGTCTTATTAAACAATCCTATATTGAGTATCACTGGGCCACAGCACAGTACTTCACATTGCTGATCATTCTTCTGTACTTTGACTTAAGTAGGTTTTTGAGTGAAGGACTTTTATTTGTAATATACATTGTTTGGCTGGTACTTGCACTTCTTTCACCACTGCTAGTTTGAAGTGTGGTGTTGAATGGTGTTTGTTCTCTTTTGTACTAGAGCTGTCTGTGAATGGTGAGCTTGATTCAGTAGCGTATGGAGGCTTCAAAAGGATTGTCATCCACTTCAAAGCTGACCTGCATGTTGAGGTTGACACCCAGACAGTCACTGTACGAGACAGACAGACGATGACACATTACACTGGACAGGATCTCATCACAGTTGGAAGGTGACTTTGAATGAATTACACTAAGATGATACTCAGTGGTGTACAGACCCTGATGGAGGGATGAAAATGCACATAGTCACTGTTTCTGCATGCAGAGTTAAGTATTCATGTGTGGCCTGAGGTCACATCAGAGCTTTAAGGAATAGTTTGACATTTTGGAAAATACACTTATTCTTTCTCTTGCTGAGAGTTAGAGGAGAGGATGTATTTCGCTGTAATGTCCGTATGCTAAGTATAAACCTAGCACCAGCATCCATCCATCTTAGCTTAGGCCTACATCACTGTTTTACAGTGGGGTGATTTGTTGTTTTTACACCTAGATAGGAGCTGGTCTAGCTGTTTCTGACTTGTTTCCAGTCTTTGCGGTAAGCTAAGCTAAGTTAACCAGCTACTGGTTGTAGCTTCATATTACATATACAGACATGAAAGTGGTCAGTCCTCTCACTGTACTCTACACCAGAAAGCAAATCAACTACTTCCTAAAATGTTTACTTTTCACTACCAATTACTATGCTAATTCATTTGATCAGGAGCTCATTAAATTGCTCTTTTGGTGTCTCCCAGTACCTGTCTACTGCTTCAGGAAACCATTTATTATCCACCAAATGTGGTGGAACAGTCAGAGTCCTCCTCTCTGTGACTCACATAGAGGTGAACCAAAGTTTCTAACTGGTACTGCTCTACCTCCTGCACCAGCTCCAGTTCCTTCCCAACCAAAGAGGTGACATTCCACGTCCCTAAATCCAGGCTGCGATGCCAGGATTCAGCATACCTAATTTTGCTTGCCATCCAGCTCACAAAGCACGCAACCCCAATGCCCATTCCTGCAGGGTTTAGGCCCACAGGGCTGCGGCTCTTAGTAGTACTTTCGGGCTGTGCCTGGTCAAAACCCATGGGTGCTTCTTAAGTCTCTTACTTGTCGTTTACTCTGTCCTCGATCCATGCTTGAACCTCAAGTTGTTCCGCACCACCATCTTGCAGACCATCCCAAAGCTCTTATTTGCCCTCTGAGTAGTGAGGAGTGAGGATCAACGAGCGATCACTGAGGAGCTATGAGCGAGTTGTCTTTTACCGACCGACATGCAACTTTTTGGGTAGCCGTTATACTGACTGGATCGGATTGATCTGATACGTCACGGCAGATAACGTTAAACTCAAGTGTATCACTGCAAATTCTTATATTTGATTTGTTTTATTATTCATTGTATTGTTAAAATCTGTGTTCTTTGTAGGTCTGAACAACAAAAGCCCCACACACAACTTTCTATTAGAAAGATTTTAAGATTTTTTTATTTTATGTCTCCCATCAACTTTTATTATGGAGACACTTAAAGTCAGAAAGAGTCGGAGAGTTTGTCAGCAAGAAACAAGTTTTACATAATTTATCCATTTCTATTCAGTCACATATGTGGTTGGTCATTCCTGTGTTTAGTCCAAATAGACAATAAAACATAGTAAAGCCTAAGGAGTTTGACAAGTCACTAAACTGCACTAAAGTGTCTAATAAAGCAAGCAAAGGAAAAGCCTGCACATCCCACCATCTCACTGACTGCATCTGATGAAAATCAGATGGTGAAAGGGTAAATAAAAGCTGCTGCACTGAAAAAAGAAGCGTTGGATTGATATTATTGAACTCAGTGATCAGCTTGTGACGAGTGATGTGACTTGCAAATAAAATGTATGCAGTAGTGTTAAAGGATATCAGGAGAATACATAATTCATATTCATATTCTGGGTTATTCACTAGCTTTACAAATTCACAATTATCCTGGACCTCATAGCAGGACATACAGCAGTATAACCTACAATTATTCATGGGCAGGTGTTTATTAAAAAGGCAACAACTACAGAGAGAATCATGCCGCTCTGCACTGATAACTGTGAGATTTTATTAGTACCAACACCGTGCACATGTGTGGAGACACAAACTCCATCAAAAGTCTCTACAGCTGTTAAAGCCAACTGACAGCTGATTCAGCTGTAATCAGGTGCCGCTGTCATCAGAAATGAATGACGCTTCAAGTGATGCTTCGTAGGAAAAGATGTGTCATATCTCCAAAAACCTAAAATCAAAAGTATTTTGTTGTGGTGTGAAAAAAGGGTGCACTTCTAAAAATGTACTACAGTATAATAGGCCGTATTTTAACAAAGACAACATGCTTGTCATTATGTTGTACTCATCACAAAATCCTTGGGGTTATAGAGACACAATTTGAAAACGTCCAGGTAGCTTATTAGTCTTTACTGTATCAGGTATTATAGCATTCATTAATTAATAACAATGTCTCCAAAAGCAAATTTCCTCGTTCCTTCTCTCCCGGCTTGGTTTCCTTGCCTGTTTCCATGCATCCCCAGTGGGCGGGACTAAGACACAAGGAAATGACTCAAGTGAGGAAAACGTGGATGCAATTAAAACACTTCAGAAGCACTCCGTGAGTCAAGGCCCGGCCACAAGATAGTCCCCTCCCAGTTTTGGCTTCAAAGAAGAAGTGCTATAGCTCCTTCTTGACTGATTCATATAAGGCATTTTAATTGCTCTTTAACCGTTCCACCGCAGTGAGGTGACGATATAATCTCATGTCTGAACAATGGGAGGGTTCGCTCCAAACACATCGCATCACTGAGGTTTTTGTGATGTTGAATTTGTCATTAACTCCTGATTATGATGTAAATTGATTTTTAATTAAACAATTAATGTTTACAGTAAAGGCCCAACACACCTATGGTCCATGACTTTATTTATTTTGGATAAGAGATCTTCTCAGGAGTGTGCAGACGATGTTTGATTCCTCATTCTTATGTTAGTTTTGTTGCGCCTGTGACAAATTATACCTTCATTCTACTTTCAGGTGCATTGATAGCTTTGTAGCTCTTAAGCCTGAGTGCGGGGTGTAATCAGCCAAGATAAGCAAAATGACCTGCGTGGGTGTGCAAGGCTTTTAAAAAAAGTCCAAAAGAAAGCTAATACGAGATGCTCTTTTTCCTAGTTTGACAGTGATTAGGCGGGACAAGGAAATAGACGTTGCAGCTGGAGACACACGCATGGTCATCTTGATTCATAAGCGAGGTGACAAAGAATTCATCTGGCCAGTTTTAAGACAACAGCCACCGGACAGCAATGTTTCAGGAATTTTAGGTGGGTAAAAAGGCTTTTGTGTTTTAATCTCAAGTTAACAATATATTGAACTAGTGTTTGCACCGAAATGAGGTGGTTGATAGAGAAATAATTCATCAAAAGACCCTAATATGTTGTACTGTGTCTCATGGAGTGCCAGCTTTTCATTGCCATTTCTTTATTATATATTCTCTGTGTCCAGTTTTAAAGCCAGCTGTTTATGAGGAGGTGCAGCAAACTCCCTCAATGAAACTTAAGATCAAAAACCAGGAGATTGATGTTACCAGGTATGTTTTCTTCAGTATTATTATATGGTTTTTAAAAATACCTTTTGCATATTTTGGGAGTGCAATAATTACATTTTATACTGTATTATAAGTTGGTATAAAAAGAGAGTTGTTTGGGAGTAATAAAAGTATTATTACTTTGATACACACAGCTATATGACCATGTATGTCTTTTTTTTGTAGATCTAATGCTGTTGACTACAGTATTGTCTCTGCTGTGACACTGGACTGCTGGCTCATGTCTGCTGAGTCTGCCCTGCAGAGACGCCTGGAAGATTTTATTGTTACACAACTTTAGCTGGGAAATATGTTAAATCACTTGCAAGTAGGATGTTCTCAGATCTCTTTAATGATTGCAATGAAAGGTTAGTGGATGTTTGCTTTTGCCTGCTGTATCATCTCTTGAGATTGGTACTTTTATTAAAAAAAGCTGTACATTCATAAAGAAATAATAAATTAATTCACATATTAGTCATGTACTTGTGTCATTATGAAGAAAAAGTATCTGTGTACCTCTTTCACTTTAAGTTTTTAAACCAATGTCATCTGTCTTTGTATGAAAAGTCCTGGCAAAGTGGAAAAGTCAGACCCTCTATGTCAACAGTAAAGCTGAGCTGGGGGGAAGGGAAGGAGAGCAGAGGAGACAATAATAATAATAATAATAATAGCAATTCAATCCGGTTTTGGGGCTTTCTAGCTCTTGAAATCGGGATATATATAAAAGTACGCTACCAGAGAGGGAATGGTAACAGGAACTGGCTGGATTTTGAGTAACAAGAGTCTCTTGGAAAATGTGCTGATCCCTGGAGTGGGTTTGGATAAACCATGTTAACTCCCTCTTCAGTCTTCTATGATGCATTTTTCCTCTACTGTCTTCAGTCTTCTTCTGGATTATCTGGACTATTTTTATTTCATATTTACTAACCATATTTTTGTTTATTATTTGATTTTAATACAACCAGCTTTAGAAGTAGAAATTGAATTGTTGTTTGGTGGGGTTGTTGTTGGTGTATGTTTGTAGTGAGGGTTACTCCGGGCTATCTGATATACCACTTTGGGTAAACTGATAAGTTTTAAGCGAAAGGTTAGGATTTAGATTATTCTCCTGTCTGACGCAACATCTTATTATGGATATTTTGTAAACCTCCGCTACAATATAGGCAGTTGAATTTCTGAATTTCTTTTTTAACCTATCATGATGAGCTTTCTGTTAGTTATGTGAAATATGTAAGAGAAAAAGTGGTGTGTTTTTGTGAGTGGGGCTGTGTGTGTTTTTGTCACGTGTGCAAGTGAGAGTTGTTTAAAGGGTAGATAGAAGAGTTTGCCCTTTAAAATAAATATGTACACATTAATGCTGTACTTGTTGGATTGAGTATAAAAGACTGTTTTAGCTGCCTAGGTTGCAGTCTGGAGAGAGAAATCATGGAGAGAGCTTTGGTGTTTGGGCTGCTACTGACTTTGGTTACCACCCTTCCAAACAAGGTAAGGTCACAAAACCTTAGGAGCAGAGCACCTCACTGTGAGGACAGTTAGTCTATTAAATATATTAATATCTTAGATTATATCTTGATTAATTAACACATATTTGAAGCTTGTGCTTGATTTTTTTGTATTACATCTTTCTGTCACTTGCAGAAGACTGAAAACTGCATGTGATAATCATCAAAAAGAGCAGCTTGAACAATCTGATGCCGCTTTACTTGTTGTTTCAGATGTGTGGTTACTTGGATTACTCTTGTTAGAGAACAAAGTCGCAAGGTTAAAACTTTGGTATTAAGTGAAGGTTTGTGCTTAGGTTAGGTTGCAGTAAAACTCAAGGAAATAATTGTAAGTCAGCAATGTAATGTCCTCTTAAGCAGTGTTGCCACAGTTACTTTGAAAAAGTAACTAAGTTACTTTACTAGTTACTTGATTTTAAAAGTAACTAAGTTACTTTACAAGTTACTTTTATTAGTTACATTCAGCAGTTGCCGACAACACCCCCACCACCTCAACATAAAAATGACAACCGGTTTTGCCAACACTCACTTTATTGGAAGCGTATTTTTAACAGTAACATCAACAATCTATCTCCTGTCATTTAAAGTTGAACCTAAAAACTATTTCCTGAAAAAACACGTTTTTACAAAAAATAAAGACAGTCTTTCTTGACTTAACTTAATATAAATACTTGTTTTTATAAAAAATGAAATAAAGACAGCCTTTCTTGACTTCACTTAACAAATACTTGTCTTTATAAAAATATAAAATATAGACTATAACATTTCTTGACCTGACATATTTAACAGTTAACACTGTAATGACAAAACTTACTATTTATAATCTACATTTTTTATAAATGTCACTATTATTATTTTTTTAACATGTCAACACTGAACCTGTTGTTCACAGCATTAGAGCAGCAAGGAGTGGTTTTACAAAACAAAACAAGTGTATAACACCACATGTAGGCTTATATCATGTCTACTTTTGTTACTTTTGCCTAATCTTATGTTGTAATCCCATGTTATGAGCGAAACAGTGGAGAGAGGCGAGTAAACCAGTGGTTGTACCTTAGTTGACACAAAGTCGACATCATTCAGCGCAGCCTTCAGATTTCTCTCCATCACTGCATACTCCTCCTCCAAGTAAGAAGAAAAAGCTGTTCTGTGAGGCATCTTGTTTATTATGGCACGAAACGAAGGCGAACCAACCGTGTTTAATGGCAGCATTTCCTCCACAACTAACTGCCCGACCAACTTCTTCAACTCTCCCCCACTTACTGGTTTTGCACCGAAGTCCTGCTTTTGTTGTTTGGGTGGTGGGGGACCTGCTCTCTGCTTCGCATCACCTGGCGTTACTTGCTCTGTAAGTTTGACTGTGCGGTGCTGTGAATCCAAATGTTTTTTCAATTTCGATGAAGTGTTTCTGTAGGTAGACTGTAGGTACACTTTGTCGCCGCCAACACAGAGTTTACAACGGACCTTAATGTTGCCATCTTTAGCTGAGACAAACTCAAAATAGTGACTGTATTTCCAGCTAGAAAAAGCGCATTTCTCTCCTCCCTCCATTGTTGTTTACGTTTGTGTCGCTGCGTGCGTGGTACGTACACGTGACGTAAATCTCATGCTGAAAACGGGACTTGTCGCGTACACTCCCCGAGATGCAAGAAGAAATAAATATATATATTTACTAAGGAAATTACAAAAATAGCAACGCACAGTGACTTGGATAAGTAACTTTAATCTGATTACTGGTTTCGAAATAGTAATAGAATTAGAGTAACGTGTTACTTAGTTACTTAGTAACGCGTTACCGGCATCACTGCTCTTAAGTGACAAAATGATATCATTCTAATGTGTGTGAATGTGTATTACTCATGTTGCAGGGCCATGATCTGTTTACAAAGTTGTGTCAGGGGGACTAACTCTCTTCTGGGGACAAAAAGCTGGTCCTTGTGATATTGTTACCGGCGCCAGACCTAGGGGTAATCT